>VBSM01001468.1:251936-262353 GCA_008086735.1 Cheirogaleus medius | reverse complement strand
AAAAAAAAGAAAATCATTGAGGAGAAAGGATATCTGCCCAAAAAGGTTTTAAATGCACGTAAAAGTGCCCTTTTCTGGAAAATATGCCACGAAGGACATTTATGAGTAAGGAAGAGATGAGTGATTCCCAGCCTGTGCCAGATGATGAGAAAGAAGCAATGCCAGAAAACAAATTGACATTAGACAATCTGGCAGAAGGGTTCCAATTATTCATGACTGCTTTTGACTTCTTTTACACCATGGACCCTTCTATGATATGGGCACTGAAACTGAAGCAAACAGTGGAAGAAGGGTTGGTACTATATAGAAACATTTTTAGAGAAATGAAAAACTAAAAAGGTCAGAAATTATGATGTATTTCCATAAAGTCACACCGAGTGTACCTGCCTCTCCTGCCTCTACCTCTAATACCTCTGACACTTCTGAGACAGCCAGCCCAACAACCCCTCCTCTTCCTCTTCCTCAGCCTACTCAATGTGAAGACAAGGTTGAAGACCTTTATGATGATCCATTTCTACTTAATGAATAGTAAATATATTTTCTCTTATGATTTTCTTAATAAAACATTTCTTCATTGTAAGAATGCATATACAAAATATGTGCTAATCAACTGTTTATGTTATCAGTAGGGCTTCTGGTCAACAGGCTATTAGGAGTTAAGTTTTTGGGGAGTCAAAAGTTATACACACATTTTTGACTGTTCTGGAGGTTGGTGCCCCTAACTCCTGCATTTTTCAACAATGTATCAAATGGTCCTGAAAAAAGAGAAACCAGGGACCCAGGTATATCAACATATTCAAGTCATACAGAACTGAAATGGATTGGATATTAAACCACAGTGATACATATAGTATTAGTCAAATCAGCTTGTGTTTTGAAGCTAGTTTTATAGGAGAACTCCACCTAATTCAGCCTAACATTGTAGAGTTAACCAAGGAACATAATAATGAACAGCTTTTATTACAAAAGTGGAACAATAACTTGTGAAATCAGTATTTTGTAATGCCTCAAAATGCATTTTGAGTTTATTTTCACTTATCTACCTCAGCAGTTATATATGTATATATTTATGTTGAAGTAATTATGTGAAATTATGTGAATCAATTATGTGAAATATTTTATACCATGTTGCACTGGACACATTTGAGAGGTGTCCTTTTTTTGAAAAATGTAATTAAAAATTTTAGATCCATAATTTTAAACATAGTTTTTTTTTTCATTTATAATCCTTTAAGGTAAGCTTAAGATTTTTAAAACATTAAATTTGAAGAGTATTAATGTTAATACTGTAGACTTTTGGTCTTTGTCATTATGTGAAATTTTGAAACTTTTGATTTAAAGATCTCTCTATACTGTTAATTTTAGGTATATTTTGTTTGTTAAGTGAAACCTTTACAATTTTTCTCTCAAATGAAAATAAATTATTTTTCACAGACTAAATCACAGGACTCATGTGGTTGTACGCATGGCTAAGATTTATTGCAATGTAAGGATGTAGAGTACAATCAGCACAGGCAAAAAGTGGTGCACTGGGTGGAATCTCGAGGAAACCAGACACAAGCTTTGCGGAGTCCTCTCCCAGTGATTTCACACAGGACTCACTCAGTTCCCTCAGCAACAAGTTGTGGCAAATTGCCTTGTCTACTAGGGAAACTCATCCAAGACTAGGAGTCTGAGGTCTTTTTTGGGGGTGAGCTATGTAGGTACATAGTGCCAGTGTGATTGATGATTCTCTGAGATTCCAGACACCCAGAAGGAAAGCAGGTTTTCAGCATAAATCACATTTTTTTGGTACAGTCTAGGCATAGTGAGCCATCTTTATCATTTAGGGAAAGTTTTATATCAGTGTAGGCAGCTGTTTACTAGTTAAGTTCCTAGACAGCAGCCAAGGGCCAGCCTTGCAAGCAGACCTTTGTAAAGAGAGCAGTCTTGGGCCTGCTGTGTTAACTATTTTAGGCATAAGATATAAATGGCATAAAGATACCAGTTAAATGACAAGGAGTGTCAGAATGAATTTAAAAAATCATTACCTGGCTATATATCCTATATATAGGATGGGAAAAGATAACATGTAAACATTGAACAAGAAATCTGATGCAACTATATTAATATCAGACAAAGTAGACTTCACAGCAATGAAAATGACCATGAATAAAGAAGAATAGTATATAATGAAAAAAGAATTGAGTAGCCAAAACTATTTTGAAAAAGAATAAAGTTGGAAGAATAACACTGCCTAATTTTCAGGCTTACAAAGTTACAGTAACTATATAAGCATCATATTGGTGAAGGGACAGACAGATCAATGGAACAGAATAGAGTTCAGAAATTTACACTCACATATGGTCAATTGATTTTTGACTAAGTTGGCAGTAATTCAACAGAAAAGATTGTCTTCAACAAATAAGTGCTGGAACAATTGGATATCCATATGCAAATAAACCTGAACTGAAACTTCATATCTTGTACATTAACTCAGAATGGGTTACATATCCAAATGAAAAAGTACGAAATACTTTATTGGTTAAATCCCTCAGGACCATGTTGAAGTAACAGCAATTGGAGTATATCCTAAGACTATCTTCCTTTATGGTTTGTGTAACATTATTGCTATTGCCAACACTATTTTACAAATGAGGAAACAGGCAAATAGAAGATTAGGAAGTTTTTTTTTTTTTTGAGACAGAGTCTCACTCTGTTGCCCAGGCTTGAGTGCCCAGGTGTCAGCCTAGCTCACAGCAACCTCAAACTCCTGGGCTCGAGCGATCCTCCTGCCTCAGCCTTCCGAGTAGCTGGGACTACAGGCATGTGCCACCATGCCCAGCTAATTATTTCTATATACTTTTAGTTGGCCAATTAATTTCTTTCTATTTTTAGTAGAGACGGGGTCTCCCTCTTGCTCAGGCTGGTTTTGAACTCCTGACCTTGAGCGATCCGCCCGCCTTGGCCTCCCAGAGTGCTAGGATTACAGGCGTGAGCCACTGCGCCGCCCGGCCCTTAATCTCTTTTTAACAGGCATTTAAAGAGAGCATTCCACTTTTATTTTTGAATTGTTACATTGGTAAGAATTTGGGAACAATATTAAATATAAATAATGTACTAAGTACACTCACTTGGTTACCAATTTTATGGAGTTCTTTAATGTTACATCGTTGAAGTAAAACAATTATTTATGTGGATTATTTAAAACCTTTAGTTCTATTACAAGGGTTTATTTCCCTGCCTCTTTTCTGAAATCAGGGAAAGAGCCTCCTTCTACATACTATCTATTCTAGTCACAACAGCCCTTTTTTGCTTACCTTAATAACATCTGAGGCTAAGTGATTTACCTTTTCAATCAGAGGTAGAATTTCTACCTCCTGACATGATCACTCATCCACGGTAGTGATAGAGACTACTTTATTAGCTTCCTAGGGCTGCTATACAAGTGACCACAAACCCTGGTGGCTTAAAACAACAGAAATGGGCCAGGTGCAGTGGCTCATGCCTGAAATCCTAGCACTCTGGGTGGCTGAGGCAGGAGGATTGCTTGAGGTCAGGAGTTTGACACCAGCCTGAATAAGAGATCAGCTTGAGCAAGAGCAAGACCCCATCTCTACTAAAAATAGAAGAAATTAGCCGGCGTGGTGGTGCATGTCTGTAGTCCCAGCTACTCAGGAGGCTGAGGCAGGAGGATTGCTTGAACCCAGGATTTTGAAGTTGCTGTGAGCTAGGCTGACGCACGGCACTCTAGCCCAGGCAACAGAGCAAAAACAAAAAAAAAGTATCTAAAAAAAAAGTATCATGAAGATTCTTCATAATTGCATCATAGAGGAATTTAATATGTCATAAATACTTTGTAAACATTTGACATTCAACTGTGGTGTCCGTACGTTGGTTAATTTCCTTATAATGGAAACACTTAAAGATGAATTTAAAAAAATGAAAGATATTAGATTATTGCATGTATCTTACTTAAATTTTTGTTTATTAATTTATATCCACTCAATTACATAAAGCAAATTTGGAGTAAACAGCTGAATTTGTGCAGTATTTTCAGTGGTAATTGCTTTTTTGAATTCTTGTGTTTTGTACTTAAACATGTCTATGTCATCAAGTATTATAGTCAGACTTTCTTATTTTCTAGATTGTTAAAATTGGTAAGTGAACTGTAAAAAAAAAAATCACGTCTCATATTGCAATTCGTCCTTTTTCTTTTTCTTTTTTTTTTTTGAGACAGAGTCTTACTCTGTTGCCCAGGCTAGAGCGCCCTGGCCTAGCTCAGCCTAGCTCACAGCAACCTCTAACTCCTGGGCTCAAGCAATCCTTCTGCCTCAGCCTCCCGAGTAGCTGGGATTATAGGCATGTGCCACCATGCCCAGCTAATTTTTTCTATATATTTTTAGTTGGCCAATTAATTTCTTTCTATTTTTAGTAAAGATGGGGTCTTGTTCTTGCTCAGGCTGGTTTTGAACTCCTGACCTTGAGCTATCTGCCCGCCTCGGCCTCCCAGAGTGCTAGGATTATAGGCATGAGCCAGTGCCAGCCTGCAATTAGTCTTTATTATAAGTCTTCTTTCACAGAAGTTTGGCAGTGATACTGAAGGAACTAGCAATGAGCAGATAGCGTCTATTTTTAGGCAGTTTTTGCTCTTTAAATTTTGTTTCCCACATACTGTGTTGGCTTTTTACTAATATTGGCTTCAATATTGGCTTTTACTAAGTTTTTAAATAAAGTTATAGTACATCAACAACAACAAAAAGAAAGGTCACCTCAACAGATGACAGGGGTTAGTACTTGGACATCCCACTACACTACTTGTTTATTTACTAAATGGAGCAACTTGCCTGAGCCCTTACCTGTGGCAGGAGTGGTGCCAGGCACTGGAGACCTGAATAGGAAGGTGAATAAGAATGTTGCCTTTAACATTATTATCACAGTCTAATTTCAAAAAAGACACAAAAACTCTCTGAAACTTGTAATGAGAGGTGTTAAGTCTACGAAGAGATAAAGATAAATCCTGTGGAGACACAAATTAGGATTCTCACGAAGGTATTCCTTGAAAAAGTCACGTGTGAGTGTGTAAAGCTGCCCTGTGCACATGAAACCCCACATGGCTGGGGAGCACTTGAAATGTGGCTAGTGTGACCAAGGTATTGAATTTTTAATTATAGTGTAATCGCTGAGTACAGTGGCTCATGCCTGTAATCTAAGCACTTTGGGAGACCAGGGTAAGAGGATACTTGAGGCCAGGAGTTCAAGAGCAGCCTGGCCAATGTAGTGAGATCTCCATCTCTACAAATTTAAAAAATATTTTTAATCTGTTTGAATTTAAATACTCATACTTGATTCAGTTATTGGAAAACTTTTAAGTGGGTATGTGAAATTTTCCCCCAATAGTATATTTAATGAACTCTAATTATAGATTAAGTATTTCTGATGAAAATTTAGCATTTTAATTGAGATAGCTGTTAAATATAAAATACACAGCAGATATCAAAGATTTAGTATAAAAAAACCAGCTTTGGCGTTTCCATTTCTTCATCTATGAAGGTGATCACCTTCACTGTAGTGATCCTACAAGTAATATATTTGGAGGAGCATTGTAAACTTCAATTTTTGCATCATTACTATTAGGGCACTTACAAAGCCTGCTAATTAATGGAAGTGTGGAAGCAGAGTACTAGAAGAGAGTCCCTGCACCACAAAGTAAACTGTGATGGTTCTCTGAGGAGCAGGGCATTGGTACTGTGGGGACAAGGACTAGGTCACACTGCAGGATTTGTTCAATTCGAATTTCACTTCCTGTGGTGGCACTTTTCTTTATTTGCTGCAATTTCATCTTTTTTGGCCAGTTCCCTCTTACAATTATTCACTTTTTGTACACTTAAGTGTGACTTTTATGTACTAGAGAGTCTGATGCCATATTTGACATTTGACTACTGACAGTTCTCAAGCCCCACATGTGGGCAGCTGTTTTAAAAGCCCAGGTGCTTCCTCTTTTGACTCGAAAGGGAAGTTCAAGCCACACAGGCCCTGGCATGTGCACTGGAGACCTCACTTCCACCTCACCCCTTAACCGTAATAACGCCTGAAAGCCGCACTCTTTTCCCTGCTCTCAAGTCATTTTTTCTTCTCTTTTTTCTTTTTCTTACTCTTAAAGTCCAGTCTTATCAAGCCATTTTTGAACTTGTTTGGGAGCCATCACTTTTCTCCTCAGCCTCATCATGTGAGTCATAAAGCTTTACATATTCTCTTTGTGCATGTAGGACCGTCATCAGATTTGAAAATCAAACCAAATTTTGGGTGGGGAATCCAGATCATATTTTCAGGGTAATATTGAAGATAAACACAGTGGACATTAGTTAAAGTGGTGAAACATTTTATTCAATAACCACTGACAGTACAGGAAAGAGCTGAGCTCCATTCCAGTTTGTGCAGAGGTCACTGGGCATTTTTTTCTGTGTGTGTGATTGGGCATTTTAAAGGGAGAATGAAGGAGTAGGGAGAGGAAGTGAAAAATTACAAAGGGTCACTGTAAATGTGATTAGGCCAGCTGTGTTTGCCTGCAGTTATCAAAGTTAGAATTCTATCCTCCCACAGAGACTGGAAGACAGGTCTTATCTTTCCTCATGATTACATTCCAAAGGAATGGCTCTCATGTCCTTGAGAAAAACACTTCTGAGTTGTAGGAGATATGTGTGCACAGACACACATATGCGTCACATATGCCTCTCAAAGGGACAGGAAGGATTGATAATTGTAAGTCATTTTTAGTAAATGCTCCAAGAAACAGAGATGTCTATGGTCGGGTGTTGGCTAGAACAAACAGTAAGTTATCCTGGCAGCATTCAGCTTTCTCAGGCAGGCATTTTAACAGGGCACTGGAATCATCCGAGGGACACAGGCTCTGCTGCTGGCAGCCACGCCAGAGTTTCTTTCAGTGCAGAGGTTTCAGAGGGAGTTATATGCAGAGAGATCTGCAGCTCTCAGTAACCACAACAGTTTATCAATGGGAGACAAGAAGTCCACACAATGACTTGTTGTTGTCTCTGTGTCAATTGAATAATGGATTTACAGTAAGCAATCAACAGACTTTGAAAGAAGAGATGTGACTGGTCACTGATCATGATGTGCCTTTGAGATTAATGTAGTGAAGTGTAGACTGAAGAGCGAGCAGCGAGTTTGTACTTTATGGGATTACTCATGGTTATTATACTGTGGTAACTGAAATTTGAATCATGTTGGGGGACTGGTGCAATTTAACTAAACCATGGTGACTGAAATTCATGTATATCAGAACCATGCTAAACAAGGGCTGCCTATTGAGTATAGTGCTGTCACATTTTATGGGGATTTAAATCATGCACATTTAAAAATGTGAATATTTGAAAGTTGTATGTTACACACAAAGATTGAAATAATGCAATCCATTTAATATTTTAAAAAATTATCAGGAATCAAAGAATTTCAAAATACTCTTGAACAGTAAGTTGAAGGCAGTGTTATCATTATACTTAGTTGTCTTTCACTAGCACATAAAATTTAACTCCCTCACTTGTCAGTCTCCTATCAATGCTGTGTATTTGCTTTGAAACTTTTGTGTATGGTCTGCTGACTTGTGCTGCTATTCTAATATTCAGTGTTGTTAAAGTTAAAATCTTTTTTTAACCAACTAACCCAAGCATTCTTTTAGTATGGTATTAATGCTTGTGCTGTAAAATATGCCTGAAAATTGATAACTGGAATATTTTGTTTTTTAATAAAATTTGATATACTTTTGCACTTAAATTGGTAGAGAATAGTCTCTGAAATGCTGAGAAAATATAAAGCAGAATTAAAACAAAATTTCTCTACCTTATTTGTAGATTTATGCTAATGATGCCTTCTGTTTGCACTATTCAAATGGAAAAATTAGTACTTGATTATGGAGGGAGTGAATCTTGCCAAGTGCAGTGCATTGTAATATGTGGGTTTTGTTGCATCTTGGTTAAAAAACAGCTTCACATTCCAGCCTCGGCAATAGAGGGGAACCTGTTTCTTAAAAAAAGAAAGAAAGAAAGAAAGAAAAAGCTTGGAATATCTTAAAATAGATAGATAGATATTCTTGGGATAATTGGGGAAATCTGAATATGGACTTGATAATAGATGGCTTTTATGGAATCATGGTTAAATTTTATGGGTGTGGCAATGGTATTGTTACTATGGGGAGTCTGTTCTTTTTTTTTGAGACAGAGTCTCACTCTGTTGCCCAGGCTAGAGTGAGTGCCGTGGTGTCAGCCTAGCTCACAGCAACCTCAAACTCCTGGGCTCAAGCAATCCTTCTGCCTCAGCCTCCTGAGTAGCTGGGACTACAGGCATGTGCCACCATCCCCGGCTAATTTTTTCTATATATTTTTAGTTGGCCAGTTAATTTCTTTCTATTTTTAGTAGAGACGGGTCTTGCTCTTGATCAGGCTGGTTTTGAACTCCTGACCTTGAGTGATCCACCCGCCTCGGCCTCCCAGAGTACTAGGATTACAGGTGTGAGCCACCATGCCCTGCCAGGAAGTCTGTTCTTAATTTTAGAAATACATGACATATTTAGGGCTGAAGTGTTGTTTATTTATTTATTTTTTTTGAGACAAAGTCTCCCTCTGTTGCCCGGGCTAGAGTGTCATGGTGTCAGCCTAGCTCACAGCAATCTCAAACTCCTGTCTCAGCCTCCTGAGTAGCTGGGACTACAGGCATGTGCCACCGTGCCTGGCTAATTTTTTCTATATATATGTATATATTTTTTTTTAGTTGGCCAATTAATTTCTATTTTTAGTAGAGACAGGGTCTCAATCTTGCTCAGGGTGGTCTCCAACTCCTGAGGTGGAGTGGTCCTCCCACCTCGGCCTCCCAGAGAGCTAGGATTACAGGCTGAGCCACCCCGCCCGGCCTGCAATTTACTTTCAAATGATTTAGCACAAATACACATAGGTAAAATGAACATGGCAAAATATCAATAGCTGTTGACTGTAAGTGAGGTCCGTTTATGGAATCCTTTCAAATTTTCCATTCGACATTTTCAGTAAGAAAGCTGGCAAATATATAGACCAAGAAAAAGTTTATATCGTTTACTGAAAATATGCTATAGCTATCCCGTTTTTGTAAAAGTCATTTCTCTAAAAGAGGAACTATCTTTTAGAGGATAGTTGTTTTCTTCTTTTAGTTTGTGTGTGCTTTATCCACAAATTGTGTGTACTGCAAGTGATCTTGGGACGTTAGCAGTATCACAGCTTACTGTCATTAGTACTACGACCAAGACCACCAGCACCGAACTGCTTCGCTGCCCTGGGACCAGCCCTGCCGCCACGGCCTTCGCTTTCCTGTTCAGAGTTTGCCTCGGGGGCTCCGGATCTGTGCTCGCAGAGACACCTGCGCGCCCCCTCCCGGCGCGGAGGACGCCGTTCGGGGTGAGGCTTCCGCCGCGCAGCCCGACGGGACACGGCCCCTCCGGGTCGCTGGTGTGCGCCTCGCTCGAGGCCGCGACGGGCGCCCGGCGCATGCGCGGCCTCGGTCCTGGCGCGGCGGGAGCAGGGCGAGGTTGGAGCACCGCCCAGGCCAAAGAGCGAGCCGAGCCCGCGGTTAGGGGTCGGGCCTCGGTTCTCGGCGCTCCGGCATCTGCGGCCCTTCGCCGTGTAGGAGAGGGCGCGAGAGGCGGGCAGCGGCCCGGCAGCTCTCCAGTGAGCAGGCGCAGCGGCGTTTGCCGCCCTCGTGCTGAGGCCTGCTGGAGGGAGGTGGGCGCTGCCCGGCTCTGACGTGGCGCGGGAGGTGGGCGTGGGCACACCGTTGCGCCTGCTCCCTAGAATTTGATGGCGCTGAAGTTCAGCTTTGCCACAGCACTGAACCTTAGGACATCGTTGTAAAGTATAACGTGGGCTGCATTTTATCTTGGGGCACTCATAGTTCTGGGCTCGTGGTGTGTTTTCAGGGCTCCTGGGTCACGCTGCATAAGGGAGGGCTCTGGCCTGGCCTGAACTATCCAGCCATTGTGTCCTAAGTGGTCCTGATTTGGGTATTTTGAAGGACCAACCCGAGATTCTGGGGCATAGGGAGTTCCAAGACTTGAGCCCCGATCTAAGTTCCAACTAAAATGATTTTGTTCCCTCTGCCCAGATCCTGGCTCCTAAGAGAAAAGCTGCTTTTTTGAGGTAAAGAGTAGCCCCACCTGGAGGATGGCCTGTCTGAGCGAGAGCTGTCACTTCCTCCAAACAGTGGAAGACAAGGCTGAGAAAGAGCTAGATATGCAAGGCTAGAAGCAGTGTGTGATCCTTGTGCTCCACAAGCCACCCCTAACGGTGAGACAATGGGAGGTGTGTGCTAGGTTTCAGGAGAGAGGTGCGCTGGGCCTAAGGCAAGGGGCAGGTTTGCCCAGGAAATGTCACTTCATCTGCAGGTTTTTTTTTTTTTG
>VBSM01001468.1:237285-247479 GCA_008086735.1 Cheirogaleus medius | reverse complement strand
CTTGGCCTCCCAGAGTGCTAGGATTACAGGCGTGAGCCACCATGCCCGGCCAAGTTGCTTCTTGTGGATTAGCAAGGAGAGTGGTTTCTTGAGGTGGAATCTACTCCTGGTGAAGATCCTGTGAACATTGTTGAGACAACAAAGGATTTAGATATATTATATAAGCTTAGTTGGTAAAGCAGCAGCAAAGTTTGAGAGGTTTGACTCCAATTTTGAAAGAAGTTCTGTGGGTAAAATGCTATCAAACAGCATCTCATGCTACAGACTACAGAGAAATCTTCTGTGAAAGGAAGAGTTAACTGATCCAGCAGACTTCATTATTTTAAGAAATTGCCACTGCTGCTACCCCAACCTTTAGCAACCACCACCCTGATTGGTCAGCAACCATCAATATTAAGGCAAGACCCTCCACCAGCAAAATGATTACAACTTGCTGAAGGCTCAGATAGCCATTAACATTTTTTTAGCAATAAAGTATTTTTTTAGTTAGGATTTGTACATTGGTTTTTTAAATGTAATGCTATTGCACATTTAATAGACTAACAGTAAAGTGTAAACATAACTTTTATTTGCACTGGGAAACCAAAGATCGATATGAGTCACCTTATTCCAATATTCACTTCATTGCGCTGGTCTGGTATGCCTGTACTTTTTTCTTGTGATTGACTTTATTCATTTGGCTTATAGGACACCACATACTTTTAACTTTCCTTTGCTCTCATTGTTTTCATCCTACTTCTGAATGTTCATGTGCAGTCCTTGGTCCTTGTTCTTTCTCTGAGGTCCTTCCCCTTGGCGATGTTGTTTGCTTTCATCAGTACTTTCCTAATAACTCCTGGGGCCTGATCATTCCTGATAACATCTCTAGCTCGGATTTCTTCCTGCACTTAGGATGCATATATCTGATTGTCCACTCTGCGTCTCCACTGGAGTGTTTTATAGATCCAAGCTTAACATGACTAAAACTGGCTTCCTGGATTCCACCTCCCAAACCTGCACCCTCCGGAGCCTTCCTTCCCCTTCTTGTTTGATCGCAGACCCCTTGGAATCGTCTTTGACCTGTTTTTCTCAATGCGCCACGTTTTATTTGTCAGCAGAACTTCTGGGCCATACATCGTGAATATATCCACAGAGTGTGACACCTCTTCTGGTCGTCTCCGTGACATTTCTTACCTGAATTACAGCAAGAGTCACACAGCAGTTTCTCTGCTGCTCAGTCCTGGTCCCTGGCATAGCATCCAGCGTGCCTTCGAAGGATGGAAGTTGAGTTACTCTACGTTCCTCTTGTGCCTAACTTTTACATGAAAGCCAAAGTTCCTGTAGTGGGTTATGTGGGCCATTACTTTTCTGACTTCACCTCTTGATCACTCTGCTCCAGCCTGACTCGCCTTTTTGCTGTACATACCAGGCACAACGCCACCTTTGTCCTTGTACCAAATGTGCCCTCTTCCTGCAGTGCTTTCCCAGGGAACCTCGTGGCTCCCTCTTTCCGCCTCAGGACCGTGTGTGTCCTCTACACAAACTCCCACCCCCTTGCCATGGGGGGGTGGCACTTTGTATTTTTAACACAGCACTTCTCATCCAACATGCTCTGCGGTTTTCTTCTTATATTGTTTATTGTCTATTGTCTATTTTCCCCCTCTTGGGTAAATATGATCCTTCTTGCAGGCTTCGTTTTTCACTGTTGTCTCCCAAGTGCCTAGGGTAGTGACTGGCACAGAAAAAGTATTCAAAAGTCATTAAATGAGTGAACTTTTATGTATGTTTAGTTTTAGACATCTCCTTTGTAAGTACCATGTATTAATAGTTCAATTTTTAAAATCCAATTTAAGATTTTCTACCTTTTTATAACAGACTTAACATATCATTGCTTGAGTGTTTCCTTGTTTTGTGTTTTTTACTTACTGAAATACATTTTTCTTTTTAAGAGACAGAGTCTCACTCTCACCCAGGCTGCAGTGCAGTGGCACCATCATAGCTCGTCATCACCTTGCACTCCTGGGCTCAAGCGATTCTCTTGCCTCAGCCTCCCAAGTAGCTGGGTGTGGGTGTGCACCACCACACCCAGCTAATTTTTTATCATTTGTAGAGACGAGGTCTTGCTATGTTGCCCAGGCTGGTCTCAAACTCCTGGCCTCAAGCAGTCCTCCTGCCTCGGCCTCCCAAAGTACTGGGATTATAGGCATGAGTCACCATATCCAGCCAGAAATGCATTTTTATATAGTGAAGTCTAGGGGTTTTTTTAATGACAGATTATCTCATTTATAATTATGTCAACCTCATTTAATAAGTTGATCATCCTTTGCCTCATGAAATTGAAATTTTGACCTTACCATATATTAAGACACTCTTTCTGTATATTTGAATCTATTTCTAGACTTCTTTCTTTCTTCTGATACATTTTTCTTAGGATTAGAGGAGCTGCTTTGTAATAAATAGTAACATCTAGCAAGGCAAGCTCCCTTTATAGTTTTTGTTTTGCATATACCTTTTTTCTTCTTTGCATTAAAAATAAAATTATATCCAGTGGATCTTCTCCACCTGTTATAATAACAATTGAAAAACAACAACCAAAAAAGTTGGCTTACTAAATGAAATTTTCTTAAAATTTTATGTTAATTTTGGTGGTTCGATATTTTGATAAATAAATCTTACCTCTCAGGAGCATTGTTTTATGTTCTTCCAAAACATTTTTTTAAATAACAACTTTATTGAGTCACATACCATATATTTACCCTTTTAAAGTATACATTTCAGTGGTTTTTAGAATAATATATTCACAGGATATTTTCTTTGCCTCTAAAAGAAGCCCTGTACTCATTGGCAGTCCTTCCCCATTCTTCCCTCCCCCAGCCCTCGGCAATATTAACCCACTCTCTGTCTTTGCATATTTGCCTATTCTGGAAATTTCATATAAATAGAACCATACAATGTATGCCTTTTGTGACTGGCTTTCACTTAGCATACACTGTTTTCAAGGTTCGTCCGTGCTGTAGCATGTTTCAGTATATCATTCTTCTTTACTGCTGAATAATATTCTGTTCTGTGAATATGCCACATTTTGTCTATTCAATCATCAGTTAATGGACATTTGGGTTATTTTCACTTTTTTTGGCTATTGTTAGTAATGCTACTATGAACATTTGTGTACAAGGTTTTGTGTAGACCTATGCTTTCAGCTCTCTTGAGTATATACCTAAAAGTGAAATTGCTGGGTTGTGTTTGGTAAGTATTTTTAGCTTTTGTGGAACTATAAAACTATTTTCCATGGTGGCTGCACATTGACATTTCCACTAGCAACATATAAGGATTCCAATTTCTCCGCATGCTTGCCAACACTTTTCTATTCTTTTGATTGTAGACAACCTAGTGAGTATGAAGTGGTATCTCACTGTGGTTTTGATTTACATTTTCCTGATAAATAATGATGTCAAACATCTTTTCATGTGTTTATTGGCCATTTTTTTATCTTCTTTGGAGAAATATCTATTAAAATCCTTTGCCCATTTTAAAAATTGGATTATTTGTCTTTTATTATTGAGTTGTAGGAGATCTTTATATATTCTGGATATAGGTCCTGTACCAGATATATGATTTTTTTCCCAACATTTTAAATAATTTTTGATCTGAATCATACATTTTCTAGTTATTTATGATTTTTGGTATTATTCTTAAACTGTCTTTCTTCTATTTTCATTATTAAATGATTGTTGCTAACATTTTTAATATAATTAAAAATTTACATCTAATTGCTCATGAGCTAGTGCTTTTTGCCTGTGTCTAAGATTAATGTATTGATGTAATGACTCATGTTGATTGGTTTCCTATCATTGAACTGGCCTTACATTATTAGAAAAAGCCCTATATGATTTTTCATGTATTTGAAAAAAATTATTAAGCACCTACTATATTTTAGGGGCATGGTCCACTAAGAACAACAGAAAGCCACCACTTTCATAAACAGCATATTCTAATGGGTCGTGATGTATACATATATGTGTGTGTGTGTGTGTGTGTATATATATATATATATATTTTTTTTTTAGACAGTGTCACTCTTGCTGGGGCTAGACTGCCATGGCATCAGCCTAGCTCACAGCAACCTCAAACTCCTGGGTTCAAGTGATCCTCCTGCTTCAGCCTCCCAAGTAGCTGGGACTAGAGGTGCTCACCACCACACCTGGATAATTTTTTGTTTCTATTTTTAGTTGGCTGGCTAATTTTTTCTATATTTAGTACATACGGGGTCTCGCTCTTGCTCAGGCTGGTCTGGAACTCCTGACCTCAAGCCATCCTCTTCCCTCGGCCTCCCAGAGTGCTATGATTACAGGCCTGAGCCATCATGCCTTGCCATATTATTAATATTTTAAAAAATATACTCCTGCACTTAGTTTGCTAATATTTTATTGGGGACATTTGCATCAAAACTATAAGATAAATTTTCCTATGATTTTCTGTTGTACTACTTTTTTAAGGTTTTGGTATTAAGATTCTTCCAGTTCAGTAGTGATTTGGGGGCTTTCCATGTTTTGTGGAATAGCGTATGACAATATGAGACTCATCTGTTCTTGAAAGGCTGGCTAGAATTCAGTGAAAAGATTCCCAGTCCTGCTGGCTTTTACATCATCAGCAGATTTGCAAATGTCATTTTTTATTATTGGTCTGATTATGTTCTTTAGGGATCAATTTTATTAAAATTTTATTCGTAAACAACCTGCTTCTTCCTCTGTATTCTGAAAATTTTTTTCTGTGAAATGCCATGTATGATTCTCCTATAATTTACTACTCTTCCATCTTTGTGGTTAGATGCCTTTCCTCAGCTATGTATTTTTGCCTTCTCCTTTTTCTCCCCTAATTTTGCCCATTTGGTATGTAATCTCTTTTATGGGACATACTGAAAAAAATGCTTTTGGTTGTATTTAGTTTTCCTTATTTATTTTGGCTTTATTTTAATTTTATTAATTTTAGATTTCACCTTTATTTTTTCATGCTTTCTTTGGTTTATTTTATTTTATTTTTTAAATTCATGGTCAAATATGAAGTATGTAGGTTTATTTTGTTTTTATCTTTTATTTTTAAGGTAAATTTATAATTACTTTCAATCTTTATTTTAAAAACAATTTAAAGACAAGTTTTCTCTGATAGCTTTAGTTGTGGCTCTTAAGTTTTCATGTAATGCGTTCCTTGTTTGTTTGCTTTTGTTTCTTTTTCAGACAGGGTCTCACTCTGTCCTGTCCCCCAGGCTGGAATGCAGTGGTGTCATCATAGCTCACTGAATCCTCTAACTCCTGGACTCAAACCTTCTGGCTCAGCCTCCCAAGTAGCTAGGACTACAGGGACAGGCCACCATGCCTGGCAAATTTTTTATTTTTTTGTAAAGACGGGGTCTCGCTTTTGCTCAGGCCGATCTCGAACTCCTGGACTCAAGCCATCCTGGCTTGGCCTCCCACAGTGCTGGGATTACAGGTGTGAGCCACCATGCTGGCCCCACCCCTTCATTTCTTTCTAGGAAATTAGTAATTTGGATGTTGATTACTTTTCTTTCATCTAAAGGTTTTATTTAGAAACTCTTGTTTTATGAATCAGTGACTTTTTGGTGAGATTACTTTTTTCATTTTGGTATTATAGCAATAATCAGGCAATGTAGCTTGTTAAAGCTGTGATTTGTAGACGTCAGTAATATTTTCTCTAAGAGGAGAGCATAACATAATGATGATAGGTGGGGCTTTGTTGTCAGATGACAACCACTCACATTTTCTCTGATAATTCGTGTATTTGGTTTTTTTTTTTTTTTTTGAGACAGAGTCTCACTCTGTTGCCTGGGCTAGAGTGAGTGCCATGGCGTCAACCTAGCTCACAGCAACCTCAAACTCCTGGGCTCAAGCGATCCTTCTGCCTCAGCCTCCCAAGTAGCTGGGACTACAGGCATGCACCACCACGCCCGGCTAATTTTTTCTATATATTTTTAGTTGGCCAATTAATTTCTTTCTATTTTTAGTAGAAACGGGTTCTCACTCTTGCTCAGGCTGGTCTTGAACTCCTGACCTTGAGCAATTCTCCCACCTCGGCCTCCCATAGTGCTAGGATTACAGGCGTGAGCCACCGCGCCTGGCCATATATTTGGTTTTATACATCCATCTTAGTTTACTACATGTAGTAGATGAGATTGGGTGCATTCAGGGTGGTATTGGTATAGCCATAGAGAGTTTACTAAACATATTTGAATCTAACATGATAAAATTTATATCATAATTTATACTATCGATTATAGTTTTTCAGAAGTTTTACTTTGGCTTGTTCAGATTTCTTATTATTTCATTTTCCACTTTGTTAGTTTGGTAGTTTTCTGGTATTCATTTCTCTTAGCTACCAACCCATGCCTAGTTATTGTAACTGAGCCTATGTCAGAATTAATTTATTGCTTTCTGCTGCTCCATGGTGTAGTGATTGCCACTCGTCGTCCTCCTCTATCTCCTCCTAGATGACTTTAGAAAGCTTTAATCCATCCACCGCACCTCACCCCATACCCAGACAGCTGTAATTCTTATCCTTGTTTCTGGTGTTCCTACAACCCACCCCCCCCCCATGAGTTCTTTTAAATTTTTCTCTTTGTCTTTGGTTTTCTGCAGTTTGAACATGATATGCCTAGATATGGGGTGGGGGATATGCATTGTATTTATACTGCTTGTCATTTTCTGAGCTTCCCGAATCTGTCATTTTGGAATGTTTTGGCTACTATTATCTTAAATATTTCTTCTGCTCTGTTCTTTCGTCTTCTGGTATTCCAATTATGCATATATTATACCTTTTAATGTTGTCCCACAGTTCTTGGATGTTTTATTTTTTTCATTCCTTTTGCATTTTGGTTTGTGATGTTTCTGTTGACCTATTTTCAAGTTCTGGTTCTTCCCTCAGCTTTTTATGTGATTGAACCCATTGAAGGCATTCTTCATTTTTGTTACTATGTTTTTGACTTCTGGCATTTCTTTTAAATTCTTTATCAGAATTTCTGCCTCTCTTCTTATATTACTCATTTGTTCTTGAATGTTTTCTACTTTTTTTCATTCAGGTTCTTAGCATATGAATCATAATTTAAAAAAATTCCCTGGTAATTCCAACATCTGTGTCGTGTCTGAGTCTGGTTCTGATGATTGCTTTGTCTCTTCTGAGTGTGTTTTTTCTTGCCATTTAGCATGCCTTGCAATTTTTTGTTGAAAGCTAGACATGGTTATAGGAACTGAGGAAAACAGGCCTTTGTGTGAGGATTTTTTTTTTTTTTTTTGAGACAGAGTCTCACTTTGTTGCCCAGGCTAGAGTGAGTGCCGTGGCGTCAGCCTAGCTCACAGCAACCTCAAACTCCTGGGCTCAAGCAATCCTCCTGCCTCAGCCTCCCGAGTAGCTGGGACTACAGGCATGCACCACCATGCCCGGCTAATTTTTTCTGTATATATTTTTAGTTGGTCAATTAATTTCTTTCTATTTTTAGTAGAGACAGGGTCCCGCTCAGGCTGGTTTCGAACTCCTGACCTTGAGCGATCCGCCCGCTTTAGCCTCCCAGAGTGCTAGGATTACAGGCGTGAGCCACTGCGCCCGGCTTGTGTGAGGATTTATGTTATTCTGGCTAGAAGTTGGACTGGACTTAATGTTTGTTGTAGTTCTGGGTGCCAGAAACTTCAAATTCCTTTAGTGTCCTTGTTGTTGTCACCCCTCTTGACTCTGGGTTTCCATGCACAATCTTCTTGAGAGAGAGATTGGGTCTTGCAGCTCTTTCAGCTGTGATAAGCAGTTACTGCACTGGAGCCTGTTGGTGTGGTGGTGACTTTTGGGGAGGGAAGCATTGTATAATCTTGGAATTAAATCTCAGGCTTTCAAAGGGCCCGTGTCCCTGGGCTGTGGCCTTCACAAGTGTTTCTAATAAGCTAGAAACAAGTACTGTTTTAAATACTCAGGAAAAAAAATTCTGTACTCTTGGGACCTCCCATCTGGACCTGGCAGTCTCTGTCATTTGTCCTATATTCTAAGACATTTGCATAATTTTTCATTTATGTCCATTCTGTTTCAGGACTTCAGTTGAGAGTGTTGACTTTGGTTTTCACAATTCAGCAGTCAAGCTTTTTTTAACTTTTGAGAATTCTTTCTTGTTCTTTGATGGATCCTTGTAATTGAAGTCAGTTCTACTTGAACTATTGAAGCAGTTTTCTGCTGAAATATGTAAGAGCATCATTTGGAATTAAAAGCAGATTTTCTTCCATTTCTTGCTGTAATTTTGTTTTTTCCATATTCAGTTATTTTGCTTATCTTTAGTTCTTACTGTTATGTCCTTGGTTTTCCTAAAATACCACTGCTTTTTCATTCCCAATTCATTTTATGTAAGTGAAGAACTCTTATGCTTAGTGTAGGTTGCTAGTTTTATTTTTATGCTCAGAGAATTTTATTCTCATTCTTCTTGGCCTGTTCCTCTCCAGGCTCCCATATGGGGTCCCCTCAGATCCTGTCCTTGTCCTTTGTCCTTTGCCCCTTGGTCTCTCTCCTGGGGAGCATCTGACTCACTGCTGGTTTCAGCAGCCACCAAGATACCAGTGACTCCCCAGCCCTCACTTTCGTCTTGAGCTTTCCTCCTGAGCTCCAGAACCACACGTCAGCTGCCTCCTGGAGACCCCTGCCTGCCCATTGTGCAGACACTTAAAGCACAGCATGTCCGAGACCTCTCTGACCCTTACCTTCTGCCCTGCCTCTTTCATTCTACTTCCCAGTCTTTGCAGATGGCACCTGGATTTACCTGGATGCTTGTAAAGAAACCCCAGGAGATAATCTTCCTGTCTTTCTCTCTGTACCATGAATCAGGGACCTGATTTTCTTAGAGCTATTTCTGTTGGATCAAGTCTCTTTTGCCTCCCCATTATTATCACCTGAATGCGGTGGTCAACTCTTATCTTGATCTTTGCCCTCTATTTCCCCTTAAGCCATTTTCCACTATTTTTCTTGATTAGCACTGACCAATAGAAACATAATGCAAGCCATATGTTATTTTAAGTTTTCTAGTAGTCACATTAAAAAAGTGAAAAACAAACAGGTGAAATTAACTTCAATAATATGTTTGATTTAACTTGGTATATCTAAATATTATAATTTCAACATGTAATCAATGTTTAAAAACACTGAATAAAATTGTTTATATATTTTTGTTCTAAGTTTTTGAAATATGTTGTGTGTTTTATAATTATAGCACACCTCAGTTTGGCCTAGCCACATTTCCAGTGCTCAATAACCCATGTGGTTAGGGGCTACCATATTGATTAACATAACTCTATATCATTGCTCCTGAAATACAAACTTGGACATGTATCTCTAGTGTTCATTTCACCTCTTTGTTGACTCTCTATTGTTTGCATTCATGATTTCAGAAGTGGGGTTGTACTCCTTAACATGTACCAGCAGTGTCATGATCATGACCTGGGAACTTTTTAGAAATGCAGATTAGGTTTTCAAGAGACAGTCCCTCTTCTATTTAAGGTGTATTTTATTAGATTAATTTTGATATGACTGTATCATAACTTTTCTTGTCTACTTTCTAGATCAGGCTTTAGCAAATTGTGGCACACAGACCAAATCTGACCTGCCACTTGTTTTTGTCAATAAAGTTTTATTGGAAAAAAGACAAGCGCTTATGTGTTTATATATTTATTGTCTATGACTGATTTCACACAATAATGGCAGAATTGAGTAGTTGCAACAGGGACTGAATGGCTTTCTTCCTTTTTTTTGTTTTTGAGACAGAGTCTCACTCTGTTGCCCAGGCAGAGTGCTGTGGCATCAGCCTAGCTCACAGCAACCACAGACTCCTGGGCTCAAGCGATCCTCCTGCCTCAGCCTCCCGAGTAGCTGGGACTACAGGCATGCGCTACCATGCTTGGCTAATTTTTTCTATATATTTTTAGTTGACCAATTAATTTCTTTCTGTTTTTAGTAGAGACAGGGTCTCGCTCTCGCTCATGCTGGTTTCGAACTCCTGACCTTGAGCGATCTGCCCGCCTCAGCCTCCCAGAGTGCTAGGATTACAGGCGTGAGCCACTGCGCCTGGCCCTGAATGGCTTTCAGAGCCCAAAATATTTACTTTCTGGCCCTTTATTTATTTATTTATTTATTTATTTCTGAGACAGAGTCTCACTTTGTTGCCCAGGCTAGAGTGAGTGC
>VBSM01001468.1:224127-237185 GCA_008086735.1 Cheirogaleus medius | reverse complement strand
TTAATTTCTTTCTATTTATAGTAGAGACGGGGTCTCACTCTTGATCAGGCTGGTCTTGAACTCCTTACCTTGAGTGATCCTCACGCTTCTGCCTCCCAGAGTGCTAGGATTATAGGCCTGAGCCACGGTGCCTGGCTTGATCCCCCAAAAACTTAATTAGTAATAGCCTACTGTTGACTGGAAGTCGATTAGCACGTATTTTATATGTTATTTGTATTATATGTTGTATTTCTTTTTAAGACAAGATCACACTCTGTTGCTAGGCTGGAGTACAGTCATGTGATCATAGCTCACTGCAACCCCTGACTCCTGGGCTGAAACGATCTTCCTGCCTCAGCCTCCCCAGTAGCTGGGACTATGGGTGCACACCACGCCCAGCTAATTTTTCTGTTTTTTGTGGAGACAGGGTTTTGCTCTTGCTCGGGCTCATCTTGAACTCCTGGCTTTAACAATCCTTATGCCTCAGCTTCCCACATATACTGTATGCTTAAAGTAAGCTAGAGAAAATAAAATGTTATTAAGAAAATCATAAAGAAGAACAAATATATACTATTCATTAAGTGGAAATGTATTATCATAAAGGTCTTCATCCTTATCATCTTCACATTGAGTAAGCTGCTGAGGAGCGGGAGGAAGAGGAGGGGTTGGTCGTCCTGTTTCAGGGACACGGGTGGAAGAAAATCCGTGTCTAAGTGCACTTACACGGTTCAAACCTGTTGTTCAAGGGTCAACTGTGCTAGCATATTTATATGCAGGTATTTGTATTAAAAATAACTGGGAGTGAGATTTTATATACATATAAATATATAAGTAGCTATGTTAGATGAGTGCTCAAATTTTAATTAAGGGGTAAATGATCAAGTACTTTGGAACCCCAAGGCTGTAGGAATATGTCTCTAATTTTAATCTGGCTCCTGATTATGTCTGTGAGACTTTATCTTAATACATCTGAAGCCCCTATTGTACTATTATTTAGTTCCGTTAATGTACCAAATATTTTTCATGCGTCTGTGTTTATACAGTTATGTTCTCTTGTATAAAGAACACATGATTTTACATATCAAGACTCAAGGCTTCACTCCTGAATGAAACTCATCCTGAAATGCCAAATAAAACATACCTTTTCTTTTCTCTTCGCAACACACGTTTACCTTCCAGAGGCTGCCAGCATTGCCACTGTAATGCTTAGTGCAAGTGTTTATGTTTAAATATGTCTCTGACATGATTGTCTTTGAGAGTAGGAGTATTCTTTTATTTATCTTTATGTCTCCAGAAATTGGAATAGTTTCTGGTGTACTAGCAATAACTCATATACCTTTTGTATGCATCAAGAAATTAATACACTAGCAGAGTCCTTCATGATTTCTCATTTCCCTACAATGTGTAACACTAATAGGAGTCATTCTATGTAGCATTTTCTCTTTAACTACTAACAGTAACATTGCATGCTATCCACTTCTGATCACTGTAGAATGAACACAAATGTGCTGTTCCAGGGATCAGTGTCACTCAGGGATATGACTGTGGGCTTCACCTGGGAAGGATGGCAGCACCTCAGAGGACTTGTTGTACAGGGATGTGATGCTGGAGAACTGCAGCCACCTCGTCTCAGTGGGTGAGGATTGTGTAACTTGAAACTCTGAATAACATTCATTTTCTTTTTAGCTGCTGATTACAGGTGGTTTCTTTGTAGAGAGTATGATTTAAAAACTTGAGATTCAAAAACTTGGAATCAAAGCTGATTCATCTCTTTTGGTACTGTAAAAAATCTGTGTTCTTTTCTCCAGTGATTTTTGTGCAGGCACACCTTTGTCCTCCTTTAAATATCCTGAACTTGAGGCTACCTGGCCCATGTCCTATGTCATTTTCATTCACAGGGTGTTGTGTTAACAAACCAGAGGTAATTTTCAAGTTGGAGCAAGGAGAGGAGCCATTGGATAGTAGAGGAAGAGTCCCTAAGCCAGAACCACGCAGGTGAGTTAGTGAGTATATAGGAAGCTTTAGAGCAGGGTGAAATTGAATCCTTGGTAGATAGTTCACATATTGTCATCTTTGAAATTTTTCAGGAATCTTTGTCAAGTTACAAGAACTTTGGCAGTGACTGTAAAGAGTTTGTCTGCATGCCTCAGATGCATATATCATACTGGCAGATAACAGCTAAATGGTCTTTGTTTTCTTCCAAAAATCCAATCCTTTCCTGTCTCATTTTAGACATTTGACTACTCTTTCTGTATCAATTTCAGTTATTTTGTTTTTATCATATATTATGTAGTCATTCTACACATACGGTATGCCAGTTTTGTCTGTGTACTGGAGATACAGCTCTAACAATACAATGACTTTGTATTCTAGTGGTAGAAGAGAATGAGATGTAGTGTGTTCTTTATGAAAGTATGGTCAGGAAAGGGCCTCTTTGAAGCCAGTAATTTAATGAACACAGATTTGAATGAAATGAAGCAATGGATTCCAAGTATTCCTGCCAGGTAGCATACCCTGTGCCACGAACCTGAGGCCAGAGTACACAATATGTGCAGGACAGCAGTGAGCCCAGCTAGAGAGAGGCCTGTGGGTGAGGGGGAGCACATAAGAGATGCTATCATAGAGATAGCTGGTTGGACTGTTGATAGATTTTTTTTTTTAAGCCTTTTAAATTTTTTTTTTTTGAGACAGAGTCTCACTCTTGCCCGGGCTAGAGTGCCGTGGCATCAGCCTAGCTCACAGCAACCTCAGACTCCTGGGCTCAAGCGATCCTCCTGCCTCAGCCTCCCGAGCAGCTGGGACTACAGGCATGCGCCACCATGCCCGGCTAATTTTTTCTATATATTTTTAGTTGTGCAATTAATTACTTTCTATTTTTAGTAGAGACAGGGTCTCGCTCTTGCTCAGGCTGGTCCTGAACTCCTGAGGTCAAACAATCTGCCCGCCTTGGCCTCCCAGAGCGCTAGGATTACAGGCGTGAGCCACTGCTCCCCTGCCGCCTTTTAATTTTTATTACTCAAAAAAGCTTCATTTTCTTATTTAGCTTTCTGACTCTGTGCTTGTGCCTTCAACACCTTCACAAAGATTTTCTACTCCTTGATAAGGAAAGCACGCTTGATCCTGTCACAAACACATTTAGCACACATGGAACCACTGCAGGCCCTGCTAACATGTTTTTTTGTTTTAGACAACCTTATAAGAATTTCGAGCATGAACCCCTCGAAGTCTGCCTGGGTACACGCCACATACAGATATTGGTGCTTTCCCAGCCTTCTTAGTATAAAGGTAAACAATTCTAT
This sequence comes from Cheirogaleus medius, assembly GCA_008086735.1. Taxonomy (NCBI): domain Eukaryota; kingdom Metazoa; phylum Chordata; class Mammalia; order Primates; family Cheirogaleidae; genus Cheirogaleus; species Cheirogaleus medius. The sequence goes on along the minus strand of VBSM01001468.1, from coordinate 233,907 downwards.
TACCAGGGGTTCGAGACAGCCTAATTTTGTTAGCGGTTGTATTGTAGGAAAGCCTACGATGATATGTCAAACGCTGGACCATTCTGAGTGCCTGCAGACAGTGTCCCTGGAAGCTGTTGATAGATTTTGAAGTTGTATCCAAAACAGAATTTTTTTAGGTTGAATTATGGGTACCAGAAAAAGATAATAAGCATGATCTTAAAGGTTTTATCCTGAGCACTGGCTATGTAGTGATACTATTAACTGAGATGGGAGAAAATGGGGAGAAGCAGTTCTGGGAGGAAATACGATATACATAAATTTAAACAAGTATTATCTGTATAGTAATGTTCAGAGTTGGGTATAAAAACAACAAAAATAAAATATTAAACAATGGTATCATAAGTCAGTTACCAGTTGATCAGAATTGTATTCTAAAATCCTTCCCTCATATAGAAGAAATTTGGAGTTAAATATAAATGGTAAAATATAATGAGTAACTCAATGCTTAAAGAAAATATTATATGTAACTTCTAAACTTTTGAAGGGAAGAAAATGGGAAAAAATTGATTAGATTAGAACAAAGAAGGACAATGAAAGTATAGGGGAAAGCAAGTAAGATTAGAATTAGGAACTGTATTTGAAAAAGAGAGAACCAATATAGATATTTTAGTAATTATAATACATTCAAAGGGGCTAAGCCCTGTTTTTAAAAGACATAAATTGTCAAATTGAATTTTTAAAAATCAAGCTGTATGGTGTTTGAGAATCACATGATATATGAATAGTACACCTTGGGATATAAAAAGAATAAGGATACACCGTCCAATACTAAACAAAATAGAACATTAACCCTCATTATACTGTCAGGGTTTCAGTGGACCCAATTTTAGTTTTTGAGTCTCTTTTCAGACCTGTGTGTAAAGATTGATATTTCATGACTTTCATAATTTCTTATAAAATGTAAAAAGTTTTAACTTGAATGAACAAGGGGAAAATTTAATTGTATTTTTTAATGAATAAAACGCATTCTATTTTACAGTTGCTATGTGAGTGCATTGCTCCCATTTATAATCTAGGAAACATAGGATTGAAGTTATTTATTTTTCCTAAGTTTGAAATGTTTTGCTATATTATTACCTTAGGAATTATCTCGACATTACTCATCAGTTGTGTCCAACTGTGGTAAAATAGTAAGAAAATGGAAGAATGATGGAATTGCTTAGAAGGATAATGCACTAGTGAAGTAAATTGTCACTATTATATCACCTTTCAGTTTTCTTTTTTTTTTTTGAGACAGAGTCTCACTTTGTTGCCCAGGCTAGAGTGAGTGCTCTGGCATCAGCCTGGCTCACAGCAACCTCCAACTCCTGGGCTCAAGCAATCCTCCTGCCTCAGCCTCCTGAGTAGCTGGGACTACAGGCATGCGCCACCATGCCTGGCCAATTTTTTCTATTTAGTTGTCCAATTAATTTCTTTCTATTTTAGTAGAGACAGGGTCTCGCTCTTGCTCATGCTGGTTTCGAACTCCTGACCTTGAGTGATCCACCCACCCGGGCTTCCCAGAGTGCTAGGATTACAGGCATAAACCACCATGCCTTGCCCACCTTTCAGTTTTCTTACTGAGTTGCCTGAAGTATTGCATCAATTGTAATGAAGATATGAAAGAAGCCTGGAGATAACCTTATTTGTAGTTTCCTTTTTTAGCTTTCATTGAGCACAGTTGAGAATTCAGAATTTTAATTTTCTCCCCTTTGTTTCAAAGGGTAGAAAATTCATAGGAGAAAGACTTCACAATTATTAGATACATCAGAAGATGAATGTAAAGAGACAGGCAGAATCACATAGAATCTAATGATTATGTGCTCTAATTTATTTATTTATTTTTTTAAAGACAGAGTCTGGCTTTGTTGCCCGGGCTAGAGTGCCGTGGCGTCAGCCTAGCTCACAGCAACCTCAAACTCCTGGGCTCAAGCGATCCTCCTGCCTCAGCCTCCCGGGTAGCTGCAACTATAGACACACGCCACCGTGCCTGGCTAATTTTTTCTGTTTTTAATTGTGTGGCTAATTTCTTTCTATTTTTAGTAGAGACAGTGTCTTGCTCTTGCTCAGGCTGGTCTCGAACTCCTGAGCTCAAACAATCCACCTGCCTCAGCCTCCCAGAGTGCTAGGATTACAGGCGTGAGCCACCACGCTTGGCCTGAAAGCCTTTTCTGATAGACCAGTATTCATTGTTCATCAGCAAACTCACACAAGGGAGAATGTCTATGAATTTAAAGACTGTGGGAGATGTGTTGGTGAGATGCCAACTCTAAATAAACACCATAGGGTTATCATGGAGAAGAAATACTGTGCGTGTAATGAGAGTGAGAATAGTTTTGTCAAGAAGGCACTCCTCACTCACACTCAACAAATTTATAAAGGAGGGAAAACTTTTGATTGTAATAGAGATTGGGAAGTGTTCTGCAAGAAGCCAAATTTCACTCAGTGTCAAGAAACACATATAGGAGAGAAAGCCTATGAAACTGATCAGTATGCTAGTACATTTTGCAATAAGCCAAAGCTTCCTACATATCAGAAAACAGATACAGGAGAAAAACTGTATGAATATAGCGAATGTGAGAAAACCTTCAGCCGTAAATCCTCTCTCACTCTACATCAGAGGATACACAGAGGAGAAAAACCCTATGAATGCAATGAACGTGGGAAATCCTTTGGATATAGGTCAGGCCTTGCAGTACATCAGAGAACACACGCAGGAGAGAAACCCTATGAATGTAATGAATGTGGAAAAAATTTCTGTGAGAAGTCAAATCTCCGTGTACATCAGAGAACTCACAGGGGAGAAGCCCTATGGATGTAATGAATGTCAGAAAGCCTTCAGTGACAGGGCAGCTCTCACAGTACATCAGAGAATACATACTGGGGAGAAACCCTATGAGCGTAAGGAATGTGGGAAATCCTTATCCCAGAAGCCAAACTTCATTAATCATCAGAGAACTCACACAGGAAAGAAACGCTATGAATGTAATCAATGTGGAAAATCCTTCTTTGTGAGGTCAAAACTTAGAGAACATCAGAGAATTCACACAGGTGAGAAACCCTATGAATACCACAAATCATCTCTCACAGTACATCAGAGAACCACACAGGAGAGAAACCCTATGAATGTAACGAATGTGGGAAATTTTCCCATCAGAGGTCATCTTTTGCAACACATCAGAGAACACACACTAGGTAGGGAGCAACCCTATGAACATAATGAAATGTTTTACCAGAATCCTGACTTCACCAAACATCAGAGAGACAACACATAAGAAACTCATGTCAACATCTTGAAGGCTCAGAAACCTTCGCCCTTTTGTCGGACTCGTTGCACAGCAGAAACGGCCCAGGGTGGGGATGGAGCACCCAATAAATATGAGAAATCTTTTGCCCAGAAGCAACATTGCATTGAATAGCAAATAATTGATATTTGGAAACCTCATTAATATTTTGAAGCTGTTACAGTGTCAACAAAGGTTTATACCCTATATCAGCAAGTCTGTACTGAATAGAACTTAAATCAGTTTGGGATTTGTGAATTTAAATTTTTAAATTTTTTTTTATTAAAAAATTTTTTTTTTCGAGATAGCATCTTGTTCCACTGCCCAGGCTGGAGTGCAGTGGCGCAATCATAGTCCATTATAGCCTCAAACTCCTGGGTTTAGGCAGTCCTCCTGTCTCAAACTCCTTAGTAGCTGGGACTACAGGTATGTACCACCATGCCCAGTTAATTTAAAAAAAAAATTTTATAGAGATGGGGTCTCATTATGTTTCCCAGGCTGGTCTCAAACTCTTGGCCTCAAGCAGTCCTCCCACCTTGGCCTCCCAAAGTGCTAGGATTTCAGGTGTGAGCCACCACACTCTGCTGAATTTAAAATTTTATAATATAGTAGAATTTCTGTTTCAAATATATTTTTATTTAAAATATTCATTTATGCACATATAGAATAGGGATTTTTAAAAAACAATGAATTCAATAGTCCCTGATATATGTGTATGTGTGTATATATATATATATATATATGTATGTGTGTGTATATATATATATATATTTTTTTTTTGGGGGGGGGGGAGCAGAGTATTACTCTGTTGCCCAGGTTAGAGTGCCGTAGTGGCGTCAGTCTAGCTCACAGCAACCTCAAACTCCTGGGCTCAAGCAATCCTCTTGTCTCAGTCTCCCAAGTAGCTGGGACTACAGGCATGTGCCACCATGCCTGGCTAGCTTTTTTCTATTTTTATTCACCTGTCTAATTTTTTCTATTTTTTTTAGAGATGGGGTCTTGCTCTTGCTCAGGCTGGTCCGGAACTCCTGACCTGAAGTGATCCTCCTGCTTTGGCCTCCCATAGTGCTATGATTATAGACATGAGCCATTGCACCCAACTGATAGTCACTTATATTAAACAAAGATATGAAGAGACCTTGTCTTTGTAAGTATGCTATAAAAGGTACTTGTACTTTTAAAATCATCCTTAAGATAGTTATGAATTATAAGTATACTATATAAAAGAAATTTTGTGTGTTAGGTTTGCCAATTGGAACTCCTATGGTAGGAAATATATTTTTAACAACTTTTGTGATATTTTCATAATTTTTAATGTGGATATGAAGTGTATAAAGTGTCCCACACTTAATACCTATATAATTTTTTTGGTATTAATTGCAGTTTTTATTCAGATAATTGTAGATTGTAAGATGTAAGCATAGGAGGTAATACAAAGGGATCCTGTGTACCTTTTACCCAGTTTCCCCCAATTGTAACATCTTGCAACACTGTAGTATAATAGCAGCAGCTAGGATAATGACATTGACACAATCCGCAGATTGTGTTCAGATTGACCCAATTATATTTGTATTTATTTATTTAGTATATGTGCGTTTCTGATTAGTTTTATCACATGGAGGTTCATGTATCCATCACTATAGCCAATATTCAGAATATTCAGGATTCTATGTGTTGCCCTTTTATAACCAAATACCTCTCTTATGGGTCCCCCTCAAACCTTTCTCACTTTGGCAACTAGTAAAGTGTTCTCCATTTCTCCAGTGTTACATGAATGGAATCATACAGTATGTAACTTTTAGAACTGACTTTTTTCACTCAGCATAATCCCTTGGAATTTTTGCACATAACAATAATTCATTTTTTTTTATGCTGAGTTTTATTCTTTTTCCAGTTTGGGGGTATTAATAAAGCTGCTATGAATATATGTATAGAGGTATTTGTATGAACATAAGTTTTCATTGGTCTGGGACAAATTTCTAAGTGGGAAGTTGCTGGGTAGTACAGTAGTTCTATGTTTAGTTTTTTGTGTTTTTATTTTTATTTTTTTGAGAATGGGTCAAGCTCCTGGGCTCAAACTCCTGGGCTCAAGTGATCCTCCTGCCTCAGCCTCCCGAGTAGCTAGGACTGCAGGCACATGCCACCATGTCTGGCTAATTTTTCTATTTCTTGTAGAGATGGGATCTTGCTCTTGCTCAGGCTGATCTCGAACTCCTGCGCTTAAGCGATCCTCCTGCCTTGGCCTCACAAAGTGCTAGGACTACAGGCATGAGCCACTGTACCTAGCCTATATGTTTAGTTTTTTAAGAAACTGCCAAACTATTTCTTATAGTGGCTGTACCATTTTATATTCCCACCAGTAATATATGAGTGACCTGGTTTCTCCACATTTTTACCAGTATTTGGTTTGCCACTACTTTTTATTTTAGCCATTCTGATAGGTATATAGTGATATATCACTGTGGTCTTAACTTGCACTTCCATGGTGGCTAATGTTCTTATTTCCCACTCATATATCCTCTTCAGTGAAATGTCTGTTCCTGCCTTTTGCCCATTTAAAAATTGGATTGTTTTTCACTGTTGAGTTCTGAGAGTTCTTTGTGTATTCTAGATACTAGTCCTTTGTTAGGCATGTGATTTGCAAATACTTTTTTCCAGTCTATAGCTTGTCTTTTCATTCTCTTCACATGGCCTTTGCAGAGTGAAAGTTTTCAATTTTTATGAAGTTCAATTTATTAATTTTTCCTTTTATGGATGAGGCTTTGGCTGTTATCTAAGAATTTTTTGTCCACCTCTTGATTGTGAGGATTTTCTCCTAGTTTTCCTAAAAGTTTTGTAGTTTTAATTTTTTCGTGTAAGTCCGCAATCCATTTGGAGTTAATTTTTGTATAAGATGTGAGGTTTAGCTCAAGGTCCATTTTTGGCCTATGAATATCCACTTGTCCTAGTACTATTTGTTGAAAATGCTATCCTTCCTCTATTGATTTAATTTTGCACTTTTGTAAAAAGAAAAAATCAGTGTATTTGTGTGTGTCTATGTCTGGATTCTCTATTCTGTTCCACTGATCTGTGTCTATTTCTCCACCATACCACAGTGTCTGGATTACTGTAGCTACATATAGTAAGCTTTATTATCAGATAGAGTGATTTCTCTCACTTTATTCTTTATCAAGATTGTTTTAGCTATTCTATTTTTTTCTCTATGCATTTTAAATTTCTTTTTTATTTTTATTTTTTACTTCAGAATACTACAGGGGTACAAATGTTTTGGTTACATGGATTGCTTTTGTACTGCTTCAGTCAAAGTTATAAGTGTGCTCATCACCCAGATAGTGTACATTGTACCTGTTAGGTATGGTTTCACCCATCTCCTCCTCTCCACTCCCACCTGCACGATTTCCATTGAGTTTTACTTCCATCTGTGCACATGAGTGCTGATTGGTTAGTTCCAGTTTTTTTTAAAAATTAATTAATTAGTTAATTAATTAATTGATTCTTTTTGAGACAGAGTCTCACTTTGTTGCCCTGGCTAGAGTGCTGTGGCGTCAGCCTAGCTCACAGCAACGTCAATCTCCTGGGCTCAAGGGATCCTTCTGCCTCAGCCTCCCGAGTAGCTGGGACTACAGGCATGTGCCACCAGGCCCAGCTAATTTTTTCTATTTTTGGTAGAGATGGGGTCTCGCTCTTGCTCAGGCTGGTCTCAAACTCCTGAGCTCAAAGGATCTGCCCGCCTCGGCCTCCCAGCGTGCTAGGATTACAGGTGTGAGCCACCGCTCCCAGTTGTTAGTTCCAGTTTAATAGTGAGTACATGTGATATTTGTTTTTCCATTCTTATTTTAGCTATTCTAGATAGGGCCTATGTTTTTTCCTTATAAATTTTAGAATAAGCCTGCCTGTGTGTATGACAGTCTGGCTGGGATTTTCATAGGAATTGTGTTAAGCCTATAGATCAATTTGGGGAAAGTTGATATGTTAACTATGTTGAGTTTTCCCATCCATGAACATGGTACATCATTCAATTTATTTAGATTTTTGCTTTCTTTCAGCAGCCTTTGTAATTTTCAGCATGCATATCCTCTACGTGTTTGTAAAGTATATACCTAGATATTTAATTTTCTTTGGAGTAATTGTAAATGGCATTGTGTTTTTAATTTTAGTCTCTGCATGTTCATTGTTGGCTTATAGAAATGCAATTGGTTTTTGCATGTTTATCTTGTACACTGTGATCTTACTGAACTCAATAGTTCTAGGAGGTTTTTCTTTGCAGATTCCTTGGGATTTGTTGGTAGACTATCATGTCATTTGCAAATAGGGATAGTTTTGTTTCTTCCTTTACACTCTACCCTTTATTTCCTTACTCAATGCAATGACCAGAATTTCTGATACTTTGCTGAATGAGAATGGTAAGAGTAGACATTTGCTTATTTTCAATCTTAGAGGGAAAACATTCAGTTTTGCAACAGTAAATATGATGTTAGCTGTAGATTTTTTGATAAATTCTCTATAACAAGTTGAAGTAATTGCCTTCTGTGTTAGGTGTCTCCAAGACGACCCCTAGGTTTGATGATTTGCTTGGAGGACTCATGGCTATGATTTATGACTGAAAGGATACAAAGCAAAATGAGCAAAGGCAATAGAGTGAGCAAGATCCAGAGGAAAAGAGGGACAAGTTTCCAAGAGTTCTCTCCCAGTGGAATCACACAGAACACATTTAATTCTTCCACCATCAAACTGTGACAACACACTCGAAATGTTTTCTTTTTTTTTTTTTTTTTTGAGACAGAGTCTTACTTTGTTGCCCAGGCTAGGGTGAGTGCCGTGGCGTCAGCCTAGCTCACAGCAACCTCAAGCTCCTGGGCTCAAGCAATCCTTCTGCCCCAGCCTCCCGAGTAGCTGGGACTACAGGCATGCACCACCATGCCCAGCTAATTTTTTCTATATATTTTAGTTGGTCAATTAATGTATTTCTATTTTTAGTAGAGACGGGGTCTCGCTCTTGGTCAGGCTGGTTTCGAACTCCTGACCTTGAGCTATCCACCCGCCTCGGCCTCCCAGAGTGCTAGGATTACAGGCGTGAGCCACCGCGCCCGGCCTTCGAAATGTTTTCTACCAGGAAAACTCATTAGAGACTCAGTACCCAAGGTGCTTTTCCAAGTGCATACCAAAATTCCAGATTCCCAGAAAGAAGCAAGTGGTTGGCATAAGTCATATTGTTTGCACGAACAGTTTCAGCACAGTAAGCCATTCTTATCAGGGAATTGTGGGAACACTCCCGAAATCCAAGTTCCCAGGGGCCAACCAGAGACCAACCTTGCAAGCAGACCTTTGTAAGGAAACCAGTCTCAGGCTTGGTGTGTTAACTCTTTTCTGCACACTTTCTATTCCTAAACCGCTGACAGTTTGTCAAGTGCTTTCTCTCCATTTGATATGATTGTATGATTTTTCGTTAGTCTATATGGTGGATTCCATTATAGTTATTTGAATGTTTAGCCAGCCTTGCTACTTGGAATAAATCCTTCTTTGTCATGGTGTTTAATTCTTTTTATATACTGTCAAATTTACAATTTTTTTTTTGAGACAGGGTCTTGCTCTGTCACCTGTGTTAAAGTGCAGTGGCATCATCATAGCTCACTGCAACCTCAAACTCTTGGGCTCAAGTGATCCTCCTGCCTCAATTTCCCAAGCAGGTGGAACTACAGCCATGTGCCACTATGCCCAGTGAATTTTTCTATTTTTTGTAGAGGCGAGATCTTGCTGTTACTCAGGATGGTCTTGAACTCCTGGCCTCAAGCGATCCTCCCACCTCAACCTCCCAGAGTGCTAAGATTGCAGGCATGAGCCACTACCGCCCATCCTGAATTTACAAATTTTTGTGTATAAATTCATGGGAGTTATTGGTTGGTAGTTTTCTTTCTTTGTATTGTGTTTGGTTTTGGTATCGAGCTAATACTAGCCACATAAAATTAGTTGGAAGTGTCCCTTCTCTTCTGTTACAGGAAGAGAATGTCTAATTGGTGTTAATTCTTTTTTAAGTATTTGGTAGATTCTTCAGTGAATCTGGATCTGGAGATTTTTGTTGGGGAGAGCTTTGTAATTATGAATTCAACTTCTTTGGAGGTTATAGGACTAATGATTTATTTTTGGATAAGTTTTGGGAGTTTGTGGATTTTTTTCCTTTTTTCTTTCTTAGAGGTAGGGTCTCTATGTTGCCAGGCTGGTCTCCAACTCCTGGGCTCAAGTGATTTTTCCGCCTCAGCCTCCTGAGTATCTGGGAATACAGGTGTGTGCCACTGCTTGGCAGTTCGTGGTTTTGCAGGAATTGGTCCATTTCTTCTAAGTTGTTGAATTTATGAGCATGAAGTTCTTTATAGTATTCCCTTATTATCTTTTTAATGGCTGTAGAATCTATAATGACATTCCTTCTTTCATTTCTTATATTGGTATATTGGTGATTTATGGTTTTTTTTTTTTTTTT
>VBSM01001468.1:151924-174451 GCA_008086735.1 Cheirogaleus medius | reverse complement strand
AGACGGGGTCTCACTCTTGATCAGGCTGGTTTCGAACTCCTGACCTTGAGCGATTCGCCAGCCTTGGTCTCCCAGAGTGTTAGGATTACAGGCGTGAGCCACTGCGCCCGGCCTGACCTTTTCTCTTCAGATGTCTACAGTGAATATGACAAAGTATTGGATCCCAAATGTTGCATGCTATCTGTTCAGGTCACTGTAAAATGAACACAAATATACTTTTTTAGGTATTAGTGTCATTCAGAGATGTGACTGTGAGCTTCACCCAGGAGGAGTGGCAGCACCTGGACTCTGATCAGAGGGCTCTGTACAGGGATGTGATGCTGGAGAACTACAGTCACCTTGTCTCAGTGGGTGAGGATTGTGTTTTATGTAATTCCAAATAGCATTTATTTCTTTTCTGGTTGTTGATATGTGTGATCTTTGGAGAGATTAATGATCTTCAGTGTTGAAATTTAGGGTTCAAAGGTGACCCCTGGACTGTAGCTATTATGTGATTGAGCCTTTTTGGTCACTATAAACATTTTTTCCCTCTCCCAGTGAAAAGTTTAAATGGCCCTATTGTTGTACAGCTCTTGAAGCTGCACCTTTTTTCTTCAGAGGCCCTGAAACCCATAACCCTCGCCCAAGTCCTGAGTCATTTCCATTCACAGGGTGTTGCATTACCAAGCCAGAGGTGGTCTTCAAGTTGGAGCAAGGAGAGGAGCCATGGATAGTAGAGAAAGAGTCCCCATGCCAGAGCCACCCAGGTGAGTTAGTAGCAGCTGTAAGGCAAGTGATGTTAGATCTGGTCCATTCAGTTGTTGGCCCTTTGAGGTTTTTTTTTAGAGGCACCGCTTTCAAAGTGGCATAGAATAACTGGCTTGTTTTCCTTAGGTACATAAAACACACTTGTGGGTAATTCTCTCACAGCTGATTGATCTTTGGTTTTCACTTGAATTTTTAAGACTAATCTACCATTCTTAGTATTTACCAAAATCTAATTCTTGCCTATCTCATTTTAGATATTTTATTTGTTCTCTCCCTGTTTTCTTCTTTTACTTACTTATTTTAATTGCATATCATTTATTCATTCAATAAGTATTAAATAGTTTATTAATTTCATAACAGTTATGTATGAGCTGTGGACATATAATGATCCTGCTGTTATGGAAATTATATTTTTATTTTGGAGGAGAGTAAAATTAGTATGATACTTTAGCAAATATTTTTAGAAAGACCCTTTTGGGATCAAAATCAGAACACAAATTTTAGGGAAGTCAGGGAGTACATGAGCCATGTGGTCTCTGAATATTCCAGGCATTGGAGATTTTGAACAAAGAAGTGACAAGATCTGATTCATCTTTCTCTGGCTGCTGTGAAGAGAAAATGTCACTGAGGGAGGGAGCAGAATGGGGGGTGCTGGGCAGCAATAGCCCATCACTGCTGGGTGAGGCGGCTTACACTAGCTTGGGGGTTACAGAGGTTATATGAAGTATATGGTTTCTGGGTATATTTTGAAGGTGTTCCCCAAATAGGATTTGTTAGATTGTTTTTTAAATATAAGAAAAAGTGGCACTTGATACTTAGAGATATAATTTATTCAGTTGGGGAAAAATGGGGAGAAATAGTGTGGGGGTAAGGATGTAGGTAAATCTAAACAAACATTTTCTGTATAAAGTAATACTGGTTGGATATAAAAAGGGCAAAAACAAAATACTGGAAAACAACATGTAACTCAATTTGTGGTTAATTAGACTTCTGTTCTAAAATCCTTTTATTCTTCTGAAGACATGTTAACTTAAATATGCATAGTGGGAATTTAATGGATAAATACCAAAATATGCAAAACAGTACCTGTAACTTTCAAACTTGTAAAGGGGAGAAAATGGAAAATAAAAAACAATCATTTAAAAAAAAGAAAAAATTGAATCAGACCCAAAAATGGTAATAAAAGCAACAGGGAGTAAAGGATGGTTAGTGTAGAACATACAAAAGCCACAAAGGAAAAAATAAAAAAAAAGAAATAACTCTGTATATTTTAATAATTACAGTAAGTGAAAGTGGACTAAATTCTGATAAAAGAGATAATCAAGTTGGATTTTTAAAAAGCTAGCAAAGGCTTTTTGTGAGTTACATCTAAAACATTTAAACATGAAACACTAGAATTTAAAAGGAGTAAACATACAGAGTCAAATACTAAAGAAAATAGAATTAGGATATCTAAATGGATGTCAGACAAAATCAGTTTAAGACAAGAATCTCTATTGGGATAAAAATGGTCACTACACAATGACAAATGTTTCATCACCAAAGGAAGAACTAACAATTAGATCTAAAACAATAGATTCAGCCAGGTGTGGTGGCTCACGCCTGTAATCTGAGCACTTTTGGAGGCAGAGGCAGGAGGATTGCTTGAGGCCAGTATTTGAGACCAGCCTGAGCAACAGAGTGAGACCCCTTCTCTACAAAAAAAAAAAAATTAGCTGGACATATTGGTGTGTGCCTGTAGTCCCAGCTGCTCTGGAGTCTGAGGTGGGAGGATTGCTTGAACCCAGTGGTTTGAGGTTGCAGCAAGCTGTGATGCCACTGCATTCTGGCCTGAGTGACAGAGTGAGACCCTGTCTCTAAATGAAAAAAAAAAAAAAATAGCTTCCAAGAAAATTTGATAGAACTATAGAGAGAACTGCCAAATATACCATTGTTATGGGAGATTGCAATATATCCCTTTCCATTATTGATAAATCAAGCATAAAATTCTTTAATAAAAACCTAGAAAATTTGAAACACAAATAATATTTTTAGAACAATGAAAGGATATAGAATTCGGCATGCAGTAACAATTAAATACACTGAAAATCTATAATTAATAATGTACCAATTTTAATAAATATCAGTAACTACTCAGACCGCATTCTCTCATGTGTGCTGGGATATTTAGGATAAATTATTGAATTGTACAAAATTTGCTATAATGTTTCCCCTACCATTGATATGTATGTGTGTGTGTTAGGGAATTGATATATGAAACACAGGTTACAAAATATGGATAATTGTTGAAAGTAGATGAGGGGTATATGAGGGTTGATTATACGATTATCCTTAGTTTTATTTATGTTTAAAAATGTTTCATAATAGGCCTGGCATGGTGGCTCACACCTGTAATCCTAGCACTCTGGGAGGCTGAGGTGGGAGGAATGCTCAAAGTCAGGAGTTTGAAACCAGCCTGAGCAAGAGGGAGACCCTGTTTCTACTAAAAATAGAAAGAAATTAGCTGGACAACTAAAAATATATAGAAAAAATTAGCCAGGCATGGTGGCACATGCCTGTAGTCCCAGCTACTCAGGAGGCTGAAGCAAAAGGATTGCTCAAGCCCAGGAGTTTGAGGTTGCTGTGAGCTAGGCTGATGCCACGGCACTCTAGCCCGGGCAACAGAATGAGACTCTGTCTCAAAAAAAAAAAAGAAAAAAAAAGTTTCATCATAGATCATAACATACTAGGAATAGAAAAAAAGAACATAATTGCAATGTCAGTACATGTTTTAACAGTTTATATGAGAACATAATGAACAACTTCATGCTAATAAATCCGAAAACTTAGAATGAAAAAATTTCTAGGAAAATAGAATTTGCCAAAACAGAAGAAAAGCAATACAATGTCAGAATAATTTCAAAATCATTGTGGTAATGGAGTCAGTTGTTAAATATATTTCAAGAAAGAAAACAAATTATGAGATTGTTTTCTAGGCAACTTCTACCAAATCTTTAAGAATCAGATCATTTTAATGTCATACAAGTTCTTCTAGAGATTCAGATAAGTTAAGGAACACTCTTCAGAATTTACTATGAAACCATTATAATGTTGATTAAAAAATCTTACAAGGTAAGAACAAGAATGGATAGTTACAAAATTAGGAATTCTAAACAAAGTATTAGGAAATTGTACCCAGTAATGACTTTAAAACGACCCACTTGATTTAACATTAGCACGTATTTGGTTTACCTCATTAATGCTTTAAAGAATAAATACCCTCATCATCCTAACAAATGTAGGAACAACCGATGAAAAATCAGCTCCATTTTTGATAAAAATGTCTACTAAAATAGAATAGGAGGAAAGTTTCTCAGTCTTAGAAAGGGCAACTGACAGGAGCCTGTGTCAAGTATCATTTCCCTTCAAATAGAGAAAAGTCAGTTTTTTCACTTTGATCACTAGTATTTAATACTGTTCTGGGGACCCTAACTAAAATAATGACATAAGACATGAAGTTAATAAAAGTTACAAACATTGGAAGCCAAACTGATTATGGATGCTGTGATTGTCCTATGGAAAAAATAAAGTTATCTACAGACAGATGATTAAAAATAGTTTGAGTATGTAGCAAGTTGGCTAAATATCAGATTGATGTATACAATCTATTATTACCTTTCTAAGTACTAGCAATCTTTAGAAAACACAATTCAAACAATTTAAACCACTTACAATAGCAAGGCCTTGAATGGAGAAAGTAAGAAAAATGTATAGAAAGACATTAAAGAAATCATAAATATAGAGATAGGGAACACTTAGTATCATCAAGTTCCTGACTGTTGTATTTATCTGCGTAGTTTGCTTTACCAGTGTTCTTCACTTCTTCCTTTGGATTTGAGGTATGTCTAGTGTACTTTGACTTTGTTGTGCAGGATTTTTAGCATTTGTTGTCAGGCACGTCTCCGTATGGGGGAGGAACTGTAAGTTCCCCTCTCCACTCTGCCCCTGCAAATGGGGCCCCCAAGCCAAACAGCTTTTCTTCTCAAGAGGATCAGGCACAGTTCTTGCTCATCCCTGAGTAGTACATTTCAGTTTCCTGCCTCCCCTGGGAGTTATTCATACAAACCAATCACATCCTCCCGCAGGAACCAGGGCATCCCGCTCTCTTGATAGTGCCAAGCCTGCCTCCCATAGCCCCTGGTTGTTTACTTATTCCCAAGTGAAATCCCATGTGGCTTTGCCTTGGGCATTGTCCTGGTCTTCTGGCTGTGAGTATATGTGACTAATAAACTGCTGTCAATCTCATCTATTAGGAGTTGAGTGTGTTCTAGCCATCCCATAACTGGAGGGTGGGAATTCCTCCCTCACCAATGGGGTGAAGAGGAGGCAATTAAAACAATTGGCATCATGAACAGGATGGTCCAACAATGACCAAGGGCACCTGATGAGCTTTAATTAACTGCTGTTGTCTAATTATTGGGTTCTGTGACACAGCAAAGGCTGCCTGTGACCAAACTGCCAATTGCTGATGGGCTTATGCTTTGGCCTACATAGCCCTGTGTTGTCTTTGTCAGTTGTTATCATCTCTTCCCACTCTGGAAGGCTCTTGTCCCCAACATGAGAATTGTTTTTATTGGCCATACCATGGTATGCTGTGCTCTCGGGTTTGGCATGTGTTTGTAGGTGGTTTCTGAGGCTCCCTCCTGTAAAGGCAGCAACAACACAGCTCTCTAATCAGTTGGTGGCTCAGTTCACCTTACCAAGAGTCGGGCCAGATCTCTCTTGTTACGGTGTCTATTCTGTTAACTGTCACTGGCTGCTTGGGGCAGCCATACAGGTGATATTTCTGATTATGCCCCCCGGGACAGGTCTGACCCTTTGTGAAGTTTTTGGAAAGGAAGAAGATCACTGCTCCAGGGAGAATTTAACATGGCACCCTGGTTGCCTAATGAGAATTGTTCAGGCAGGAGTTAGTCGCTTTGCTTGTTCCTGTGCTGTTGCTTCCCTTTGCTGCTGTTGAGCCTGCTCTCCTGACTTCCAAGGATATCAAGGTGCACATCCATGGTAGTTTGCCCATGGTGCAGGGGCTGATGAAAGAAGAAAGGAGGAAGGAGCACTGGTACCAGCCCCTTCCACTGGAGAGAATAATCACCTGCTCTCCTCATGCAAAACTCCTAGCCAGGGCACCTGGGCTTTGCTTAGCACTGATGCTTACCAGCAAGGCAAAGGGATAATCTTGTAATGGCAGGGCTTGTTGGCCCCTACCCAGGCCATAGACAAAGTGACCTTCCTGCGTCTGGACCCTGACCCTGGGGAGATTGGCCCTCCTTGTCAGAAGAGGCAGCTGTCTACAAGGTGTGCCATTGGGTCCCTGTACCTTCCCCTGTTACCACCCAGGATGGTTGTGAGAGGACAGAGACAAAACCGAAAACTGAAACTTTATGTGTTAGAAATCCAAAACATTCTGAGGGAGTTTATACAGAAAGAGGAATAAAAAAAACCTTCGTTGTAGAAAAGGTGGGACTGTTGCCAAAGATAGTTTCAGTCTACCCATCTCTGGGCTGTGGCCAGCATGTTTCCAGCATACTACTGTACCACCTGTGCCTCTGTTGTGACAATATTAATCTTCAGGGTCGCCCTGTGGCACAGTAAAGTGGTTAATTAAAACCCATCTTAACCCTGGGGTCCTTAAACCCTGTAAAGCAACCATTGTTTTGGGAGGAAAGGGAGACCCTTAGTCCTGGTGATAGTGATTTGAGGCTCTCTGGAGGAAGAAATTTATAAATATGAGCAGGATAAAAAGGACTCACACTCTTGAAGTATATTCAGCGATGTGGGGAGGAGTAAAGAAAGAACGCTGGACACAGGGAAAGAAACAGTAATATAAACCCCTAAAACAAAGATCCAGAGTTTGGCCCAATTATAATTTCATAATTTCCTAAAAGAATTTATGCAACAGAAAGATAAAATGGCTCGGATTGGTTTTTGTACCTCTACAATATAAGTTCTGAACTAACCTTAACATGTGCTGAGGTTTGCCAACTGGCAAACCTTCCTGGCCTTAATAAGTGGGGCTCAAATTACAGTTATACCTGGGGATCCCACTAAATTTAAAGGAGGCAGTATAATATTAGGGAAGTTTCTGAATACTAAGTAGAGTAAACAGGTGTGCCTCACCTTAACTATCGTCTTGCCTAAATTCCCCATGGTCATAGCACCCATTGCCTTAAAATATCCCATAGTGCTCTGGGAGGCCGAGGCTGGCGGATCACTCAAGGTCAGGAGTTTGAAACCAGCCTGAGCAAGAGTTAGACCCCGTCTCTACTAAAAATAGAAATAAATTAATTCACCAACTAAAAATACATAGAAAAAATTAGCTGGGCATGGTGGCGCATGCCTGTAGTCCCAGCTACTCGGGAGGCTGAGGCAGGAGGATTGCTTGAGCCCAGGAGTTTGAGGTTGCTGTGAGCTATGCCGACGCCACGGTACTCTAGCCTGGGTGACAGAGTGAGACTCTGTCTCAAAAAAAAAAAAAACATCCCATGGTGGAATCAGTGAGTAATAAATTAAAAATAAATTAAGTCTCTGGCAGTTAACAACTTAGCTTAACAAAATTGGACCCTGCGGAAACTTTGGTTAAAATAGTTGTAGGGCAAACTAAATAACTATAATAGGGTAAATTAAAACAAGGCCTTCAAGAATTGAAACTTATTATACAAAACCTAATGTGTGAAAGGGTGATTATCCTTACCTCATCTGCATTTAACAGCCCAATTTGGCCTCTTTAAACCTGGAAGAATGAATGGCCCCTCATGATAGATTACTGTAGTCTTAATTTTCTGGTTTGATGCCCCCATACCCAACACCCAACATTATTGAAATTACTCCATCTAATCGGCAGTTGACACAAATTTTGCTGTTACAGATTTGGCTGGCATGTTCTGTTCAGTGCGCATTCCAACAGCCTCTCAGCCATAGTTACCCATGGGGTGCCTCGGAAGCCCTGTCATTACACATAATCTCTGCAGTTAGGACCTTAACTGCATCCACATTTTTCCAAGAGTACAGCTGTGATGTTACATTGATGACATCGTCCTCTGAGAATATACATTTGACACACTCATTCAGGACATAGAAATACTGAAAAAGGAGCTCACATAAAGGGATCCCCACACACACATAGTGCAAGGACCTGCCACCTCTGTTAAATTCCTGAACATTATTTGGTAAACCAAGGGCCATTCCATTCCTGACACTGTTAATAGCCATTGACCTTCTCAGCACCCACAACATTAATACAAGTATCTTTTAGTCCTCTTTAGGGTCTGAAGCGACATATTCCCCAGTTACAAGTTTTACTTAATTTTACTGATGCTGTTATTTGTAAGTTGGCCCACCTTGAATGGGTTCATTTCAACAAAAGGCTCTAGAATCTGTCCACATTGTAAAGCAACAGTAGTCCCATTAGTGCCCTCAGACTCCTTTGCTGAACGGGGCTGTAGCAGCTTCCTCTCCTGCTTCATGAGGTCCCTAAATTGCTCCTGAGCTTCTGGTGCTAGAAACTGCCCTCCTTGGCACTGCTCCGTGCACTATTAGAATAGCAGTTGCTGCCTGCATAGTGGGCTCTCTTGGAAATAGAGGCTCTTATGAGTCCTGAGCTTGTGACCTTCCATACCCAGCTGCCCATTAAGCCTTGGGTCATGGAGGCAGTGCCCTGTAGGTTCTGCCCAGCTAGTGAGGCCTCCTCAATGCAGGGTGGAGCCACACTTGTGCCCTCTGGCATACCTCACCTGCAGGAGGGGTGCCTGCCTTTGTCCTCAGTCTCTTGCCAGATGCGCTGGCATTAGAGGAGGTCGTCCCTCTCCCAAACTTCTGGGCTTCCCGGAGAGCCCCTTGAGATTGAGTGAACAGAAATGGGATTTTCTAGACGTTTTAGATGGCATTACTACCATTACACATGGCGGAGCTCAGTGGAATGTTGCTGCTTTCCACCTTTTAACCAGGATGCCCTTGATCAAGCACAAGATCCGGGGTCAGCACCAGTGGCCATGTTCAGGCAGTCTTCCTAGCACCAGATGCCCTGGCCAACAAGTGGCTCTATGAGTACGTAGATTTTATGATCTCTCGGGCCATTGCTTAAGAATTGACTCCTTTGGGGTAAAAGACCTCTGAGATTCTCTTGCCTGACAGATACCCATAATCTAAATCAAAGTAACAAATTGTCTGTACATATACTTAGGCCCCAATACAAGGCCTCACCAGGACACACTTTACTGACCCAACATTTCTAATAGTGACCAAGGCACTTCTCAGAATACTCAATGGTGAGGTTTTGAAAAGGATATTAAATGTAAATTCTATCTCCCATCTAGGCCCCAGGCAGCTGGTTTAATTGGGAGATATAATGAGCTCCTCAAAGACCTCTGATTTAAGAAACAAAATAGTAAGTGGACCCCCTGCTGGGTGTTACTATTGCCACAGGCATTGATTAAATTTATGCCCCTGGGTATATCACTACCCACACCAATGCCATGCAGGTTTCTCAATTGTCTTCAGTGGCCATAAAGGGGGATACCTAAGTTTTATGTTTTTGATGACCACCTTACCCTGTGGCCCTCTCTTTCTTGGTCAAGTGCTTTCTTCACTTCCCAGGGGGAAGCATTTCTATATTCTAGAGGTCTCAGTCATCACTGGTTTAAATTGATGTAAATTTAACCTCCATGAAGTACATATTCACATCTTGTCTGCCATACTTAGATTTCTGTACTCTGTACCTGGAACAAAGCTTGGCATGTAATTGTCCCATTTTAACATAGTATCTGTTGGATGGTGATTCCCAGGACTCTATCTTTTCCTTTTATGCATCTTTAAAAATTCTCTCATGCACCTTCTGTTCTTCTGTCATGTAGTAATTCTCTAAGTGCATTATCCACAGTTCTGTTATATGTTCACAAGACTTGAAGCTTATGACTCCCAAATTACATCACTGTCTCATTTGTCCTGTTTGCTCTAGAGTCCTACAGTATTTTACCTACGTGTATTAAATCCCTCTTGTGTTCTAATCCTCACTTTCTCAATATAGCAAAAACTAAAAAAAAAAAAAAATTATACCTCACAGATCTTAAATTTTCACTTCCCATTTATTATTATTTTTTATTCATTCGGTCTGCTATAACTGACAAAAATAAAATCCCTGTAAATGTTTCAGCCCTATCACACTCTTAGTGTTCTCTTGCGGTTCTTGTTTCACTTTTGTAAAGTGTCTTTTAAATTTCCTCATATTCTTTCTTTCCACTGACGTCACCCACACGCTTAGGGTGCTTAGGTTCATGCTTTGATTGATCTACTTCATCATATGGATCAGACTTTTTAAAAATTTAAAGCATCTGATTTACCTTGATACTAGCCTGACAGGATAAACCTGTGATTGCTCCTGTTACCCAACACCTGAGCATCAAATATGGCCACATTTAGTCTGACCAAATTAATTTTTCTCTATTTGTCTCCTGGGTGTTCCTCAAACCGTAGTGCTTCCTGCCTTGTTTGCACTTTTCATTCCAGTGTGTATCTTCTTGGTCCAGATGGTTAAACGAATCAACAGGTGAAAAGTGCTTGAAACAGTGCCTAGCATATAACAGTGCTGCTGTTCTTGTTACATACATTTTAGGTTTGAACGCAGGTTTTCTGGTTTTTCTCATGAAATATCCATTGACTACATTATTCCTGTACACTCAATGGCTGTAGTTAAGATATTTAGATTTGATCATATATTCTGATACCAGACCAGATTTAGTTCTTGACTGAGTTTTCTTTTTCCAGCTAGATTTTGATATCCGCAATGACTCCTCTTTTACTCTTCCTCTGCTAGGTAACGAACAATAGATACTTGATGATTACTTTGTTGATTGTATAACCTGGGAGGAGAGAACTCTCATATTTATTCATTCAGAAAACCAAGGAACTGTTTTTTTTTTTTTTTGAGACAGAATCTCACTCTGTTGCCCGGGCTAGAGTGCCGTGGCATCAGCCTAGCTCACAGCAACCTCAAACTCCTGGGCTCAAGCAATCCTTCTGCCTCAGCCTCCCAAGTAGCTGGGACTACAGGCATGTGCCACCATGCCCGGCTAAGTTTTCAGTTGTCCAGCTAATTTCTTTCTATTTTTTAGTAGAGACGGGATCTCAGGCTGAACTCGAACTCCTTAGCTCAAACGATCCGCCCGCCTCGGCTTCCCAGGGTGTTAGGATTACAGGTGTGAGCCACCGCACCTGGCCCAAGGAACTCTTTATATGTAAACATGCTCAGGTCAAAATCTTCAGCTTCTTAATTATTACATTAAATTGGCAAGGAGTCTGTGATTTGAAATAGCTTTCAAAGAAATTATGTATACAATATATATACAATTGTATATATACTACTTATTGGTATATGTCCATGGATTTACTATCCATTCAGATAATTTAAAGGAAATTGGGGCTGTTGTGATACCTGCCAGGAGATTAGGTTGTATTTGTGACAAAAGAATAAAAGCATTAAAATACTTTAAAATTCATTTAGAAAGGAATATTTGTTATAGAGCAATGTTGTACCAAGTGATACAGTTAACCTTTAAACTGGAAAGGTTTAAGAAAAGACTTTTCTTGATATTATGGGATAGTTGCCATTTCTTGAAGGCCTTATAGCTTCCCAGTAAGGCTAAGATCAAAGGGTATGGTACTGAAGTGGGTGGATATAAATGTAGGTCTATGGTTGGGGATAAACAACTTATAGGAGACACATTTTCTGGGTTGTGGAGAGCAGAGGATAGTGGTTGTGGCCATAAGGAATGATTGGTTGCTAATGGCAACTAGAATCCAGTTGTCAGGTTTGGTCTGTCAAAGTGAGGACATTATCTGTTTTATTTCTTGGTGCTTTGGGACAGTAGGCTCAGGGATGTTGTAGGTTTTGAGTATAGAATTGGTAATATTGTATTGAATGTCGGTAGAAACGGCAATAGCTGTCACAGTCAAAACTTTTCACAATAAAAAGATACAGTTGATTCGCATGATTTACAGTAGTTATGTTCTAGAAGGTCACCACAAGCTCTGAATTACTGAATACTGAACCATTACTTCTAGGAGAAATATAGGTTAAGCCTCTGCCCACAACATTTTATTTTGTCAGCTGATCAATACATAATCTTGCTTTATGGGAGTTTCTTTTTAAAGGTACCTTATTTAATATATATTGTTGATTTATTAACATTGGACTCATGGACAACAGCATCACAACTTATGCCTGAATAAAGCTTATTTAACGCACATATTTTCTCCATAAGGTCCCCCCTAGCCTTCTCATGCTTAGGAACACTAGAGACAATACATCTGCCCTATACTAGAGAGCCATTTTAAACAGTGAAAACAGTTATAGTATGAGAACTGAAACGAGAAGGTAGAGCATTGCCTTGTTCACCTGGGAACGTGTGTCAGGTGACTGAAATTATTTTTGTGCTCCGTGCATGTCCTGTGACCACAAAAGCGCCAAGAGTGTTGATTTTGGATTTACAAGTAAATTTTAATGAGTAGATGAATTTGCAGCTATACAATCCATGAATCATGAGTATTAACTATATATAGATTAATCAAGATTCTAAGACAAGGTTGAAAATTATGATCGTTAAAGTTCACAAAGGAAAGAGAAACCAGAAATGCTGAAATAAGTAAATAATATATAGTTTTTATGTATAGGAAAAGTGAAGGATTAAGGTTCTGTGAGGGGCAAGACTTTATGAAATAAGCAAATTGACAAAAATAGGGCTTTAACAAGTTCATTAATGAACAACTGTGGTAGAAGAAAAGGAAGACATAACAGCAGAATAAAACTATGCAGCTGATCTTGCTTCCATAGCCTAAATGTATGCTGTTTTTTGGACACTGGCTTTCCATGTGAATCAGAACTAGAATGAGAATTACAGTCTGGGCAATAGGATTTTTCTTTTGAATGTGGGAAATTATTGCTTTCAGATATTGTAATTTGGTATTGGTGAGTAGAACAGAAAAGAGTAGTGAGAGATTGGAAGTATGTGTGTTAGTGAGGATTGTGTGGCAGGAGGGGGGACTTAGATATTTATTTTCCTCCTCCAAACTTAACTTTTCCTTTGCTATTGCCCCTTAATACTGTTGCCTACGAATTTTTCTTGCAATTCTACCTACTATTCATTGCTTTTTTGTGTGTCCCCCTTCATGCCTTAAACATTCATTCAGAAGTACCTTGTTTGTTGTATTTTGTGTTTATTTCAGTTTCTCTATGCAGTTTTTGAAAGTGCCAGTTTACTGTGCTTTTATTTGCAGATTCCTCTCCTGTTTTCCACTACTGCGGTTATTTGTTTTGTCCAGTACTAAGGGAGCGAGATATATGCCCTCAGGGTTACTTTCAGACCAGAACACTGGGCTATGCTGGGGCTTTTGTATATTAAGTCCCCTTTCTACATGAATGAAATGTATTAACATTCATAAGGTATGGTAAATTATTCTCATTTCTAGAATTCTGGAAAGTTGATGACCTGATGGAGAAGAGCCAGGAAAACCAAGACCAGCATTTGTGGAAAGTTGATTTTGTCAACAATAAAACACTGACTAAAGAGAGAAATAGTGTATTAGAAGAAACATTTAGTGTAGACATAAACCCTGTTCCAATGAGAAAAATACGTGGTAAATATGACTCATGTATAATGCGTTTGAATATTTCAGAATTAATCATTAGTAATAGAAACTCCTTTGTAAGGAAGCTTGAGTTCAGTGCACATGAGAAATTGCATCTCTGTGCAAGGCATGAGAATTCTCATGCCAGAGAGAAACCATTTGAACATGATAGAAATGGGAAAGCCATCAGTCAGAATGTGGACCTATTTCAGCATCAGGACATTCAAACTCTGAAGCAGCTTTTTGAATATAATGAGTGTGGGAAAGCTTTTCATGAGGAGGCAGCCTTCATTTCCCAAAAGAGAATGTGCTCATGGGAGAAGCCCTGTGAATATAATGAACAAGAGAAAGCCTTTTCTGATGATTTGAACCTTCTTGTCCGTCAGAGAATTCACACAAAGGAGAATCACTATGAATTTAAAGACTGTGGGAGGAGGTGTATTGGTGAGAAGCCAACTCTAAATAAACATAATAGAGTTATCAGGAAGAAATACTATGAGTGTAGGAATAATTTTGGGAAGAAGTCATTCCCCACTCACACTGAAAGAACTCACAAAGGAGAAACAAACTTTGACTGTAATGAGGGTGGGGAAATCTTTGACAAACCAAATAATTCTCCCCAACAAACACATGCAGAAAAGAAAACCTTTGATGATAGCCAGTATGGGAATTCCTTTTGGCATATATCAGTTCTTCCTAAATGTCAGCAAACACACATAGGAGAAAAACTCTATGGATGTAATGAGTGTGGGAAAACTCTCAGCCACAGGTCATCTCTCATAGTACATAATAGGATACACAGAGGGGAGAAACCTTATGAATGCACTGAATGTGGAAAAACCTTCACAAATAGGTCAGGACTGAAAGTTCATCAGAGGATACACACAGGACAGAAACCCTATGAATGTATTGAATGTAGGAAAGCCTTCAGATATAAGTCAGGCCTAACAGTACATCAGAGAACACACACAGGCGAGAAACCCTATGAATGTGATGAATGTGGAAAAAAATTCTGTGAGAAGTCAAATCTCCGTGTACATCAGAGAAGTCACACAGGGGAGAAGCCCTATGAGTGTAAAGAATGTGGAAAAACCTTTGTTTACAATTCATTTCTGATGGTACATCAAAGGATACACACAGGGGTAAGACCCTATGAATGTAAGGAATGTGGGAAAACATTCTCCCAAAAGCCAAACTTTACTTACCACCAGAGAACTCATACTGGAGAGAAACCTTATGAATGTAAGGAATGTGGGAAATCTTTCTCAGTGAAGTCAAAACTCACTGTGCATCAGAGAACTCACACAGGGGAAAAACCCTTTGAATGTAATGAGTGTGAGAAAACCTTCTTCCAGAAATCATCTCTCATAGTACATCAGAGAACACACTCAGGGGAGAAACCATATGAATGTAGTGAATGTAGGAAAACTTTTTCCCAGAAGTCATCCCTTACTGTACATCAGAAAAGACACAAAAGGGAGAAACCATATAAATGTATTCAGTGCAGTAAAACATTTAGTCAGACATCAGCTCTTACTAAACATCAAAGAACTCATGCAGGAGAGAAACTGTATACATGTAATGAATGTGGTAAAACTTTCTTCCACAAATCATCCCTCACAGTACATCAGAGAACCCACACAGGGGAGAAACCCTACAGGTGTAATGAATGTGGGAAAACCTTCCACCAGAAGTCATGTCTCACAGCACATCAGAAAACACACAGAAGGCAGAAATCCTGTGAATCTACAACTGTGGAAAAGCCTCTTATCAGAATTCACTAATCTGAGAACGTACAGAGAGACGAAATCCCTGTCAACATCCCGAAAGTTCAGGAACCTTTTTTTACTTGACTTACTCAGTTTACATTAGAAATAATGACGGGAAGAAATTTGATAAATAGGAAACATACCTTGTCCAGAAATAAAGTACCATCCCAATGAGAAGCAGATATTTGATATTAGGAATGTCTTATGAATATTTTGACTATATTATAGTTTTAAAAATAATTCATTCTTGATCATATATCAGAGATTTTAGCTGACTAGAAATATACCAATTTGGCAATTGAGAATTAATAATCCCCTCTAGAAATATACTAAATGTTTGTTTCTGATATGATACCAAAATTTTACTGAAAGTATTATGTACATGTAATCATTGTATAGTAGGAAGGTAATTGAGAAGCACAGTTGAGTAATTGTAAATATTACAGTAAACACAAATGCAAAGGGCGACTGAGTTATGTGAGTGTGCTTTATAAGAGCAATACTGTGTGTGTTGATTTTCTTACTGAAACTCATAGTCTTATGTAAATGTAAATGTAGTTTAATATTTTTTATGATATGTTTAAAATTTCTTACAGTAATATTTGGTTTTTTTAGCCACAAGAACAAAATGTATATTTTAAATAAAATATCTGTGGAGTATAAATTTGTGTACTAAAATTTTTCTTGCTACTCTCTTGGTATGTATATATATATATGTGTTGCCATTATTACTAAACTACCTTTCCAGTAAAGAATCCAGTGTATTTGTAAACTCACAGTCAGCTAAATGAAATAGGAAACTGTACAACAGTTAAACAGAAAATTTATTTAAAAGAATTTTGCTTCCACCCATGAACTTCTGTAGCATTTGCTGTCTTAATGTAAACAGTTGGAAAACTGGGCAAGATATATGAAATATTTAGAAAAATGAAATAATATATGAAATAGCTGTTTCAAGCTATTGGACATTAGAAATTGTACAACCATGATTCCGGAGAGGAGGCAGCAAATGTG
The DNA here is from genome assembly GCA_008086735.1 of Cheirogaleus medius. NCBI lineage: Eukaryota > Metazoa > Chordata > Mammalia > Primates > Cheirogaleidae > Cheirogaleus > Cheirogaleus medius. The sequence continues at coordinate 158,264 of VBSM01001468.1, read as the reverse complement.
ATCATCCCTATGATTGTTCCATCTTCCTGTCAAGAGGAAATTCCCAGACTATAGCATAGGTAAGGATAATTCCAAAATACCCTTACTCAAGAAAGCATAGATATTTCAGACTTTAGGAATCTTAAAGCAGCTGTAAGATGTTGGGTGGCATACTGGCAAGGAAACTAGTGGGGAAAGCGTAAGCAAAGTCAGTACCAATCTGCACATGCAAAGGGTGAGGCTCTCTATGGTCTGGCAAAGAGCAGCTGCTGCTGGAGGAACAGTTACTGGGGACTCGGAGAGAAATACTCCCAGAGTTCACCAGCCAAGACCCTCCCTCCTTCAAATCCTAAGGTCACAGTCTCTTCCCCCTTTGGTATGTTTTTTGAAGACCCCATGTGAGTGGGAGTGAGCAAGAGTTGGAGCTGTTTGTGATGTTGTATTAGTCTTCTTGAGGTGCCGTAACAAAATAACACACACTTGGTGGGTGACTTAAACAACAGACATTTATTATCTCACAAATTATGGAGGCTAGAAGTCCGTGATCCAGGTGTTGGCAAACTCCATTTTGGGTAAGGGCTTCCTGGGTTTCAGATAGCCAGTTTCTCACTATAGTCTCACATGGCCTTTCCTTGGTGCATGCATGTAGAGAGTGCATGAGCTCTTTCATATCTCTTCTTATAAAGACACTAATTCTATTGGATCAGGCCCCCCTTCTTAAAACCTCATTTAACCTTCCCTACTTCCTTAGATGTCCTGTCTCCAAATAAAGCCACACTTGGTGTTAGGACTTCAGCATGTGAATTTTGGAGGGACACACTTAGTTTATAACATTCTGCCCCAGCCCCTCAAAATCCACGTCCTTGCATTCAAAATACATTCATTCCATCCCAGCAGCTCCAAAAGTCTTAGCTCATTCCAGCATCATCTCTATATGTCTAAAGTCCAGTGTTTTATCTAAATACCATCTAAATCATACCTTTGAGATATGATTCTTTCCAAGTCAAAATTCTCCTACAGCTATGAATCTGTGAAAACAGACAAGTCATGTACTTCCACAGTACAGTGGTGGTACAGGTATAGGATAGGCATTTTCATTCCAAAAGGGAGAAATCAGAAAGTAGAAAGAGGTGATGGTACCAAACATGTCCAAAACCTAGTAAGGCAAATTCTCTTAGACCTAAGGCTTGAGAATAATCCTCTGGTTCAGTGCCCTGTCTTGCTGGGACAGTGGCCTCACCCCCATGACCCCAGGCAGCAGTCCCACACCCACAGCTCTGTGGGGTGGCCCTTCCCCCAGGCTCCAGGCCGTAGCAGCCTGGCCTGTGTTTAAAATGAGGGAGGTGTGGCCCTACTCTTTGAAACCAAGGAAGCAACCCTTATGATCTCTGAGATTCCTTCAGGGCCATTCTTCCCTCTTCTTAGAGAATAGTATGTCTCCCAAACAGCTCTATTGTCTCATCTTGCAAAATCCAAGAAGTCTGACAGCCTTCTCTATCCTCTTCAATTCAAGCTGGCAGTGTTTCTTATGATATAATCCGTAATCTCTTTATCCAGTGGTAGGTGTTGTCTTCAGAACATGTTTTCTCATTTTAAAACAATATGGACAGACTAAAAATTTTACACATCTTTAAGTTCTAGTTCTTTTTTGCTTTATCATTTCTTCAGCTCATCTCTCTCCCCTCAGGTTTTACTAGAAGCATTCAGGAGGACTCAGGCCACACCTTGAACATTTTGCTTAGAAATCTCAGCTAAATATCCAATTTTGTCACTTGCAAATTCTACTTTCCACAAAACACTAGAACACAATTCAGCCAGCTTCTTTGCCACTTTATAATAAGGATTGCCTTTCCTTCAGTTTTCAATAATGTGTTCCTTACTTTTGTCTGAGACCTCACCAGCATGGCCTTTAACGTCCATGTTTCTACTGATTTGTGTTCATGGTGATATGTATATTCTTTAAAGATGGTAGAGGCCTTTCTGTTTCTCCTATTTTCTTTCTGAGCCCTCACCACAATCGCCTTTTAGGTCCATATTTCTGCCAACAGTTGCCCTAAGGCAATCTAGGTTTTTTCTGGCATACACCTCAAAACTTTTCTGGCCTCTACTCATCACCCAATTCCAAAGCCACATCCACAGTCTTAGGGGTTTATTATATTAATAGCAGCACTCCATGGTACCAAAGTCTGTATTAGTCTTTTGGTGCTGACATAACGAAATACCACAGAAGGGGTGGCTTAAATAACAGAAAGTTATTTTCTCACCGTTCGGGAGGCCAGAAGTCCCAGATCGAGGTACTGGAAGATGCAGTTTCTGGTGAGGGCTCTGTTCCTGACTCACAGATTGCCACCTTCTTGCTTGTTCTCCCATGGCCTTTCCTTGGTGCCTGGGTTGAGAGAGAGAAAGAGAGAGAATGAGAGAGCTTTCTGGTGTTTTTCCATAGAAGTACACTAATGCTATCTGCTCAGGATCCCACGCTTATGAACCTCATTTTACCTTAATTCCATCATTAGATGCCACATCTCCAAATACAGCCATACTGGGGGTTAGGGCTTCAACATATGAATTTTGGGGGGATACTAACATCAAGTCCATAACAGATACTTAAAATGGGCCTTCCAGGCTCTGGAATATCTAATTACTCTCCTCCCCTTTCATTGGACTCTTAATCTCTTCTATAAATGGGTAGAATTATCCATATGTGGAAGAGTGGAACTAACCCTTGAACATACCCTCATTGCACTAAGAACATATTCTCTTTCCAGTCCGGAAGTGGGGGCTCAGATGTTGTAGCTCTGCAGTTCTAACTCGGTGCATGGATGCAGCATGCTCTGCAGCCTTGGGGTAACATTCTATTAGAGAGAAAAGGAAATTGGGAGAGATTAGGAATCATGCTCAGTCTCCATGGGGTGTTAAGGCCCTCACATCTTCCTTTCCATTGGTAGTTTTTGGGTTCATGGTCCTGAGCTGAGGATTAACAAGACGGCTAGTTCCGACTGTTCCTACTGGAAGGGAGAGCAGTTTTGGTTCCCCTGTGGAGGATGCAGTTGATAGGAAAGTCCTCCAGACTTGCAGTTATTGCTGGAGGACCCTAGGCAACTCATTTCCATCTTGGTGCTACCAGCTCCCTCTGTGTGGTGGGTGCATTTCCTGAGTACCTACTGTGTACCAGGCCTGTTTTCAGAATGCTCAAATTCAGATTTTACTTAGCAGTACATAGTAGATAATGGTGTCTGTGATACAGATGAAGAGAATGAAGATTACAGATAGGACCTCACTTGTACAGCATTCCACAGGGAGAAAGGTTAGGTCTGTCTACCATCTAAAATAGAAATATAGAAATACATAATTGTTCACCTGGGATATCTGATTATGTCATTTTTTTTTTTTTTTTTTGAGACAGAGTCTCACTCTGTTGCCCGGGCTAGAGTGCCGTGGCATCAGCCTCGCTCACAGCAACCTCAAACTCCTGGGCTCAGGCGATCCTCCTGCCTCAGCCTCCCGAGTAGCTGGGACTACAGGCATGCGCCACCATGCCCGGCTAATTTTTTCTATATATATTTTTAGTTGGCCAGTTAATTTATTTCTATTTTTAGTAGAGACGGGGTCTCGCTCTTGCTCAGGCTGGTTTCGAACTCCTGACCTTGAGCGATTCACCCGCCTCGGCCTCCCAGAGTGCTAGGATTATAGGCGTGAGCCACCGCACCCGGCCAGATTATGTCATTTTTTAAAAAAATTAATTTTTATTTAACATGTACTACCTATTTTTTTCCTAAATGAATTAAGAGTAAAGTTAAGGTCTCCCATAATGCTTTGACTCAAATATTAGGATTTACCACTCAGGGAACTAGTTTTGTTATGTTATTGCTCACTCTTCCTGATCATTTCCTGTTCATTTAAATTCACATATAAGTACAAATGCCAAATATATAACACAATATTGACTTTTTTTTTTTTTTCCTGTGGCAGGGTCTTGCTCTGTCCTGGAATGCAGTGGTGTCATCATAGCTCACAGCAACCTCAAACTCCTGAGCTCAAGAAATTCTCCTGCCTCAGCCTTCTGAGTAGCTGGGACTATAGGCACACACCACCATGCCTGGATGATTTTTCCATTATTTTGTAGAGATAGGGACTTACTCTTTTTCAGGCTGGTCTTGAACTCCTGAGGTGATCCTCCCACCTCAGCCTCCCAAAGTGCTAGGATTACAAGTGTGAGCCACCATGCTTGGCCAATATTGATATTTTATGAGGATTGGAATCGTGAAAGTTTGAAATCTGCCCTAAAAAATTAATACTATCAAATTTTCTGCAAAATTCTCACTAATACAATCCCAAATTATTTATGATTTTCTGGTATCACAAAATTTTAAGCTGGCATGCTCAGTCATTTATGAATTGTGTTTTTATTGCTGCATGGTTGTGGCACTAATGAGGAAAACTATTGTGTCAGGAGCCTAAGAATGAACTATGCTGTTATTTACATGCTTTGGAGGTTTTGAAGTCAATTTATGGACTTTGAATTTTATTTAACATTTAACATTATAATTTAAAATCCAATTAAAATGTCATCCAAGGGCTCATAAGATCATGTAGGAGACTTACCTGAACCATCACCAGAGGACTGAGAAGACATTTTAAGTAACACCATGATACATTATCCCATTGGTTAATTGAAAATATAAGCTTAGAGCTGGGTCCAGTGGCTCATTAACCCCAGCACTTTGGGAGGAGGCCAAGGTGGGAGGATCTCTTGAGGCCAGGAGTTAGAGACCAGCCTGAGCAACATTGTGAGACCCCCATCTCTACAAAAACTTAAACAAAAAATTATCTAGGCATAGTGGTGCTCACCTGTAGTCCTACCTACTTGGGAGGCTGAGGCAGGACTATTGCTTGAGCCCAGGAGTTTGAGACTGCAGTGGGCTATGATCGCGCCACTACACTCCAGCCTGGGCAACAGGGTGAGACCCTGTCTCTTAAAAAAAAAAAAGAAAGGAAAGAAAATATATGCTTAGAAACTACAAAGTAGCATTAAAAATGCTTAGCAAGCATAAAGAAACATTAAAAGCATGCTAGAGTGGTACAAATTTATACTCTATAAGAATATATCCTTAATTTTATTCAGTCCCTATGAGAAAATTGGTATGGAATTTTTAAAAAGGATTTTTCCTATGACACCTATGATGCAGACAGTTCGGGATTGTGTTCTACTGATTGAATTTCTATTTCTTATATTTTAGTCTTTAGATTTTAGGGCATGTGTATAATTAAAAAAATGAGATCATACTTTACATATTCTTGTGTAACTTGTATTGTAAATTTTATGATTTTCTGTGAATTCTTTTCCCATGTCCCTGTTTCATCTTGAAAACATCCTTAATGGCCAAATATTTTTCCACTTTCCAAAACTGCATTTGCTTTTATTCATATCTTATTTTTTGACATTTAGATAGCTTCTATTTGTGCTCTGGAAGTGGACTTCTTCCCTTAAAAGAAAGCAGGATAATTTTGGCCAACCCGTTCCCTGAAAGAAATTGACAAAAGCTGAACAAAATATTTTAAAAAATCTCTCAGAATGCATCAGATAACTAATAAGACAGCAATTACTGGGATGTGATACAGAGAGAACAGGAATTCCAAGATGTCAGCACAACATATAAGGCTGCCTTTGCTGTGGAGACTTGGGCTAACCTGAAAGAAGCAACAGCTTGTGGTTTGCTTTTGCGAGTGTTGCAGGGATGATGGGGCACAAAGCTCTGTGGCCCAGGTGCACCAGGATAAAACACCTCTGCCTTGACTGGATCCATGAAGGATTCTGCATATGTAGGATAAACAGAAAGAAAACCCAGCCTTCCCACAAATGGCAGCAAGGCTTCAAGATGTTTGGGAGGTCTAGAACATTTTTAGGCCCTGAAATTCTATAAAGATATCAAGGAGTGTTTGTGTTCCCAAGTTTCCTGTAGAAGCAAGCAAAATTCCTCTGGACGAAGAAACATCATTTAAGGCCTCAAATATATTCTTAAAAATTCTTTTCAATTACAGTGTAATAGAATTCTGTTCTAAGCAAAAATAACTTTTAAGAAGGAGGGCCAGATAGTTTTAGAAGACAAAATGAGAGTTTTCTGTCAGAAGATTTGGGCTAAAAGAATATCAAAAGGGTATTCAAAGAAAAACAGAACAATCCCAGATGGAATGACTCAGATGAAGGAAGGAATGAAGTGCAATGAATGTGGTAAGTATGTGCACACATGTAAATGAACATTGACTGTTTAAGACATAACATGTTTTAGGCTGGGCACAGTAGCTCACGCCTGTAATCCTAGCACTCTGGGAGGCTGAGGAGGGCGGATCGTTTGAGCTCAGG
>VBSM01001468.1:138054-151824 GCA_008086735.1 Cheirogaleus medius | reverse complement strand
AAAAAAAAAAAAAAAAAAGACATAACACGTTTTAGTGGGGAATGTTTAAAATATATGGACTTTACTTTGACCCAGACTAGAACAAAACTTTTAAAATTGTATAACAATTTGAATGATGACTGGATATTTCATAATATCGAGGGATTATTAGTTTTTCAAGTATTGTAGTTATGTTTTTCAAGAGTCCCTATGTTTTAGAGATAGAAAAATTTAAAAAATTAATTTTAAATATATTTAAAATGCAAGTTACATAAGAATATGTAAGGTATGATCTCATTTAAAAATTATGCACATATTCTAAAATCTAAACACTGAAATGTAAGTAATAAAGAACATTCAACAGCATGCAGAGAATTGAAACATAGGCACTAATACTATAGGTCTGGATGTGAGCGAACTGATTTTAAAAATATATCAGAATTATTTATAATAATGCTCAACTGAGAACAGCACACTTCTCATCCACAGAATAATATATATCTGTTATGGTATATTCATGTAGTGGAATAATAGCTAACAATGAAAATGAATGAACTATAGTTACATATGAAACTTGGATGAATCTAATGTGTAAGTTGAACACAGGAGGTCATTAATGAAGGGGATCATTTTGATACATTAAAAAAATCATAGAAGTGCTTACCATAAAATTCAGGATGTTGGTTACATTGAGAAAGTATGTGTGGGGACAGTTACCTGGAGAACTTCTGGGGTGCTGGCAATGTTTAAGAGTGTATATTTATGTTTTATGCAGTACTGTGTGTTATATTTCACAATAAAGGGGCATAAACAAAGAATTTTATGTTATTAATAAATTTGTAGTTTTATTTTATTTGGAGGGAATTGGGTTTCATAGAAGTAACTTGACATGACTAAAAATCAATGATAGATAAAACTACAAAGTTATTAACATTTATTAGAAATTAAAGACATAATCACTTTTGTTTGAGAGACAAGACCTTGTCTCTTTTTTTTTTAAGAGACAAGGTCTCGCTCTGTCGCTCAGGAAGGAATGCAGTGGCGTGATCATAGCTCACTGCAACCTTAAACTCCTGGTCTGAAGGGATCCTTGCACCTCAGCCTCCCAAGTAGCTAGGACTACGGGCCTGTGCCACCATGCCCAGATAGTTTTTAATTTTTTTTGTAGAGACAGGGTCTCGGTATTTTGCTCAGGTTGGTCTCAAACTCCTGGCCTTAAGTGATCCTCCCGCCTGGGTGTTCCAAAGTGCTTGGATTATAGGCATGAACCACTGTGCCTGGCCCATAATCACATTTTGACCAGATAAATACCAGCAGAATTTATCTGGATAGACAGAATATTCAAGAAACAAAGTTAAGTGTATCATACACATAAATTCAATGACTTAAAATTCTATAAAAATATACACCTGATTGATGGAGCACATCTTGTTTTTGAAATTTATTATTATTTTAAAATAAGTTTTTTTTCTGGTAGAGATGCGATCGTGCTCTATTGCCCAGGCTGGTCGTGAACTCCTAGCGTCATGTGATCCTCCCACCTAAGCCTCTGAAAGTGCTAGGGTTATAGGAGTGAGCCACTTGTTTTTGAAATTTATATAGAAAGGAATTGATAAAGATTACAATAATTTCTGCAAAGACAACACTGGAAAAATTGGAAATGATTAAATTATGAGGAATAGAAAATTCACTTAAGAGTAAAAGAGGCTTCATTGTTTTACTGCAGAAAATCCTCTCTCAAAGCAAATTCACCAAAAAAAAAAAAAAATCAAATTCACCAGTGTTGGTATAATTCCTTTTTATTTTTTTGAGACAGGGTCTTGCTATGTTCCCAGCCTGGTGTCAAACTCCTGGGCTCAAGCAGTCTTCCCATTTCATCCTCCCACGTAGCTGGGATTATGGGTGTGAGCCACCATGCCTGGGTTTGATGACAGTGTTTTTCATTTCTAGATGTTTTCAAACATCCTTGGATCCAAAAGGTATGTCAAAAAGTGATGTCAAAATGTCCTATGCCTCCTGCCTTCTTGCTATAATCTTAGAAAGTGCCCCATAATGATCTTCATAGATGCTATGTTCATTTATAATTCCATAGTTTGGTTGTTTATTATTTGAATAATGTCTGTTTTACTACACTGTGAAGGCAGGAGTGATGTGTTTTACGCACCATAGTTTCCACAGCACAAAGGACAATTTTTGCCACATGCCATATAGTCTTTAAGTGTTGAAGTGAATGTGTGAAGGAGTAGTTTAATGATTGTAGTTCCTTATTTTTATAAACATTTGCATAAACAGAACTGCTAAGAATTGCAAATAACTATAGTTTGTTTTTGGAGTTGAAAGAGTCATCAATCAGTGATTGCTTGCAAGAATATTTCCTAGGCAGGATATCCAAGTTCCATCTTTACAGAGTAGACACTAGTGGAAGACGGGACTTGTAAACCACATAGATAAGGGGGATATAATTAGGGTCATCAGGTATTAGTACATCCGGCAGCCCCACCCATCCTTCCAAATAGTTGTTTTTTCCTTAAAATTATCACTGCAGAACTTGTTCACACCTTGGTATGTTTCTGGTTCTTCCATGTTTTCCACTTTCCTTCCACTAAAAAGATTAAATGAAGATGTTAAACTGTGTCTGGAGTGGGGCTCACAAGAGGTTTTCTTTTATTTATTCAGTAAAATTATAATGTTCTTTCTCTGTTCCAGAAACTTCTTTAGCCTCAATGGAAACAAGTGAACATGACAATTTCAGTTCCTGCTGCAAAGAGCTTTTGTATCCACCATCAGGTTTCTTGCAGATTTTTGTTAGGTGCAGTTCCAACTGAGAATAAATTTTGCCCTAAGAAGTGATGTCCTCCAAATAATTGGCTTATTGTTGGAGTTAGGACTTTGGACAGGAAGGATACAGATACTGAAATCCTGAAAACATGGGTGAATGCCACTGTGAAATGGTAGGAAACATTTTGAATATTGACATCCACTAATTTCTTTTTTGTTGCATTCAGCAAAATTCTGATAGAGAGAAACTAATACTTAATCCAGGCATATTGCATGAGGAGAAGGAAATCGTGGATTTCTGACAGAGGCTGTCTGTGGCTGGACCTGCAGTCTAAGCTAAGCTCCAAAATGTAAAGCTTGTACAGCTGAATAATCCAGGCACATCTATGGACTCTAAGGAAAGTTAGAATGATAATTCTGAGTGGACATTTTTAGGTAGGGAATATTGGTTCAAAGGGCTTTAAGAAGCAAATTTCCTGAGTATTTCTTTATCAGACAAATCCATTGAGCTTGCTGGCATGGGTGGGATGAAGGGTGTTTCCTCCTCAGCAGTTGAGGAGGTAACATTGTTTCAGTTGAGTTTTTATTTATTTAGAGATTAAACAAAGTCATATAGTATGAACAAAAGATGCCAAAAATATTTCGATTAAAATGTACAGTTTTATTATACATATTTAAATGTTATGAATATGGTTGTTAGACTAATATTTTTTTCTCTGCAAGTTTTTATTCAGGCTAAAAGGATAACAGTGTCATGCAAGTACTAGACATTAAAAAATTGTCTTTATCAAATTAAAATTTATGAGAAGAATATTGACCATTTTTAAGTATACAATTTTAGGAATGTTTGACAAAGATATACATTTATGTAACTACCATCACAAACATGATATATTGCAGGGGTTGGCAAACTTTTCTATAAAAGACCAGATAGTAAATACTTTAAGTTTTGCATGATCTGTCACAACTACTCACTTGTGTCATTGTAGTGCAAAAGTGGCCATAGACAATACGTAAATGAACATGGTTCTGTTCGAATAAAACTTTATTTTATAAAACGAAGCAGCAGGCTGAATTGGACCTGTGCACTCTAGGTTGCCAACACCTGATGTAGAACATTTCCGTCACCCCCAAAATGTCTTCATACCACTTTGCAATCAATCATTTTTACACACCTCAGCCCCTGGCAGCAACTAATCTGCTTCTCATTACAGTTTTACCTTTTCTGCAGTTTCATAAAAATGGAATTATAATCATGCAGTATGTACTGTTCTGTCTGGTTTTTTCACTTAGTCTAATACTTCAAAGATTCACCCATGTATTCTATTTATGGATGTCCTGCAATTTATTTATTTAACCATGCACTTGTTGAAGGACATTTCGGTTATCTCCAGTTTTGGGCTACTATGAATAAAGGTGTAATGAACATTTATGTAAGATTTTTCTGTGAACATAAGTTTTAATTTCCCTGGAATAAGTGCACAAGAATACAATCGCTGGGTCATATGGTAAGTGTTTGTTTACATTTTTAAGAAACCACCAAACTAATTTCTGGAGTGAGATTCCATTCTATATTCCTACCATTAATCTATGAGAGATCTATTTTTTCATATCTTCACCTTCATTTGTTATTTTTAGTATTTATTTTAGCTGTTTTAATACGTGCATGGTGATAATTAATTCTGGTTTCAATTTATATTTCTCTAATAGCTAATAGTGTTGAACATCTTTTTATGTGCTTTTTTGCCATCTGTTTCTTTGCTTTGGGGAAACGTCTCTTTATGTCTTTTGTCCCTTCTCTAATTAAATTGTGTTCTTACTGTTGAGTTTTGAGAGTTCTTGTGATACCGTCCTTTGTCAGATATGTGCCTTACAAATATTTTCTTCCAGTATGTAGCTTGTCATTTCATCTTCTTAACAAGGTCTTTCACATTGCAAGAGTTTTAAATTTTGATTAAATTTAATTTTTTCATGTATTATATGGATTATGCTTTTGGTATCATGTCAAAGAACTCTGCCTACCCTTAGGTATTAAAGATTTTCTCCAGCATTTTATTCTGAAAATGTTATATTAATAGTTTTATATTTAAAACTCTGATCCATTTGGAATTAATTTTTGTATTAGTTGGGGGTTTAGGTTGAAGTGCTTTTTTTGCCTATGGATATCTAATTGCCTCAGCACTGTTTGTTTAAAATATAAACAAGTCTCCATTGAATTGCTTTTGTACCTTTATCAAAAATTAGTTGTCTGTTCTTATATGGGTGGGTCTATTTCTGGATTCTCTCTTCTGTTCCATTGAACTGTGTATCTTCCCTTGTCAATTCCAAACTGTGTTGACTGCTGTAACTATAGACTTTAAGAAAAGTCTTAAAGTTCGGTAGAATGATTTCTTTCTTTTTGTTCTTTTTCAAAAATTGTTTTAGCTTTGGTTTCTTTGCCTTTTCATATAAATTTTAGAATAAGCTTGTCTATATCTACAAAAAGTCTTGCTGAGATTTTAATAGGAATTGTGTTGAGCCTATAGATCAGTTTAAGGGAATTGACATCTTAAATATCAACAAATATTGTATGTCTGCATTTATTTAGATGTTTTATTTCTTTTATCAGTGTTTTATAATTTTCAGCATATAAGTCCTATATGTATTTTATTATTAGGGTGGTGCAAAAGTAATTGCGGTTTCAGACCGTGAATTTTAAATCATTGTAACTAGGCTCAAACACATCGTTATTAATCACAATAGGAACTATTACAATCAGCACATTTTTGTCAATGAGAAATAAGTTTGTTTATTCCTGTAGCATAAAAATCCATGCTTTGGGATTTGATGAACTCTTGGAAAGCATTTTCTGCATCCTGCTGGTTCTGGAAGCATTTTCCCTGGAAAAAGTTGTCGAGATGCTTGAAGAAGTGGTAGTGGGTTGGCGAAAGATCAGGTGAATATGGTGGGTGAGGCAAAACTTCGTAGCCCAATTTGTTCAACTTTTGAAGCCTTGGTTGTGCGACGTGCGGTCAGTGTTGTCATGGAGAAGAACTGGGCCCTTTCTGTTGACCAATGCCGGCTGCAGGCGTTGCAGTTTTTGGTGCATCTCATTGATTTGCTGAGTATAATTCTTAGAGGTAATGGTTTCACCGGAATTCAGAAAGCTGTAGTGGATCAGACCGGCAGGAGACCACCAAATAGTGACCATGACCATGACCTTTTTTTGGTGCAAGTTTGGCTTTGGGAAGTGTTTTAGAACTTCTCAGTCCAACCACTGAGCTGGTCACGACCAGTTGTATACAATCTGTTGGGAAATGGTGTAAGACATGGAAAGTTCCAGAAGTTTTGCAAGGCTTTGCTTGAAGGAATCTGTGGGTGTGTTAGTTCACAAACCAGAAGCTGCTTAGCATTAAGGGGAACATTCCACCGATCGGGGGTGACTTCAAGGTGGCACCAATGTCAAGGCCTGCAAGCCAGCTCCTGGAGCTTGTGCAGGGCAGAGCTTGGCATGGGGCCACAGGTTAAGAGACTGATCAAAGGATGTCATCCCAGCAGACAACCTGCAATTGGAACCATCATTAGCCTCAAGGCTGTTCTGTTTCACTCCTGACCACATGTCTTGTTATATAGAGAAATAGATTGGAGATGTATGCAGGCTTGGTGTTCCTGTTTTATGTGTTACTGTTTAATTAATGATTTTATCTTTAACTTGTATGCTCAGCTAGGTCTATTCTTAACTTAGGGCTTAAGGTGTTTATCTTGGAAAAATTTTGTAACCATTTGCTCTCATGGATAGAGTTAGGTAAGGGATCTCTTGAAACCTTTGGGGGGCCTTGAAACCTAAACGAATGATCTGTACACATAAATCTATAACCAAGGACAACTGCTTGCTGTACCAATAAATAACGATGTGGGACTTCACTCGGTGCCTCCTGGCTCACGGGAATGCTGGGGGACCCCTGACTTCCTCATGACTTTAAACTACACTTTATCTCCATCTCTATTATTTCCAAATCTCTTTGCGATGATCCTGCCTGACACCTGTTTTGCTGGGAGAGTAGCTAACTCCTGGCAACAATCCACTTATCATTGCACACCACAATCTGATCAGTTTGCTGTGATGGGGGATTCCCCTCGCAGCTTGGGTTGCAGTGTACACTGGGAGAGTGTGGAGATCCAGGGATCTCTCCCCTAACCTTTCCCCATGTGTGGACGCTTCCCCCAGGTACCTTCTTATCTTGCTGAGTGGATCACCCCGCCTCTCTCTCCCCCACTTTGAGTGTCTCTGGTGGCTTTTCTGATGATTCATAATGCTCTCTCTGAGATGGTTCGTCCATGGGTGAACCTCTACCCACACCCTTTGATCCTCTCCTTGAGAGTGGGAAGTGCAGGCTGCTTCTAGTCCGCTATCATAGCCCCCTCTGATCAGGTGAGTTTGGGTCTATTATATGCTGTATTGCCTTGGATACCAGGGAGTGAGGATTACATCAGTTGTGGGTCACAGTTAATGAGGTTGAAATGGCCATACTTCCATGTCATACCATAGCAGAGCCTTGCCACTCAGAGTTTATCTGTGGACTATCATTGTGATTACCATTACCTGGGAATTTGCTGGAAAGAGGTTAAGATGTAAAATCAAGATTTTACAAGTACTTCTCAAACTTTAACATAGAAACAAGTTACCTGGTGATTTTGTTACATCCACTGACTCATAACCTGGGATTCTGTATTTCCTTTCATAGTGACTATATTAGTTTCTGTAATAGGGCTGCTGTCATAAAGTACCACAAACTGGGTGGCTTAGAACAACAGAAAGTTGTGCCTGACAGTTCTGGAGACTGGAAGTTGAAGATGATGATGTCAGCAGGGCCATGATCCCTCTAAAACCTGTAGGGGAGAATCTTTCCTTGCTTCCTCCTTGCCTCTGGGGTTTTTCTGGTAGTCTTTGGCATTCCTTGGCTTACCACTGCATAACTCCAATCTCTGCCCTATTGTCACATGGCCTTCTTCCTGCTGTGTGTCTCTGTTTTCACATGGCTTTCTTCCCATAAGAACAGCAATATTGGGTTAGGGGCCCTCTGTATTCCAGTGTGACTTCATCTTAACTAATTACATCTTCAGTGACCCTATTTCCAAATAAGATCACATTCTGAAGTACTGAGGGTTTGGACTTCAGTGTATCTTTTTGTGTGTGTGGGAGCATAATTCAACCAATAACGGATTCGCTTGGAAGAACACATCTCCAAACAACCAGCAATAAGAATGAATGCATGGAGAACAATCATGCTGTAAGAAACTGGCTCTGAATAGATGCTGATACCCAGAGACCCAAAATGCCACTGTCAGAATGTCAAAGTAGGGGTCAGAGAGGTCTTAATAGATGGAGTGTTGGGCAGGGCCATTGTAATAGTAGGACCTAATTTGTGGTTATTTTCCCAGGCCTGGAAAGTCTAGAGGGAATAGATATATTTAACAACCTGCAGAATCTTTACATTTGTTCTCTGATCTATGAATAGAAGTATATTATAGTATACTAAAACTAACCCCTTGGAACTGCCCTTCCCCATCAAAATAGTAAACCAAAGGCAACTGAACCTCTAGGGGAATGACAGAGACTAAGACCAGACGTAAATACCTGGAAGGTGAAGAGGATTGCTGCCAAGGTCCTGCTTAACTCACCTATTATGCAAGCAAAAGGCAGAGGTCCACAGAAAATGACAATTGATTAGCACAAACTTAATCAGAAAGTAATAGCCATTGCAGTGATGTTTTTCTGATATAGTATCTTCTGCAAAGGAAACAGGCACAGCCCATGACATCTGAATAAAGCAAATGATTTTTCCCCATTTGAATGGGTGAGGAAAATCAGGAGCAGTTTGCACTGATGTAAGGGGGCCAACAGTCTACCTTTTGTTTTTCTTCAGTGTCCTGAGAGTTTTTGATAGTTTTGCCACAAAGGTCCATGGCCTTTTACATTACTGATACCTTGGTGAGCAGACCTGCCCAGGAAGGAGCAGGTCCCCAAGATACTGAACCAGAAATGTGCAAACCAGCCCGGTCACCTCAGTGAGTTCACTCAGGGTCCACTGCTCTGGGATATGTTGGAACACACCTTTTAAAGTGAGCAACAAGTTGATGTGCTCAACCAGGAACAAAGGGAAAAACCTTGGTGGGCTTCTTTGGATTGGGGGCAACATATACCACATCTGGGTGCACTGCCATGACTGTTCACTACAGACCCTTAAGGCTGTGTTTTAAGTGGAACACAGAGCAAAAAGGGCTCTGCACGAGGTCCAGGCTGCTGTGAAAGGCCCTGCTACTTGAGCCTGTGGCACAGCAGATCCAATGGTATTGGAAGTGTTTGGGGAGACTGAGCTCTATGTATAGGCCTCTGGCTTGCTCCAATAAGAAAATCTCAGAATAGGCCCTGGGCTTTAGTGTAAATCAATGCTTGCTTCTGCAAAAAATAATTTGCTATTAGAAAAGCAGCTTCTGGCTTACTACTGGGCTCTGACCATGGATGTCAGGGGACTATATTACTCAAACTACCCATGATGAACTGGGTATATTCAAATCCTCTAAACAGGAAATTTGGACATACACAGCAGCATTTCACTGTAAAGTGAAATGTCATTTTTGAGACCACACCTAAGCAGATCTAGAAGGTACAAATATGCTGCATAGGCAGGTGGTCTAGAGGCCCATGGTGCTTTCTCCCACTCGTTATGGTCACATGAGGAGTATGCAAGTATCAGTTAATGGAAGAGGAATAAACATGGGCCTTGTTTATGGATAGATCTGCAAGGATGCCAGACACCAACAGAGGGATTGGGCTCCTCAACTATGGCATTACTTAGGGCGGCCTGAGAGATGGGGCAGGCAATCCTGTGGGTTGGCTGGTTGGTTGGAGGCTTGGAAAGAACAAAATTGAGAAGTTAGTGATAAGAAGATCACAGAGATCACTGGACAGGTATTTAGATAGACCTCTTGAAATGGACACAGAGCACAAAGCTGGACAAGATGCACTGTCCTATGGCTGGACATCAATCAGCCTTTCCCGTAGCCACCCTGAGTCTTTCTCAAAGACTTCACCAAAAAACGATTTTAGCTGATAAACTCAGCAAGGTTGCAGGACACAATATCAACTGAAAATCAGTAGCATTTCTGTATGCCAACAGCAACCAATCTGAAAAGGAAACCAAGAAAATAATTTCATTTACAATAGTGATGAATAGCATTAATTCATAGGGATATATTAAATAAATGCCTAGGAATAAACTCAACCAAAGTGAAAGTTCTCTGCAATGAAAACCACAAAACACTGATGAAAGAAATTGAAGAGGATACACACACAAAAAAGATATTCCGTGTTCATGTTTTGAAAAAAATCAACATTGTTAAAATGTCCACACCACCCAAAGAAATCCACAAATTCAGTACAATCCCCATGAAAATATCAATGACATCTCTCACAGAAATAGAAAAAAAGAATCCTAAAATTTATATGGAACCACAGAAGAGCCAAAGCAATCCTGAGCAAAAATTACAAAGCCGTAGTAATCACAGTGCTAACTTCAAATTATACTACAAAGCCACAGCAACGAAAACAGCACTGCACTGACAGAAAAAACAGACACATATTCCAATAGAACAGAACAGAAAACCTAGAAATAAATTTATGCATTACAGTCAACTCATTTTTGACAAAGGTGCCAAGAAAATACATTGGGAAAAGGACAATCTCCTCATTAAATAGTGCTGGGAAAAACTGGACATCCATATGCAGAAGTATGAAACCAGATCTTTATCTCTTACCATATACAAAAATCAGAATGGATTAAAGACTCAAATCCAAGACCTGAAGCTATGAAACTATTAGAAGAAAGCATTGGAGAAACACTCCAGGACATTGGTCCAGGCAAAGATTTCCTGAGTAAGACCACCAAACCACAAGAAACCCAAGCAAAAATGGAAAAATGGGATGACATCAAGCCAAAAAGCTTCTGCACAGCAAATGAAACAATCAACAAAATGAACTGATAACCCATAGAATGGGACAGAACACCCACAAACTACCCATCCAAAAAGAGATTAGTAAGCAGAATATATGAAGAGTTCAAACAACTAAGTAGAAAAAACCCCCAAATAATCCAATTTTTAAAATGGGAAAAAGATCTAAACAAATATTCTTCAAAATAAGAGATACAGACAGTCAACAGGAATGTGAAAAAAATTCTTAACATCACCAATCATCAGAGAAATGAATATCAAAATTCAATGAGCATGGAATATTTTTCCATTCTTTTGTGTGTCCTCTTCAATTTCTTTCTTTTTTTTTAAGTTTCAGAATATTACATGATACAAAAATTTTTGTTACATAAATTGCTTTTGTACCATTTGAGTCAAAGTTATAAGTGTGCCCATCCCCCAGATAGTGTGTATTGTACCTGTTGGGTGTGAATTTACCCATCTCCTTCTCTCCCCTCCCTTCTGCTTGATTTCTGATGTTATTTCCATGTATGCACCTAAGTGTAGATCAATTAGTTCCAATTTAATTGTGAGTACAGGTGGTGTTTATTTTTCCATTCTTGTGATACTTCACTTAGAATAATGGTCTCCAGTTCCATACAGGTTAATACAAGAGGTGTTAGTTCACCAATTTTTTATGGCTGAGTAGTACTACATGGTATACGTACACCAAATTTTATTAATCAACTCATGTATTGATTGGCACTTGGGTTGTTTCCACATCTTTGCAATTGTGAATTGTGCTGCTATAAACATTCAAGTGCAGGTGTCTTTTTTTCCTTTGGGTAAATACCCAGTAGTGGGATTGCTGGATCAGATGGTAGTTCTACTTTTAGTTCTTTCAGGTATCTCCATACTCCTTTCCATAGAGGTTGTACCAGTTTGCAGTCCCATCAACAATGTATGAGTGTTCCTATCTCTCTGCATCCACATCAGCATTTGTTGTTTTGGGACTTTTTGATAAAAGCCATTCTCATTGGACTTAAATGATATCTCATTCTGATTTTGATTTGCATTTCCCTGATGATTAGAGATGTAGAGCATTTCTTCATGTGTTTGTTGGCCACTAGTCTATCCTCTTTTGAAAAGTTTCTGTTCATTTCATTTGCCCACTTTTTAATGGGGTTGTTTGACTTTTTCTTGCTGATTTGCTTGAGTTCCTTATGGATTCTAGTTATTAGCTCTTTATTGGATGTATACCATGCAAATACTCTCTTCCACTCTGTAGGCTGTCTACTCACTCCAATGATTGTTTCCTTGGCTGTGCAGAAGCTCTTCAATTTGATCAGGTCCCATTTATTTATTTTTGTTGTTGCTGTGATTGCCTTTGGGGTCTTCTTTTTAAATTCTTTGTCTAGGCTAATGTCTGTAAGAGTTTTTCCAACACTTTCTTCTAGAATTCGTATAGTTTCACACCTTAGGTTTAAGTCTGTTATCCACTGTGAGTTGATTTTTGTGAGAGGTGAAAGGTGTGGGTCCTGTTCTTCTACATGTGGCTATCCAATTTTCCCAGCACCATTTATTGAATAAATGGTGCTTTGTCAAAGATTAGATGGCTATATGAGGATGGTTTTATATCTGGGTTCTCAGTTCTGTTCCATTGGTCTGTGTCTCTGTTCTTGTGTCAGTAACATTCTGTTTTAGTTGCTATAGCCTTGTAGTCATAGCTTGAAGTCTGGTAAATTGATGCCTCCAAATTTGTTCTTTTTGTTTAAGATTGCTTTTGCTACATGGGGTCTTATCTGGTTCTATACAAAGTGCAAAATTATTTTTTCTAGATCTGCAAAAAATGATGTTGGTATTTTAATAGGGATTCCATTGAATCTGCAGATCATTTTGGGTAGTACAGACATTTTAACAATGTTTATTCTGCTGACCTATGAGCATGGTATGGTTTTCCATCTGTTTATGTCCTCTGCTAGTTCCTTCCTCAGTGTTTCATAGTTATCCCTGTAGAGGTCTTTTACTTCCTTAATTAAATTCCTAGGTATTTTATTTGTCTGTTGCTATTGTGAAGGGTATTGAGTCTTTGTTTTGCTTCTCAGTTTGACTGTTGTTGGTGTATAGGAATGCTACTGATTTGTGTATGTTGATTTTGTAACCTAAGACTTTGCTGAATTTGTTTATCAATTCCAATAGTCTAATGGCAGAATCTTTGGGGTTTTCTAGATATAAGATCATATCTTCAGCAAAGAGAGATACTTTGACCTCTTCTGCCCCCATTTGGATGCCCTTGATTTCCTTCTCTTGTCTTTTTGCTCTGGCTAGGACTTCCAGCACTAAGTTGAATAGAAGCAGTGATAGAGGGCAACCTTGTCTGGTTCCAGTTCTAAGTGGGAATGCTTTCAATTTTTCCCTATTCAGTATGATGTTGGCTGTGGGTTTGTCATATATGGCTTGTATCATTTTTAGGTAAGTCCCATCTATGCCTATTTTGTTAAGCATTCTTACCACCAAAAGGCGTTGAATTTTGTCAAATGCTTTTTCTGTGTCTATTGAAAGGGTCATATGGTCTTTGTTTTTGCTTCTATTTATGTGGTGAATTACATTTATAGATTTGCATATGTTGAACCATCCCTGCCTCTGTGGGATGAAGCCTACTTGGTCATAATGGATTGTTTTTTTGATAAGCACCTGAATTCGGTTTGCTAGGATTTTGTTAAGAATTTTTGCATCTATATTCATAAAGGATATTGGTGTGAAGTTTTCTTTTTTTGTTGTGTCCTTTCCTGGTTTTGGTATCAGGGTGATATTAGATTATTTATTTGTAATCTTTCTGTCATTTAGATGTAGGCATTTATGGATATAAAATTTCCTCTCAGAACTGCTTTATCTGTGTCCCACAGATTTGATAACATGTGTCTCTTTTATCATTTAGTTCAAAGAATCTTTTAATTTCCATCTTGATTTACTCCTTAATGCAATAATCGTTCAGCAGGTTGGTTAGCTTCCATGATTTTGTGTAGAGATGAGAGTTTCTGTTGGAGTTGATTTCTTTTTTTT
>VBSM01001468.1:119535-131790 GCA_008086735.1 Cheirogaleus medius | reverse complement strand
AGGAGTTCTCCTGTGGGTCTGATCCCACTTCACCCCCTGGCCCGGCAGGCCGGCACCCTCCCACACGCCCTATTGTTTGTTTTGCACTCTCCAGAGAACGAGATCTTATCTCCCGATCACCTTGTTTTATCCTTTTGTGAGAGTCCCTCGCAGAACCTCTGCGGATTCTTGATACTGTCCTTGTAGCGGGGAGATCCACTCGAGTGTAGGAGACCAAGATCTATGTCTCCTTCTCTGGGAGCAGGAATCCCGGGGGTTACCTTTACTCCACCATTTTTTCTCCCTCGATGTTGGTACTTTTCTAGGGACTGCATTGAATCTGCAGATCACCCTGGACAGCATGGACATTTTAACAATGTTGATTCTGCTGATCCATGAACATGGTAAATTTTTCCATTTATTTTATATCCTCTGCTATTTCCCCACTCAGTCCTTAATAATTCTGTTGGCCCATAAAATTATTTCTTTAATTCAAATACCCCATATGATATTAGAGAGACAAATGATTTCAGGAGTTTTGCAGAGCTTTGCCCTGAAGGAATATGTGAACCTGTTAGTTTTTATATCAAAGGCTGCCTCGTCTCAGGAGGGCATCTCAAAGGTCAGTAGCAGCTGCTTTCCAAGGTGACACTGCAGTCTCAAACCTGTGGTTTTCACCTGCTTTGAATGACAAAGCAGGTCTACGTGGAGCCACGGGCTGAGAGCCGATCAAAGAGTGTCTGCCCAAGAATCAGACACCTGTGGCTAAAAGCAATTAGCTCAAAGGACAGTTCCTGCTCACTCCTGACTATCTGTCTCCATGCACAATAAATAGATAAGGAAATATGTAGCTGCTATATCTCTGTGTAACCCCTCTGTTAAGTGATAGGTATATATTAGAACCTAGAAGTTTTTCTTTGAAAGATTTTGTAACTGTTCATGTAGATAGAGTTGATTAAGGGATCTTTAGAAGCCTTTTGTAAAACTTTTCACCTAAAACAAACTACCTGTTAACTATGTAAACCTGTTACCCCTGGCAACCAATAACTACCTATAAATACCCATGTGAAACTTTATTCTGGGCCTCACAATTGATGGGGATATTGTGGGGTCCCCCAAGTACACCAGCTTTTGCCTTTTTCTATATAAATATATAAAGCTATACCTTTGTCTCTGTGTATTCTTTTATCTCCATTATTTTTTATTTTCTATTATTTTCTTATTCTTTGTGATGTCCCCTGCCTAAGGGACCCAGTTTTTTGCTGGGAGTGTAGCTAACTCCTGGCATAATTCTCCCTGCAGAGGTCCTTCATCTCCTTAGTTAAGTATATTCCTAGGCAGTTTATTTTCTTTGTTGCTATTGTGAAAGATATTGAGTACTTGATTTGATTCTCAACTTGACTGTTGTTGGTGTATATGAATGCTACTGATTTGTATACATTGCTTTTATAGCCCGAGACTTCACTGAAGTTATTTATCAATGCCAGTAGTCTCTTGGCAGAATTTTTGGGGTTTTCCAGACACAAGATCATATCGTCAGCAAAGAGCAATAGTTTGGCCCACTTTTTAGTGCCATTTGTTCTAGAGTTCTATTTAATTCCATTGGTTCTTTGTTTATTTTCTGTTTGGAGGATCTGTCCTGTTCTGTCAGGGGGGTGTTGAAGTCCCAGGCTATTACGGTGCTGCTGTTTATCTTTTTGTTTAGATCAAGTAGGATATGCTTTATAAATCTGGGCACACCTGTGTTAGGTGCATAAATATTTAGAGTTGTTATTTCTTCTTGTTGAATTGTTCCCTTTACCATTATATAATGACCATCTTTGTCTTTACTTTTGTTGAAGTCTATGTTATCTGATATGAGAACTGCTGCACCAACTTTCTTTTGGTTTCCATTTGCATGGAATGTTGTTTTACATCCCTTTACCTTGAGTCTGTGTGAGACCTTGTGGGTTAGATTTGTTTCCTGGAGTTAGCAGATACTTGCCTTGTATATTTTTTATCCACTCATCTAGCCTATGTCTCTTCAGTGGGGAGTTCAAGCTATTCATATTTATTGAATGAATTAATGAGTGGGGTGGATTTCTGTTCATCCTGTTGAGTAGAACTTTGTTGCTTTGTTTTATCTCTTGAGCCATTGTGGTATCCAGGTTTTGACCTTTAGATTTTGGGTGATTTTACACTGGTGGATCTCTATTGTGCCAATCTGTGTGTGATGCAGTTCTAAGTACTTCCTGCAGGGCAGGTCTTGTCTTGACAAACTTTCTCAGTGTTTGCTTGTTTGAGAAAGTCTTTATTTACCTCTCATATACGAATCTTAGTTTTTCTTAAGGATACACTCTAGGAATAAAAAGGAAAAAGAAAAAGAAGATAAAAAAGAAACAATTTTGCAGGATTCAAAATTTTAGGGTGGCCATTTTTCTGTTTGAGAAGACTGAGAGTGGGGTCCCAATCTCTTCTGGCTCATAAGGTCTCAACTGAGAAGGCTGAAGTTAGTCTGATGGATTTTCCTTTGTAAGTTACCTGATGCTTTCACCTTACAGCTTGTAGGGGCTCTTCTTTCATGTTTATTTTGGTCAGGCTGTTGATTATGTGTTGTGGTGATTGCCTCTTTGCAATGAATCTCCCAGGAGTCCTTTGAGCTTCCTGTACCTGGATATGTAGATTTCTAGCAAGGCTAGGGAAATTTGCCTCAATTATTCCCTCATATAGATTTTCCAACCCTTATGTATTTTCTTCTTCACCCTCATGGATGTTTATGATTCTTATTTTGGACTCTTTTCATAGTCCCATATTTTTTGTAGGCTTTTTTCATTCCTCTTATTTCTCTGCTCTATCTCTTTGACTAACTGGTTGAATTCAAAGGTGTTGTCTTCAAGCTCTTAGATTCTTTATTCTGCCTGATGTAACCAATCTTAAGGCTTTCTACTATGTTTTGTATATCCTTGAATGAAATCTTCATTTCCAGAAGTTCTGTCTGATTTTTCTTTAATAATTCAATTTTTAAGTGAATTTTTCATTCATTTCCTGTAGTGTTTTTGTGGTTTCCTTGTGTTGGGTTTCTATTTTCTCTTGTATTTCATTTGGCTTCCTTACAGTTCATGTTCAAAATTCTTCAACTGCCATTTCAATATTCTGATTTTGGTTGTTATCCATTGTTAGAGAGTTGATGTTCCCTTTTGAGGGTGTCCTTTTGCTCTGATTCTTCATACTTCTGGAGTTCATTTGGTGATTCCTTCTCTTCTGGAGCAACTGTTGCTTCTTACTTTTGGATTTTCTTTTGCTTAGATAATGATACACCCAGTTTAATCTCTGAGTCAGTGGGTGGTCCTTGTGGGTGAGAATCAACTGCACCCTGTATGATGTATGATTGAGTCAGTAAATACTGTAAAGGACATGCAAATTGATCTCCCTGTTAGTTGGTGGTGCTTGCCAGAAGAAACAGGCAAGCAGTGTTGTTTTAGGGTCCTGCAACTAGTCTAGTTCCTCTGGAGAAGCACTCAAATGAGCCAGCTGGTGAGTGGGGCCCTGGAATAAGGTGTACCCTTATTTTCCACCACAGCAGAGGCAGGTAGGGGAGTGCGGCTGGATAGGGCTGGGTTGCATGAGCCTGCTCTCATGCTCCACAAATGCTGTCAAGGGATCTGCTTCAGCTGTCAGTGAGGGGTTGATGTGGCCCCACTTAACCAGTAAGTCTGCATGTGGAGGTGGGGATATCTAAGACCCACAATCCAGCAGTCTGGAGCAGGCTTCACTTCTCTCCACCATCACCTATTCTGTGATTTCTCCTGGGTCTCTGCCGGCAGTCAGGGCCTCAAGCCAGCTAAGCTGCCCTACAACTGTGTTGAGGGCCAGGAGGTTCCCTGCCCAGGATCTTGGCCTAACCTGGGAGTGTGGCCATCTTGTGGGAGAAAGGGTGCCCTGTGAGCATGCCTCAGCTATGACCCACACTGCACTTTCCCCCTGATCTGCCCCTGCAGGTACTTATACCTCCTGAGACTAATTCACAAATATCCCCTCTGTGCCCCTGGGCAATGTGATTGAGACCTGGGTACACGGAATCTGGCCTGTGGGTCCATCCCCAGGGTCCTGGAGATTAATCCCTGACCATGCCAGGGAGAAGCATGCTGGTCCCGAGTCACCCACAGGGTGCCCAAACTGGTTCAATGTCCCTCTGCCTCAGGGTGTGCCCCACTTTGATGGGGTCAGGCAAGCAGCAGCAGGGAGGGCCAGGAGTCAGGGAGCTCACAATCTAAGCACCTCTCAATCTGCTACAGGACCCCAAAAGGAAAGGACTGAGTCTCGCTCTCTGTGGAAGCCTCCATATGGTGGCTGCAAGTAGGGGAGGCGAAGGGGAGAAAAAGAGTCTGGGTGGAGGAAAGTCTGCACTCTGGTCATTTATGACCCTCTCTCTGGGAGATAGTCTGTCCAGAATGATCAGGCTCTGTAGTCACACAGATCACCCGGAACCCACCTGGACCCCTCTGGCTCCTACAGTCTGGGCCATAGTTGGGAAATGTCTGTGTGGGGACAAGCAAGATTAAACCTGAGGAATTAAAGCCACTTGGGGAGGACAAAGGATCCCAGTGCATAGAGAAGAAATATGGTACCTATTGTCTGGCTCAGGTCTGTGGGCCAGGAGGTGCCCCAGGGGGAAGGGCTGGGAGCCTGGTACCCTGTCCACAAGAAACTCCCAGCTCACTGGTGGCAGCAGTCTCTGGGCTTGTGTGGGAAGAAGGGCTCTC
The DNA here is from genome assembly GCA_008086735.1 of Cheirogaleus medius. Taxonomy (NCBI): domain Eukaryota; kingdom Metazoa; phylum Chordata; class Mammalia; order Primates; family Cheirogaleidae; genus Cheirogaleus; species Cheirogaleus medius. The sequence goes on along the minus strand of VBSM01001468.1, from coordinate 127,069 downwards.
CAGGAGCTCAGGAGCCCACTGACTGAGATGTGAGGGAGGGAGAAACAAACTGCTTAACCTATCCTTCATGCTGGTCTCCAAGGCTCTTGGGGATTCATCTCCACTGATACCTTTCTCCTTCCAGTTCTGCTCTGCAACCTCTTCCTGTAGAGTCTCTGGAAGGCACTCTTCCTTCAGACCCTCATGTTTGTCTATCTCCTTGTTTTTTGTTTTTTTTCTGAGACAGAGTCTCACTCTGTTCCCCGGGCTAGAGTGCCGTGGCGTCAGCCTAGCTCACAGCAACCTCAAACTCCTGGGCTCAAGCAATCCTTCTGCCTCAGCCTCCCGAGTAGCTGGGACTACAGGCATGTGCCACCATGCCCGGCTAATTTTTTCTATATATTTTAGTTGGCCAATTAATTTTATTTCTGTTTTTAGTAGACATGAAGTCTCACTCTTGCTCAGGCTGGTTTTGAACTCCTGACCTTGAGCAATCCGCCTGTCTCAGCCTCCCAAAGTGCTAGGATTACAGGCATGAGCCACCACACCCAGACTTGTCTGCTTGTTTTTTATCTTTCATCTAAAACTTATCCTTCTTACTGAGATGCTCTGGCTGGTGGTGTCCTGTCAGATGCTTTTTATGCATCTATTGAAATGATCATACGGTTTTTGTCCTTTGTTCTGTTGATGTGATGTATCACATTTATTTACTTATATATGTTGGCCTGTCCTTGCATACTGGTGTATTACACTTGTAATACTTCATCATGGTTTATTATCTTTTTGATGTACTGTTGGATTTGGTTTACTAGTATTTGTTAAGGATTTTTGCATCTATCTTCGTCAGGGATATTGGCTTGTAGTTTTCTTTTGTTGTACCCCTGCCTGGTTTTGGTATTAGGGTAATGCTGGCCTCATAGCCTGAGTTGGGAAGAATTACCCCGTCTTCAGTTTTGTTTTGTTTTTGGCATAGTTTGATCGGAATTGGTATTAGTTCTTCTTTATAAGTTTGGTAGAATTCAGCGATAAAGCCATCTGGTCTTGGGATTTTCTTTCATGGGAGACTTTTTATTATTGCTTTGATATATATTATTGCTCATTATTGGTTTGTTCAGGTTTTCTATTTCTTCCTGGCTCAATCTTGGTAGGTTGTATGTGTCAAGGAATTTATCTATTTCCCCTAGGTTTTCCAATTTGTTAGGGTATAGTTCATAATAGTCTCTGGTGATCTTTTGTATTTCTGTGATATTAATTGTAATGACTATTTTTTCATTTTTTATTTAGTTTGTTGGGTCTTTTCTATTTTCTTCTTGGGTATTCTAGTAAGTGGTTTATCAATTTTGTCTGTCTTTTCAAAAAACTAATTTTTTGTTTCATGGATCCTTTATATTTTTTTAGTCTTTATTTCATTTAGTTCTGCCCTAATTTTTATTATTTCTTTCCTTCTACTAATTTTGTTTGGTTTGTTCTTGGTTTTCTAATTCTTGAGGTGCACTGTTAGGTTAAGAAGTGGGTTCCTCACAGATAAAGAAAGAATTAGAGAACTGGAAGATAGGTCAGAATAAAACAACAAGAACAGAGATTAAAAATAATGGGAAATATAGGCGAGTATAATGAGACATGGAACAGAGTGAAAAGGTCTAACATGTGTAACTTTGATTTCACAAAGGGATATAGGCAAGAGAATGCAACAAAGAATTTTTAGAAAATAGTGGCCAATAAATTTCCCAAATTTTTGAAAGAAAAGCTACAGGTTCCAGTGCTGGGGTTAGAATAAAAAAAGAAAAAGAAAAGAAAAGACATGGGTTACTATGAAGTTTAAGCACAAATAAGTACAGAGCAAATCATACCTAGACATGTCATAGTAAAATTGCTGAAAAACAGAAAATCTTAAGAGTAGTCAGAAATCGAGAGGGTGAAATACTGTCTTTGAAAGAGCACAGCTGATTCTGACTAGTGACTCCAGAAATCATGGAAGCCACAAGGTAACACAGTGAGAAACCAAAGGCCAAAGTGGGAGGATAGCTTGAGGTCAAGAGTTTAAGACCAGCCTGAGCAAGAGTGAGACCCCATCTGTATTAACAGTAGAAAAATTAGGGTGCCATGGTGTGCACCTGTAATCCCAGCTACTGGGGGACTGAGGCAGGAGGATCACTTGAGCCCAGGTGTTGGAGGTTGCAGTGATATACAATGACATCACTGCACTCTAACCTGGGTGACAAAGACTCTGTCTCAAAAATAAATAAATAAATAAATAAAAATAAAATATAAAAAAAGAAAGAAAGAAAAGATACAGAAAGGATCAAAAGAAAATAATTTATTTTTCCAACATCTGATTATAAAGAATTTCAAACCTACAGAAAAGCTGTAAGAGATAGTGAACATGCAGATATCTACTATATAAATTATACAAATAACATTTTATCATACATTTTATCTCATCATCACACATCTAACCGTCTTTCCATCCATCAGTTCATCTTCTTTTGGTGCACGTCACAATAAGCTGTAGATGACAGTACACTCCCACCTAAATGCATATTGTTAACTGGAATTTAGCATTTGAGGTCTTTTTTTCAAGGTAAAATGTAAGTAGATTGAAATGCACAAATCTTAAATGTACTATTCAATAAGTTCTGACAAATTCATATACCTGTGCAACCCAAACCTCTATCAAGATACAAAAATTACTGTTATCTCAGAAAATTCCCTCTTTCCTTCAGGAACAACCAGGATTCTCATTTTTTCCTCAATAAGGTAGTTTTTCCTGTTATAGAACTCACCATACATGGAATCACATTACATATGTGATTTCTGTTTTGTGTAAAATTTCTTTCATTTAGCATAATGTTTGATATTCATGCATATTGTGGTATGTATCAATAGTTCCTCACTGCCTGCCTGCCTTCCTCCCTCTCTCCTTTCCTTCTGCTGAGTAATATTCTACTATATTAATATACCATAGTGTTTATCTGTTGTGTTAGACATAATTTTGGATGCCATGACTTTTGCCCCTGGTGTTACATCCATGAATATGTTACATTATGGTGTAAAAGGGACTTTACGTATGTAATTAAAGTTAGTAGTAAATTAACCTTAAAATAGGGAGATTAGCCTAGATTATCCAGGTGGGCCCAGTATAATTACATGAATTCCTAAAAGCAGAAGGAGGAGGCAGAAAGATTCAAAACACGAGAAGGACTTGATACACCATTGCTGGCTTGAAGACACACGAGAAAGAAATGAAATTCTGCCAACAACCAGTGGACTTAGAAGAGGACCTTGTCCATACGAGAACTGATGGCTAGCCAACAACCTGGTTTCAGCCCGTGAGACCAATAGAAGGGAACCCAGATGAGCCATGCTGTGTCTGGACTTCTGACTTACAGAAAAGGTGAGATAAATAGGTATGTTTTTAAGCCTCTAAGTTAGTGGTAATTTGTTATAGCAGCGATAGGGAACGAATACATCCATTCTCTTATTCACAACACCACAGTTGTTTTTAGTTTTTGGTTCTGAATAAAACTATAAACCTTGTATTCCAAGACTTTTTGTAAATATTTGTTTTTGTTTCTCTTGAGTAGATATCCATAAGTGGAATTCCAGGGCCATCGAATAAGTGTGTTTGTTTGTTTGTTTGTTTGTTTATGAGACAGAGTCTCACTCCGTTGCCCTGAGTAGAGTGCTGTGGAATCAGCCTAGCTCACAGCAGCCTCAAACTCCTGGACTCAAGCGATCCTCCTGCCTCAGCCTCCTGAGTAGCTGGGATTACAGGCGCACACCACGAGGCCCGGCTAATTTTTCTATTTTTAGTAGAGACGGGGTCTCACTCTTGCTCAACCTGATCTCAAACTCCCGAGCTCAAGCTATCCCCTGCCTCAGCCTCCCAGAGTGCTAAGATAACAGGCATGAGCCACCGCGCCTGGCCAAGTGTGTTTATTTTTAAGAAACTGCCATATTTTTATCTAAAGTGGTTTCACACCATCAATTAATGAGAACACTGGTAGCTCTATACTGTCACCAATATTTGGTATTAATCTTTTAAATTTTAGCCATGTGGGTGGGTATATAGTAGGATGCCATGATGGTTTTAATTTGTATTTCCTTTTTGACTAATTATTTTGATCACTCTCATGTGCTTATTGAACATTCATACATCTTCCTTTGTGAGGTGACTATTTTTAGCCCCTTTTTAAAAAATGAAATTAGTTTGTGTTATTATTGTCTAGTTGTAAGGGTTCTTATGTATTATATAAGTCTTTTGTTGAGTTTATGTACAGACATACCTCAGAAATACTGCAGGTTTGGTTCCAGACTGCTGCAGTAAAGTGAATATCACAATAAAGTGAATCAAACAACTTTTATGGTTTCCCAGTGCATATAAAAGTTATGTTTACACTTTACCATTAGTCTATTAAGTGTACAATAGCATTATATCTAAAAAAAATTATACATACTTTAACTAAAAATACTTTATTGCTAAACAATGCTAATTATCCTCTGAGCCTTCAGTGAGTTGTAATCATTTTGCTGATGGAAGGTCTTGCCTTGATGTTGGTGGCTTCTGACTGATCAGGGTGGTGGTTGCTGAAGGTTGAGGTGGCTGTGACAATTTCTTAAAATAAAACCACAATGAAGTTTACCTCATCAATGAACTCTTCCTTTCATGAAATCTTTCTCTGTAGCATATGATACTGTTTGATAGCTTTTTACCACAGTAGAACTTTTTTCAAAATTGGAGTGAATCCTCTCAAACCCTGATGCTGCTTTATTAAATAAGTTTATGTAATATTCTATTAATAAATATTTTGTTCTCATTTAAGCAATGTTCACAGCATCTTCACCAGGAGTAGTTTACTTTTCAAGAAACCACTTTCTTTGCTTATCCATAAAAGCTACCACTCATACGTTCAAGTTTTATCATGAGATTTCAGGAATTTAGGTATATCTTCAGACCCCACTTCTAATTCTAGTTCTCTTGCTGTTTCCACCACATCTACAGTGACTTCTTCCTCTGAAGTCTTGAACCCCTGAAAGTCATCAATCAAGGTTGGAATCAACTTCTTCCAAACTCCTGCTAATGTTGATATTTTGACAACCTCCCATGAATCATGGGTGTTCTTAATAGCATCTAGAATGATGAATCTTCTCCAGAGGTTTTCAATTTACTTTGCCCAGATCCATTAGAGTAATCACTATCAATGGCAGCTATAGCTTTATGAAATGTATTTATTTATTTCAGCATATTATGGGGGTACAAATATTACAGTTACGTATATTGCCCATGCCCCCCTCCCCCTCGAGGCAGAGCTTCAAGCGTGACCATCCCCCAAATGTTGCACATCTCACTCATTATGTTTGTATATACCCATCCCCTCCTCCCCCCCCCACATGAAATGTATTTCTTAATAAGACTTGAAAGTCAAAATTCTCCTCAAACCATGGGCTGTGAAATGGATGTTGTCGTAGCAGGCATGAACACAACATTAATTTTTTTGTATGTTACCATCAGAGTTCTTGGTTGACTAGTTACATTGGCAGTGAGCAGTAATAGGGAAAAAAAAAGATTCCTGAAGCAGCAGGTCTCAACAGAGGCTTAAAATATGCATTAAACCCTGCTGTGAACAGATGTGCTGTCATCAAGGCTTTGTTGTTCCATTGGTAGAGCACAGGCAGAGTAGATATAGAATAATTCTTAAGGGCCCTAGGATTTTTGGAAAGGTAAATGAACATTGGCTTCAACTTCAAGTTACCAGTTGCATTAGTTCCTAACAAGAAAGTCAGCCTGTCCTTTGAAGCTTTGAAGGCAGGCATTGACTTCTCTCTAGCTATGAAAATCCTAGATGTCATCTTCTTCCACTAGAAGCTTGTTTAATCTACATTGAAACTCCATTGTCCAGTGTAGCCATCTTCATCAATTATCTTAGCTAGATTTTTCTGGATAACTTGCTGCAGCTTCTATATCAGCACTTGCTGCTTCACCTTGCACATTTATGCTATGGAGATGACTTCTTTCCTTAATTCTCATGAACCAACTTCTTCTGGCTTCAACTTTTCCTCTGTAGTTTTCTCACTACTTTCTCACTACGAAGGCTTTCTCAGCCTTCACAGAATTGAAGAGTTAGGGTTTTGCTCTGGAGTAGGATTTGGTTAAGGGAATATTGTGGGTGGTTTGATCTTTTATACAGATCACCAAAACTTTCTCCATATCAGCAATAAGTCTGTTTCCTTTGTGTGTTCACTGTAGTAGCAATTTTAATTTCCTTCAAGAACTTTTCCTTTGGATTCACAACTTGGCCAACTGTTTGGCACAAGAGACCAAGGTTTTGGCCTGTCTTGGCTTTCAACATGCCTTCCTTACTAAGCTTAATCATTTATAGTTTTTAATTCAAAGTGAGAGCTGTGCAACTCTTCCTTTCACTTGGACACTTAGAGGCCATTGCAGGGCTATTAATTTTAATGTTATTGTGCCTCAGGGAATAGAGAGGCCTGAGGAGATGGAGAGAGACAGGTAATGGCCTGTCAATGGAACAGTCAGAACACACGTGACATTTATTGATTGTTGCCAATTGGGTGCAATTTGTGGTGCTCCAGCACAATTACAATAGTAACATTAAAGATCACTGATCAAATATAATGGAGAATTTTGAAATATTATAAGAATTACCAAAATGTGATGCAGAGACATGAAGCAAGCACATGCTGTTGGAAAAATGGCACCAATAGACTTGCTCAATGCAGGATTGCCACAACTTTCAATTTGTTTTTGTTTTTAAATTTCAGAATATTACAGGGGTACAAATGTTTTGGTTGCATGGATTGCTTTTGTACTGCTTGAGACAAAGTTATGACTGTGCCCATCACCCAGATAGTGTACACTGTACACGTTAGGTTTGATTTCACCCATCCTCTCCTCCCCCCTCCCCCCTGCTTGATTTCCATTAAGTTTTACTTCCATCTGTGCACATGAGTGCTGTTTGGTTAGTTCCAATTTAATAGGGAGTACATATAATATTTGTTTTTCCATTCTTGTGATACTTCACTAAGGAGAATGGTCTCCAGTCCCATTCAGATTGTTACAAAAGGTATTAATTCATTTTCTTATGGCTGAGTAGAGCTCCATGTTATACATATACCATATTTATTGATCCACTCATGAATTCATGGGTACCTTTGTTGATTCTTCATCTTTACAATTGTGAATTGTGCTGCTATAAACATTCAAGTGCAAGTGTGTTTCTGATAAAATAACTTTTTTTCCCTTTGGGTAAATAACCAGTAGTGCTATTGCTGGATCAAATGGTAGGTCTACTTTTAGTTCTTTGAGGAAGCTCCGTACTGCTTTCCATTGAGGTTGCACTAGTTTGCAGTCCCACCAACAGTGTGTACGTGTTCTTTTCTCTCTGGATCCATGCCAGCATCTGTTGTTTTGGGATTATTCAATAAAAGCCATTCTCATTGGAGTTAGGTGATATCTCATTGTGTTTTTTTTCTCTCTTTCTCTTTTTTATTTCAGCATATTATGGGGGTACAAATGTTTAGGTTACATGTGTTG
>VBSM01001468.1:70055-100939 GCA_008086735.1 Cheirogaleus medius | reverse complement strand
ACATAACCGTAATATTTGTACCCCCATAATATGCTGAAATAAAAAAAAAACTTAGCTCGCATACTTGCGGGACCCTTGTGAGTGTGTGCCTGCTGCTCCCTCTTCACACATGCGAAACCACCGGCATGTTGGTGCAGACTAGACTAGTTCAGGAGAGCTCACTCTGAGGGACTGTAGTATATTTTCCTAAAATTGTAAGCCACACACACTATTTATTTCAGCATATTATGGGGGTGCAAATGTTTAGGTTACATATGTTGCCTTTGCCCCACCTGAGCCAGAGCTTCAAGCGTGTCCATCCACCACACAGTGGCACCACACCCAATATGTGTGTATATACCCATCCCCTCCGCCCCCTCACCTGGCCAACACCTGGTGAATGTTACTACTATATGTGCACTTAGGTGTTGATCAGTTAATACCAATTTGATGGCGAGCACATGTGGTGCTTGTTCCTCCATTCCTGTCATACTTCACTTAGCAGAACAGGCTCCAGCTCCATCCAGGATAACACAAGAGGTGCTGTATCACCGTTGTTTTTCACACACACTTTTGATTATGTCGCCACGTGCTCCTTGAGAGAGTGTGCCACGCCCCACCCCAGAACTGCAGGAGAGTGGAGCATTGAGTTTGCTCCCTGGTTTACAAGTGGCATTTGCCAATTAAATGTTGGGGTTTTTTTGCCACAGAAACTTCAAAGCAAGTTTTATTTTGGAGGAGTTTCTCATTTTGTTAAAGCTGCAAGCAAGATATTTCACAATTACAGTTCTAGAGATCTAGTAGTTTCCGTGATCCCAGTGTTCAAAAGTATATTTCAAAATTAATAACAAAGCCAAACCCATACGGAAAGGAAACAGCTTTTAGATTGGTTTGGAATGTACAGCGATTGATTTCAGCTGTTTTCAGAAACAGGCCCACCACTTCCTTGGAGAATAGGTAGGATAGAGTCAATGCCCACAGAATGAAATGTCTTTAAATAAGTTAGTCATTTGGACAAGATCATTCACTCTTTAGAAAATACAGTAAGGTAACAAGACCTAGCTGACAGGGTGTGTGGGACAGCAGCCAATTAAGTGTTGATATGTAGGTATAATCTGTTTGATAATTCCTGGTGTGATGGTCACCCAATTTTATAATGCCTTTTTGGTAGTCATTGATACATTATAAACATTTATGCTGCTTGCTGTATTACTGGAATATGATTAAAAGAATACATTTTCTTCTGAGTTTTTAGTGCCATTTTAATCCAAACATCTGTTATAAGTCATGAGCTCTTGTTAATATTAACTGTCCTGTGAACAAATAAGAAATACTAAGTTAATTTATTAGTTTCCTGAACACTAAATCCTCTTAACTCTTATAGGAGATGAGAATGAAAACTGCCTGGGAAAGTGAGCTAGTAACACTTGAAACTGATCAGTTAATGGAGTAATCTTGAATTATTCTGTCTAGTTTCTGTTTGAAATTTTCCATAATAAAAAGATTAAAAGAAAATGCACTTTGGGAGGCTGTGGTGAGACAATTGTGTGAGACCAGTAGTTCGAGACCAGCCTGCGCAACATAGTGAGACCCTGTCTCTATGAAAAAAAAAATTACCAGAGCATGGTGGTGCATGCCTATAGTCCCAGCTACTCAGGAGGCTGAGGCAGGAGAATCGCTTGAGCACAGGAGTTTGAGGTTGCAGTGGGTTATGATGATGCCACGGCACTCTAGCCTGAGTGACAAAGCAAGGCCCTGTCTCCAAAAAGAAGAAAGAAAATGAAGAAAGACAAACGGACCTTTCTCATAAAGATCTCTCTGGCTGGCATATCTGGGAAAGATGGACACTCAATTATCTATGAATTAGAACGTTAAGGAAAAGCTTAGAGTCCCACGACAAAACCTTTTCTGTCTTGAGGGAAGGGAGGAATATCTCATTAGATTCTCCACAATGAGGAGCACGTGGTGGATGTTCAAGAGGAAGAAGCCTCACAGGACTTTATCAATATTTTGACTCTTGTGAAATCCCGAGAGTCATGCATGCCCAGAACTTTGGGAAGAAAATTCATGTAGACAAGTCACAGTGTTCTCAGGAAAATAGAGATAACTTGGTGACCCAAGAAACTCCGAGCGAAAATTGTGTAGGGAGACTGTTTCCCTGAGCTCAGAAAAACCCAAGTTTGACATCTGCCTGACAGCAGAGTATGTAACTCCAGTTTTCAACAGTAGAGCAAGCTGCCAACACTGCCAATTGAGAGATCCTGTGGAAAATCAGACCAGTGTTGTTAATTACAACATTCCCAATTATGTGCACTGGTGTGTGTGTGTGTGTGTGTGTATGTTTCAATTACTTTTACTGAAGTACAATTTATACACAACAAAATTCCCCCATTCATGTACACAGCTCAATGAATGTAGTCAGGTAATGACCACTACAACCGAGAGAAAGTATTTCCATACCTCATGGCACTCTGTAGCCAGTCACCTCCCTCCCACCACCACCAACCACCAAACTGCTTTCTCTCATTTTAGATTTGTCTCTTCTAGGGTTTCCTATACACTATGTAGCATTTTGAGCCTGATATCTCTCACTCAGCATGATGCTTTGAGATTCAGCCCTGCTGTTGTTGTATCAGTAGTTTCTTTTTATTTTGAAAAAAGTATCATATATCCCACAATTTGTTTACCTCTTACCTGTTGATGGACATTTAGCTTGTCTCCATTATGAATATTATGCCTATTATGAATAAACCTACTATGAACATTCACATAAAGGCTATGGATGAAACTGTTTTCACTACTCTTTAGTAAACACCTAGGAGTGGGATTGCCATGCTATGTGATAAGTATCTATCTCAAACTTTATAAGAACAGACACATTGTTTTCCAAATGGCTATTCCACTTTCACCAATAACTTGCTAATATCTGGTATTATGCCTTTCTAATTTTAGTTATTCTAAGTGTTTATGGCATCTCATTGTGGTTTCAACTTGCACTTCTCTAATGATTAATGATATTGAGCATCTTTTCATGTGTTGACCATTTGCTTATCTTCCTTAATAAAGTGCCCATTCAAATCTTTTGTCCAGTTTTTAATCAGGTTGTTTGTATTTTTATTACTGGGCTGTAAGGGTTCTTTATATATTTTGCATACAAGTCCTTCTTTATCAGATATCTGTTCTGCAAATATTTTCCCAGCCCATAACTTTCATGTTCCTAATATGAAGTTTCAAACATCAGTTTTAATTAATTAATTAATTAATCCAGGATATTATTGGGGTACATTTTGGTTACATGTAATGTGTTTGCCTCACCCAAGCCAGGGCTACAAGCATGTCCTTCCCCCATACAGTGTGCTCCACTTCCATTAGTTGTGAGTTTACCCACCCTCCCATTCTCCCCCACCTGACCAGCATCCAATAAGTATTACTACCATGTGAACACCTTAGTGTTGATCAATTAGTACCAATTTGATGGCGAGTACATGTGGTGCATGTTTTTCCATTCTTGTAATACCTCACTTCAAAGGATGGGCTCAATCTCTATCCAGGATAATATAAGAGGTAGTTCACCATTGTTTTTTATAGTTGAGTACTATTCCATGGTATCCATATACCACATTTTATTAATCCACTAATGTATTGATGGGCACCTGGGTTGTTTCCACATCTTTGCAATTGTGAATTGTGCTGCTATGAACATTTGAGTGTAGATGTCGTTATTGTAGAATGTCTTTTTTTCCTTTGGATAGATGCCTAGTAGTTGTGGGATTGCTGGATCAAATTGTATTTCTATTTTTAGCTCTTTGAAGTATTTCCAAATTACTTTTCACAGGGGTTGTACTAATTTGCAGTTCCACCAGCAGTGTAAGAGTGTTCCAATCTCTCCACATCCATGACAGCACTTGTTATTTTGGGACTTTTTGATAAATGCCATTCTCCTCTGGAGTTAGGTGATATCTCATTGTGGTTTTGATTTGCATTTCCATAATGATTAGAGATGTCAAACACTTTTTTATGTTTGCTGGCCATTAGTCTGTCTTCTTTTGAAAAGTTTCTGTTCATGTTCTTTGCCCATTTATTGATGGGGTTGTTTGAATTTTTTCTTGTTGATTTTCTTAAATTCTATATAGATTCTTGTTACCAGCCCTTTATTGGTTGCGTAGAAAGCAAGTATTTTCTCCCATTCTGTAGGTTGTCTATTCACTTTAATGATAGTTTCCTTGGCTGTGTAGAAGCCTTTTAATGTCATCAGGTTCCATTTGTTTATTTCTGTTGCTGCTGTGATTGCTTTGTGGGTCTTCTTCATAAATTGTTTACCTAGGCTGATGTCTAAAAGAGTCTTACCAACATTTTTTCCCCAGAATTCTTAAAGTTTCACACCTTAGGTTTAAGTCTGTTATCTATCATGGATTGATGGAGGGGATCCAGTTTCAGTTTTCTGCATGTGGATATCCAGTTTTCCGAGCACCACTTATTGAATAGAGATTCTTTTCCCCAATGTATACTTTTGGCTGCTTTGTCGAAGATTAGATGAAAATATGAGGATGGTTTTATACCTGGGGTATTCATCCTATTCCAAAGGTTTGTATCTCTGTTCTTGTGCCAGTCCCATGCTGTTTTGGTTACTATAGCCTTGCAGTAAATTTTGAAGTCTAGCAGACTGATGCTTCCTGATTTGTTCTTTTTGCTTAAGATTGCTTTGGCTATATGAGGTCTTCTCTGGTTCCAGATGAAGCATAGAATTATTTTTTTTAAATCTGTAAAGAATAATGGTGGTATTTTGATAGGTATTGCATTAATTCTGTAGATCACTTTAGGTAGTATGGACATTTTAAGAATATTGATTCTACCAGTCTATGAGCATGGTAGGGATTTCTATCTGTTTAGATCTTTTATAATTTCTTTTCTTAGTGTTTTGTAGTTCTCCCTGTATATGTCTCTCACCTAGTTCATTAAATATATTCCTAAATATTTAATTTGCTTTCATGCTATTGTGAAAGGTGCTGCGTCTTTGATTTGATTTTCAGCTTGACTGATGTTTGCATATATGAATGCCAGATTTTTGTGCATTAATTTTGTATCCTGAGACTTTACTGAATTCACTTATCAATTCCAGGAGTCTCTTTGTTGAATCCTTGGGATTTTCTAGATATAATAGCATATCGTCAGAGTGAGAGTGAGTGTTTGACCTCTTCTGTTCTCATTTGGACACCTTTAACCACTTCGGTACGAGCATCAACTATAGTCAACAGCCACAGATGAATGTGCACAGCTGAGCATCAACCATAGTCGTTGGCCACAGATGAACGTGCACAGCCAAGCATCTACTTTGGCAGACAGCCGTGATATGAAGGTGTGCAGCCAAGTGTCGACTTTAGTCGACAGCCAAAAGCTTTTACTTTTACACCTTTTATCTCTGCAGTTGCAGTGTGTACATTCAGCTAATAAGTTACTATGAATCTGTGACCTTTTAACAAATCCTTAGTAGGAATTATTATAGTTATTTTCCTAAAGCTGCCTGTAAAGTAAAACAAGATTTCAGTGCTTTAACCACTTTGGTACTGCACTCACCAGCCGCGAAACCTTGCCCACAGCCGGCACTCATAGTCCGCACGATAGTTTGTGCTGTGCATTGAAGACGGATCCATTTTGCTCTTGTGTGATGAGGAAAGCTGTAAAGCACTGAAAGCTTGTTTTACTTTACAGGCAGCTTTACTTGTAATGTAAATCAGAATAGGTAACATATACATATATGTTTTCATTACGTTATTTTTAAATGTTCACAATTTTATTTTGATAAATGAAACATTAGAAAAGTCATATCACGCTGTCGGCTAAAGTCGCTATGTGCGTTCATCTGTGGCTATCGACTATAGTCAACGCTGGGCTGTGCGCATACATCTGTGGCTGTCGACTATAGTCAACGCTGGTAAAGCTTTCCTCATCACACAAGAGCAAAACGGATTCATTGTCAATGCACAGCACAAACTATCATGCAGACTATGAGTGCCGGCTGTGGGCAAGGTTTTGCAGCTGGTAAGCGCGGTACTGAAGTGGTTAATTCCCCTCTCTTGTCTGACTGCTCTGGCAAGGACTTCTAGCACTATGTTGAATAGAAGTGGAGATCATGGGTAGTCTTGTCTGGTTCTTGCTCTAAGCGGGGAAGCTTTCAATTTTTCTCCATTCAATATGATTTTGGCTGTGGGTTTATCATATATGGTCTTAATAATTTTAAGGAATGTTCCATTTGTTAAGAGTTTTTATCATAAGTGTGCTGGATTTTGTCAAATGCTTTTTCTGCGTCTATTGAGAGATCGTATGGTCTTTCTTCTTGCTTTCATTTATGTGATTAATTGCATTTATAGAATTGCAAATGTTGAACCAGCCTTGCATCTCTGGGATAAAGCCCACCTGGTCATGATCAATTATTTTTTTGATGTGCTGTTGGATTCGGTTTGCTAAGATTTTGTTGAGGATTTTTGCATTTATATTCTGTAGTTAGGGATATTGAGGGATATTGATCTGCAGTTTTTTTTGTTGTTGTTGTTGATTTTTTTCCTGGCTTTGGTATCAAGGTGATATTGGCTTTGCAGAATGAATTGGGGAGTATACCATCCTTCTCAATGTTGTGGAATAATTTCTGCAGTATAGGTATGAGTTATTCTTTGTAGGTTTGGTAAAATTCAAGTGTGAACCCATTTGGTCTGGGACTTTTGTTTTTCTTTGGAGGATTTTTTTATTACTGCTCCAATTTCTGTGCTTGATATTGATCTGTTCAGGAATCCTATTTCCTCCTGATTGAGCTTAGGGAGGTTGTGTGTTTCCAAGAATTTGTCCATTTCCTCCACATTTTGTAGTTTTGGGGCATATAGATTTTTATAGTATTCAAAGATAATGTTTTGTGTTTCTGTGATGTCTGTAGTGACCTCTCCTTTTTCATTTATGATTGAGTTTATTAAAGTCCTTTCCTTTCTAGTTCTTGTCAATCTAGCAAGAGGGCTATCAATTTTGTTTATCTTTCTGAAAAACCAACTTTTGATTTTACTGATTTTCTGTATAGTTCTTTTGTTCTCAATTTCATTTAGTTCTGCTCTGATCTTAGTTTTTTCCTTTCTTCTGGTAGGTTTAGAATTAATTTGCTCCTCCTTTTCCAGTTCCTTGAGATGGTTTATTAGTTTGTTGATTTGCGAGCTGCTTTTGGATGTGAGCATTTAATGCTATTACTTTCCCCTCAGGAATGCTTTTCCTGTATCCCACAGATTTTGATAACTTGTGTCCCCATTGTCATTTAGTTCAAGGAATCTTTTGATTTCCACCTGGATCTCCTCCTTGACCCAGTAGTCAGTCAGCAGTAGATTGTTTTATTTCCATTACTTTATGAAGTGGTGAGTGTTTCTGCTGGAATAGATCTCTAATTTTATACCACTGTGGTCTGAGAAGATACATGGTACAATTTCTATTTTTAAAAATTTGTTGAGGTCTGATTTGTGGCCTAGGATCAGTTTTGGAGAAAGTTACATCCGCTGATAAGAAGAATGTATATTTGGCTTTATTTCGGTGGAATGTTCTGTAGATGTCTGTTAGACCTATTTGTTATAGAGCTCTGTTTAAGTCCATTGTTTCTTTGCTTATTTTCTGTTTGGAGTTTCTGTCCACTTCAGTCAGTGGGGTGTCGAAATCCCTAGCTACTATGGAATTACTGTTTATCATGCTATTTAGATCAAACAGCGTTTGCATTATGTATCTGGGTGTTCCCATGTTGGGTGCATAAGTATTAAGAATTATTAAGTCTTCTTGTTGGATTTTTCCTTTCATCATGATATAGTGACCATCTTTGTCTTTACTTTTGCTATTTTAAAGTTTATGTTGTCTCAACTCAGGATTGTTACCCTGCTCTCTTTTGGCTTCCATTTGCCTGGAAATTTGTTTTCCAACCCTTGACCTTGAGTCCGAAAGCATCTTTGTGGGTTAAATGCCTTTCCTGGAGACAGCAGATACTTGGTTTATAATTTTTTATCCACTCAGCCAGTCTATGTCTCTTCAGAGGACAATTTGAGCCATTCTTATTTATTTGTTTATTTATTTATTTATAGACAGAGTCTCACTCTGTTGCCTGGGCTAGAGTGCTGTGGCATCAGCCTAGCTCACAGCAACCTGAGACTCCCAGGCTCAAGCAATCTTTCTGCCTCAGCCTTCCAAGCTGCTGGGATTACTGGCATGCACCACCATGCCCAGATAATTTTTTCCATATATTTTTAATTGCCCAGCTAATTTATTTCTATTTTTAGTAGAGATGGGGTCTCGCTCTTACTCAGGCTGGTCTCGAACTCCTGAGCTCAAACGATCCGCCCCCCTTGGCCTCCCAGAGTGCTAGGATTACAGGTGTGAGCCACTGTGTCTGGACAAACCACTCAGATTTATTGAGAGGATTGGTATTTGGGGTATATTTCTGTTCATATTGTTGGGTAAATTCTTATTGTTTTGTTTTACCTCTCAAGCCATTGTGGAATCTGGGTTCTAGTTTTTGACTCCTGAGTGATTTTATTTTGGTGAGTGTCTATTGCACTGTTCAGTGTACAATGCAGGTCTGAGTACATCCTGCAGGGCAGGTCTGGTCTTTGCAAATTCCATCAGTGATTGCTTGTCTGGGACAGTCTTTAGTTCTCCCTTGTAGATGAAGCTTAGTTTTGCCAGGTAAAGGATTCTAGGTTGGCCATTATTATGTTTTAGAAGATTGAGGATGGGTCCCCAGTCCCTTCTGGCTTGGAAAGTTTCAGTTGAGAAGTCTGCAGTTAGTCTGATAGGTTTTCCTCTGTAGGTTATCTGCTGTTTTCATCTTACTGCTTGAAGGATTGCCTCTTTCATGTTTACTTTGGCTAGTATAATAATAATGTGACGTGGTGATTGCCTTTTCACATTGAGTCTCCCAAGAGTTCTGTGTGTTTCTTATATCTGGATATCTAGGTTTCTGGCCAGGCTAGGCATATTTTCCTTCAGTATTCCAAGAAATAGATTTTTCCAGCCCTTGTGTATTTCCTTCTTCTCTCTCTGGGCTGCCTATAATTCTTTTATTTGGTTTCCTTACACAATCTCACATTTCTTTTGTTTTATTCTTGTCTCTTGCTTCTGTGTTCCTTTTCTTCATCTGATTTGTTTAGCACACAGGCACTATCTTCAAGCTCTGAGATTCTTTCCTCTGTGTGATCCATTCTATTTTTAAGGCTTTCCATTGTGTTTTGAAGTTCCTTGAATGCCTCTTTCATTTCCAGGATTTCTGTTTGGTTCTTTCATAATATTTCAATTTCTTTAGAGAATTTTTCATTCATTTCCTGTATTGTTCTTGTGGCTTCTTTGTGTTGGGTTTCCATTTTCTCTTCAATACCACTGAGTTTCCTTATAATCCATATTCAGAATTCTTCCTTTGTCATTTTAATCATTTCACTTAAATTAGTGTCCGTTTTTGAGGGTCTAACAATTTCTTTTGGGAGTGACTTTTCTCTCTGATCTTTCATATTTCCTGCATTCTCTCACTGGTTCTTTCTCATCAGGGTAATTGAGAACTGAGAGTGCTAGGCCTGGTTTGTGCCCCTAACTTCAAGCCCCCAAAGGATGTTCCTTGACAGTGGTGGGAAGAGGTGCGCTGGTCTTGTATTGCCTTAGAGGTATTTTATCAAGTTGGGTTACCTATGAACTGTTGTTTTCACCTCTTGCCAAGGGAGATTAGTGAGTTTGATCCCCCAGCTTATGCTCCCATGTGGTGAATCGCACCTGTGTATAACTCCAATAGCTCGAGATGGAGGGCTCTGTGTTAAGCTATGGGGTTCCCCTCTCTGTCATTGGTTGTAGATTGTCTGGAAGAGCCAGTTAACAAGGTAATCTGATGCCTCTGTTGGTCTCTGGTCCCCTGGGTGGGGAATACTAATGCCCTGACCTTTAGGAAGGGTCTTGTCACTCCCAAGGGTTACTCGGACCCTATTATCCCTTAAAGCATGGGTAAGGACAAGACAGATTGCAGCTCTTACCTACAAGCCTGGACATGTGTGCTTCTATGGTTGCTTGATCTGCCATGAGGGGAAGCCACTAATATTCAGCATTCTTCCATTCCATCTAAGTTGTTGAATTTATTGGCATAAAATTGTTAATAAAATTGCTTGTTATATTTTTACCGTCTATAGAATCTGTAGTATGTTTCCTCTTTCATTCCTGATACTAGCAATTCTTTCAATCTTTTCAAAAAGCAAGGTTTTTGTTCCACTGAGTTTTCTCTTTTGTCCATTTGCTATTTCATGATTTTTAGTTCTTATATTTATCATCTCCTATTCTGCTTGCTTTGGGCTAAATCTGCTCTTTTTCTAGTTTCTTAAGGTTGGAGCTTAGATTATTGATTTCTTTCTTTTTATCTAATTTAATTATTTAATGTTATGATTTTCATTCTAAGCACTTCTTTAGCTGCATTCTTACAAATTCTGCTAATATTCATTCAGTTCAAAATTTTCTTACTTTCTTTTTAACCTATTGCTCATTTACAAGTGTGTTGTTTAGTTTCCAAATATTTGGGGATTCTTCAGATATCTTTTTTACTGATGTCTAACTTGATTCTGTCCTGGGGAAATAACATACTTTGCATGATTTTCATTCTTTTAAATTTTTAAAGACTTATTTTATAGTCCATAATAGGTACACATGAAGAGAATGTATATTATGCTCTTGAGTGAACTGTTCTACAAATGCAAATTAGTCAAGTTAGTTGATAGTGCAGTTCCAGTCTATATAGACTTACTTTTTGTCTACTTGTACTATCAATTACTTGATTATTAAAATATTTAATCATAATTTAAAATTTACCTCTATGTATTTCAATTTTATCAGTTTTTATTTCATGGGTTTAGAAGCTCTATTATTAATATATGTGTATATAAACAGCTAGAAAGATAGCTGCTTTACTATTGGATTCCCAAATGCCAGAATATAGAGGTCCTTCCCTTGGGACCATTTAACTTCTGCAGAGAAGAAACTTCCCACCTCTAGCTGGAGGATAAATCCCTGTTTGGCTATGCACAGGGGTTGGGGAGAAATATGTGTATTTATGAGACAAGGGGGAATTTTCCATATACAACTGGCCATTAGTTTCACTGCTTTCTCTTTGTGTCTCACTCCCACCCTCCAGGGTATTAACCATGTCTGAGCCTGGAGCCAAACTGGTTCCTTCTTTTCCTTATCCCCATGTGTAAGCAGCATAACTGTGCCTGCTTATGCTCTAATAACTATCCTTCCATTTTCTTTCCGTCTTTCAAATTTGTGTTGAGATCGCACTTGCTGATGGTATTCCCCCTGTTCTCTATTGCCGTGGTTTTATAAAAAAAATTTTCCCTAGCATTTTAATGTTGTCCAGGGATATCCAGATATGCTTAACAAAAGCACATTCTCTAATACTTTCTCTGCTAGCCATTTTTATTAATAGTTTACCAAGCTCCAGTGATTTCTGCAGCCTTTGTTCATAAGTTGACATGTGCTCCCTATGTATTAGCTTTTCCAAGCTCTGTGTCTGGAACCTATGTGTTGGTATCACCTGCTCTCAGGTGCCACCCTTCACTGCCAGCCACACTCTGTCAACTACTTGCGGCATATTGCTTTGGACCTTCCTCTGCTTTCACTCTGGAAGTACCCCCAGTAAACTAGATGTACTCAAGAAAAAACTACTTACTTTCCTGAACAGTTGCCTGGGAGGGAAGGGGTTGTTCAACTTCCTGTCAAAATAGTACATGAGGGTGTACTACATGAGTAATGAGTAACTTTCTACCTTCTTGTGGTGTGGCCACAAACTACTGTACATATTTACAATAAACACAAGAGATTTCCATGTTCATTGTATCTCCAACTACCCCCTCAGCCTAAAATGGGTATACTATCTAATATAATTGTAGTTTAAAAAGGGCTAATCAGGACTGGAAGGTAATACAAAAAATACAAAAAACACAAGGCATATAATTTGAAGAAAACCAGAGTTTCAATTTCTAAGAGAATGTGAACAATGGGAAACATGCCATGGTTCGACAAATACAAAGTTTTTGCAATTAAAAATGCTGCGTAGAATATGTAGTTCTAATAACACTGAATTGCAAAGTACAGATGTTTTCACTCTACCCATCTAAGAAATCAGAACAAGTCATTCATTGTATAGCATAAGAAAGTGCTTGATACTTAAATACTTTAAACGAATAATGATTTTTCAGTGAGGGAACATATCTCAATAACCCTTATCTTCTCTCTCCTTTGTAGAATATAAAGATAAGAGTGATATTAAAAATATGTGACAGTTTTAACAGTACGAGCCCTCTGAAGACCTGAGTGGCTCATGTCACTTAATGGGGATCTTTCCTGTGAACCCGCTGGTGGATGTGCAGGTTGGAGCTCTGGCTGAAGCCCTTTCCACACTTGCTGCACTCATAGGGCTTCTCTCCAGTATGTACCCTCTGGTGGATGAGGAGTTTGGAACTCTGGCTGAATCCCTTCCCACACTTGCCGCAGTGATACGGCTTCTCTCCAGTGTGGACTCTGAGATGGATACGAAGATCTGAGCTCTGGCTGAAGCCCTTCCCACACTCATAGCACTGGTAAGGCTTCTCTCCTGTGTGGATACACCGGTGAATGTGGAGGTTTGAGCTCTGACTGAAGCCCTTCCCGCATTCACCACACTTGTAGGGCCTCTCTCCTGTGTGGACACGCTGGTGGATGTGCAGGTTTGAGCGCTGACTGAAGCTCATACCGCACTCCCCACACTCATAAGGCTTCTCCCCAGTGTGCACTCGCTGGTGGATGTGCAGTTTGGAGCTCTGACTAAAGCCCTTCCCACATTTATCACATTTATAAGGCTTCTCGCCTGTATGGACTGCATGATGAATGAGCAGACTCGAGCTCCTGGTGAAGCCCTTCCCACATTTGTCACACTTATAGGGTTTCTCATCCATGTGGACTGCTTGATGGACAAGCAGACTTGAGCTCCTGGTGAAGCCCTTCCCACACTGTTCACATTTGTAGGGCTTTTCTTCTGCATGGTCTCTCTGATGAAGTAGAAGCTCTGAGCTTTGACTGAAGTCCTTACCACAATGGCTACATCTGTATAGTTTCTCTGCAGTGTGGACTTTCTCATATGGATGAGCACCTTGGCTGGTGTTAAGTACTTTCCCATGGTCATTACGGTTACAGGGTTTCTCCTCTGTAGGAGCTCGCTGCTGACTACAACTGACCAACTGTGATTTCCGCCCATAAATGTCTTTGCAGTTACAGTCAAAGGGATCCAAAGATTCTTTCAACTGGCCATTATGGCAAGTTCCTTCACCACTGGACAATGGCGAGGCCAGTTCTGTTACATCAGACACAGGTTTAACTTGAAGGTTCTCTGCACAGTGGTCCACGGGAGAACTTCCCCCGCTTGTCGCCTTGCTCTCAGTGCTTTCTTCAGTTATAGAGAGACACGTGCTTGCCCGAGTATCCTGACGCTCATCTTTACAGACCTTCATTGATAAGTCTTGTGTGGCCATTTGGCTTGGGACTTTCAAAGACAAATATTTTTCACTTCCATTGTTTTTGAAATAATCACTTTGAAGAGTCGCCACACTGGTCTTTCTGGAAATACGAGAAGATGCTTCTCCCCCCTTTTGACAAGGGGAAAGATCTAATTCAGGATCCCCATACACTTCCCCTTGAAGATGCACAACACCATCCTGAATTCCAGTTATTGTACTGGCCATCTCTTCCAGAGTTAGCCAGCAGGAAAGCTCATATGACAGATCCTGAAGTCTTTTCTCTTGAAGATGCTCCACAGAATTTTCATTCGAGTTTCCTAGGGAACAAAGAGAATTCAGTGATAAGAACAGAGGGTAGATTTCAAGATTTCAGAATGGGAGTGCCTAAGGCCTGAACATTTAGTAACTGGTAAAACGTTCAACTTGTCCTTATAGTCCTGTCCTTTGGGTTAATGTCAGGAGAGAATATCTAGGTACAGAAGACAGAAATTTTCTCTCTGCTTTTAAGCATAGCCAATAGAAGTATTCCTTCACTAGTCCTGTAGAAGGCTCTGAATCCTATACATTGCCACAAATAACATTCCATTTTATTTTCCTTTATTTTCTTTTAATTAAATTTACATTTAATTGGTACTCCACTGTCATAGGCATTGTGAATACAAGGAAGAAAATAGAAATCCTTTTGCTTAACAAGATAAAGCCTCTTGGGAGAAAGACAAATATACCAACAATGATAATAGCAAGCTGTATGGATGAACATACAACAGATATATGCACAATCAGTTATGAGTGCACAGAACAGGGGCACGCAACTTGGACTTTGGGGCACTGGGAAGATTTCTGGGAGAAAATGATGGGGGAAAAAGCGAAATGTAGAGAGAAAAATATGACATGTTCAGGAAGACTACTAGTAGCTTCTTGTGAAGGAGATAAAAAAAAAAAGCTTAACAGTGGTGAAGAATGTGTCCCTGCAGGGAAGGTAGGAGCCTGAGCAAAGGGCTTCATGTCTAATCCTAAGGACTTGGGGCTAATCTCTGCAGGGAGTGAAGACTATTAAAGGATTTAAATTTGTAGTGAAATAACTGACTTTGTGATTATAAACACCACTGGAAAGCAAGGCTTTAGGTAGAAAGACAGCTGCTATAGCAAACCAGAAGAAAAATGGTAAGGATGATGGTTGTAGACAAAAGGGGAGAGATTCATTCTAAATTAGGTGATGACAAACTAAACCTAGAAGGCAAGGGAAAGGAGGTACCAAGCCTGCTCCCTGAGTTCCTTGCCTGAGCAACTAGGTACAGTGGTGCTGTACAATAAGACAGGAATGCAGGAGGGCAAAGTTGGAGTGGGGACGGGGGTGGATGACAAACTCAAAATCTGCCTTATTTGATCTGTGCTGCTGGAACACTTGCAGCCCTGCTCCGTGAACAGTGACATGTATGGCTCTGGAACTCCTGAGAGAGAACTGTGCTAGGAATACAGAGTTTAGACTTACTGGAATATATGTTGGTTGTCCGGAGCCATGAGCAACGTGGCTGCCGGGGCGTGCTCAGGCATGCCCGACCCTTACCATAAAATAGATGCCTGGCCTTGGGAAACAGAAAGTTTTAGCTTTCGGTTTCCCTGAATCTACGCGTGCAGAGGGTTGGGGACCTTCCTCTCCTTATATGGTCATCCTCCTAAGCTCCTCCCCACTCCCCTCTCTCCGGTATATATACCCACCTCATTCTGCCAATAAACGAGACTTGATCAGACTCCTGTCTCGTCTCCATTTCTCGTGTCTTTCCTTCCCCAGGTCCACTCCCCCATTCGCAGACCCCACCAATAACGTGTCCCGCGGGCGGGACAGGTGGTCAAAACAGTTACAGTGAACATCCAAATATTACACTGAAATGACAGAAAGAAATCCATAATAGTCTTGGAAAAAAAGAAAGGTTGATATCACCAGAATAAAAATGTTGAGGAACTCCTAGATGATAAAGAGCAGATGAATTGGGGAAGACGGAGAAACCAGGGAAAAAATGCACAGTTCAAATCTTGTGCAGGAGAAGCCTCCCTCAGGGCTAAGAGATCTTCTCAGCAACTCCTAGAAATTCTAATTCCAACCTCAGAATCAACAATAACAAAGATAGATTCATTAATTCAAGTTACGCATTCCTAATGGCTGGGCTAGTTGTTGCCATTAGCAGCACCTCTCCCAGTGCCCCCTTTACCTTCAAAAACAGAAATATTGAGTAGATAACAGCAGTGGCCCCATATAAAGCCTCAAGAATAAAACAAATGACCTGCCAAAGAAAGATTGCTAACAGTAGTATTAGTATTGGGGCTGAAGAGAGAAGCAGAGGCTGAGTTAACACTGAATCTACACAATGACAAACTTGACTAAGGTACAAAAAGGAGCAATTGACTCCCTATGTGCCCAGGAAAAAGCATCAAGGTAACCTCTGAAGAGGGAGCTCTGACAAGGCAGGTAGTCCAGAGCTGGGGCTGAAGAAGCAGGGCGTGCCCCAGAGAACTTTCCAGCATGAAGAGGCAGCCTTTAAAAATGGCCTACACCATCCACCATCTGGATTCTTATCTCCCCTCAACACCCAACTGGCAGAGGCGTCCCCTAAAGTAGAATACACATGTGCCCCAAAGAAGGTCGAACATCTGCCGAGGATGCACACTCCAGTATCATACTGAGAAACACGAGACTTTTCAAAAAACATATAAGGAGACAGTTAAAAAATATATAAGCAGACCAAAAAAAAAAAAAGTAGCAAGTTAATAAAAGAGGCACAAATGAGAAATAGTGACCAGAGGAAACAATTTAAAAGGTACATAATTAAAATCCCACAGAAATCAGAGAAAGTATCACATTTAAACACAATCTAATGATAAAATACAAACCTATTGCTACAAAAAAATAACCATAATTCTAAATTAGTAAAATGTATTGAAGAAGATGATAATACTAAGAAATACCTACTGTGTCTGATTGAAGCTCTCAGCCAGGGGTTGTGAAATCTTACGTGAGAGGAACTATTAAGACACCCATTTTGCACATGAGGAAACCAAAGTTGAAAAAGGTTAAAGTAACTTGTCTCATAGCTAAGTGTCAGGCTATCTTTGTAAGGCCTATAATCTTGAGGGTTGAAGAGCAAAATGGAAACATGGTATGATAGAAGACTGAGGGATTCCTGGAATGCATATTAAAAGGATAGACAAATGGAAAGATAAAAGGAAAAGCCCATCTCAGGGAGTTCCATGAGGATAGTGAAGATAGAATGAAGCAAGAGAAAATGGTCAAAGACATAACAGAAAAAAATGTTTCCCAGAACCCAAGATTCAGAGCCCAGTGAATGCTAAAAATGGTATGAGAAAAAAACCTACAACTAAACACACCCTTATAAAACCTCAGGACTTTAGGGGGAAAGAAAATCCTAGAAAATTCTAAACGCATTCACACAAAAAAGCCAGATTATGTACAAATAAGAATTATATTGACATGGAACTACTACTTGGCAATACTTTGTACCTGGAGATATTAGAGAAATATTTTCAAATTTTGGAGGAAAAGTGTGAAATTAGAATTCTCTACCCAGCCAATTAACCATTTCAATGAGAGGAAAAAATAGACACTTTTTTAGACAAGAAAGGATTCGATTACTGAAACAATTACTCAAGAATGTACTATAAGCTGGGTGCAGTGGCTCATGCCTATAATCCTAGCACTCTCGGAGGCTGAGGCAGGTGGATGGCTCAAGGTCAGGAGTTCGAAAACAGCTGAGCAAGAGTGAGACCCGGTCTCTACTATAAATAGAAAGAAATTAGCTGGACAACTAAAAATATATATAGAAAAAATTAGCCGGGCATGGTGGTGCATGCCTATAGTCCCAGCTACTTGGGAGGTTGAGGCAGAAGGATTGTTTGAGCCCAGGAGTTGGAGGTTGCTGTGAGCTAGGCTGACGCCATGGCACTCTAGCCCGGGCAACAGAGTGAGACTCTGTCTCAAAAAAACAAAAAAAAAAGAATGTACTATAGCAAAATCTTTAAAATTAATTTAAGAAAAAGATGATATACAGGAAATTGCAGTAAACAAATAAGAATAAAATACATAATTAAGTTGAATCAATTGTTGATAAATAAAAGAAAAAATAATTACTCAAAACTCTATAATAACAGTATGGAATGAAAATCCCCTCAAATAAAATATATTTTTAAAAAGCAAGTATTACCTTCAAAGGAAGGAAAAGGAACTGTAATTATAGTATACTACTTGCCTGTACAGTAAACAGTAATTACCAGGTCAAAGGAACCTACGCACTAATCACTGACATGACTCTAACATAAATCATTGGGAGACTGGGCATGTTGGGGGAAATAATGTAAAAAAGCTATATTCTCATCTATGATATGAGAAAGTCAACATAAAATAGTGATAAATTGAGACGTAGCAGTATATCACAGTAAATAAATTCAAATTAAAACGATACCAAGGTACCATTTTCCACCTATTACATCAGCACAAACCCATAGTCTGAAGATTGACATTGCTCATGAATATAAACTGGTATCATCCATGATGATGTATGGACATTTTGACAGTCATCGATTAAAATCACAAATGTGTACACTCAGCATTGCAGCTTGGTGGCTTTACTCTTCAGATTTCCAAGCATAATTGAGAAATGACATTTACATGAGATATCAGATACTCTGTAGAAGCCAATGACCAGAACCTGAGTAGACCGGAGTTACAGACATGAAAGAAACTGTTCATTGTGTACTACTTTTTTTTAATTTAAAGAGGTTTATTCTGAGCCAAATGTGTGTGACTAACCAGGAGCACATGACCTCAGGAGGTCCTGAGAAAATGTGCCCCTAATTGTGCATCTTTTTATACTTCTTTCTTATAAACCATGTGAATATATTTATTCTTTTAAAAGAAAGAGAGAGAGAAAAGAAATAACTGTATAAGCACATGGCTTGGATATATGAAGACAAACTGAGTAGGGAACACCCGCCAGGATTAAAACGGAGTGCCTCTGAGAAGCCACACTGGCTGGAGGAGCCGCGGAGCAGGGGAACATTCTTATTAAAAGCTTGTAAATACAATTTGCTTTACCCTGGTGAATGTATCAGTTTGTTTACAAATTTCAAAAGTAATGGCAAAAAGAAAAATGAAAAATGATAAAAGAGTGCAGTTTGTACTAGTTAAGTCATGAGGTGGCCTGAAATTACGGGTTAATGGATTGCTTCAGCAGCTTTTACTGTACAGTACTTGGGAACGGCTAGTGGCTGTAGAAATCATAGGAATATGAAAATCAATAGGGGAGGAATTTTATTAATGGTACGTTTTCATAAGTAGTGCTGAAACTTTGTGATATTAGTTTTTTAATATCTAAAATAATATGAAGAATGAATATACATAACATTAGGAGAAAATAGTGACATGAGAAAAGGGGTCCTTTTATAGGTAGTTAACATGACATAAAGAAGCACTTAACACACTGCATAAAACAGCACATTGAATAATACATACAGTATAATCTCATAAAATTTTAACATATAAATTTGTAATATACATACATACGTATAGAATACATAGAAAAAATAGAATCACAAACTATTAGTGATTTTATTTCATATTATGCTTGTGTTTGCATCTTTGACTTTTATATCTTACTTGTATAAAACAAAGATGTTGAACAACTATGTTCAATTTTATAATACTAAAAATGAAAACCGAGGCTGAGCAACACAGAGACCTCACCTCTACAAAAAATTTAAAAAATTAGCCAGGTGTGGTGACACGTGCCTGCAGTTAAGCTACTCAGGAGGCTGAGGCAGGAGGATTGTTTGTGGTTGCAGTAAGCTATGATGACACCACCACACTCTAATCTGAGCAATAGAGTGAGACCCTGTCTCAAAACAAAAACAAAAATCTAGGGCAGAACTTGAAACTGGAAACTCATCTCGAACTTCGTGTTTGTTCCTCTGCAAATCATTCTCTCTGCAGCAGTCACAGTGATGCTGGGCCATTCAGAGCATACCACTCTGTTATCTAATGAATGTAGCATATATCCACTTTTTACCAATCCTTCAATGTCATGAGCCAGGCCCTGCCCACCACTTCTGCCCACTCTGTTCTTCCCAGATTTACCCTGTGCTCTAGCCATGCTCTTCCTTCCAGGTCTTTGGGTCTCCCCTTGCATAGTTTCCCTTCACTGGTATGTTCTTCTCCCCAGTCACTTATATAATCTTTTATCTCCTGGTTTAAATGTCACTTCAAGGCCGGGCACGGTGGCTCACGTCTGTAATCCTAGCACTCTGGGAGGCCGAGGCGGGTGGATTGCTTGAGCTCAGGAGTTCAAGATCAGCCTGAGCAAGAGCGAGACCCCGTCTCTACAAAAAATAGAAAGAAATTAGCCAAACAACTAAAAATAGGAAAAATTAGCCGGGCATGGTGGTGCATGCCTGTAGTCCCAGCTACCTGGGAGGCTGAGGCAGGAGGATCGCCTGAGCCCAGGAGTTTGAGGTTGCTGTGAGCTAGGCTGACGTCACAGCACTCTAGCCCAGGCAACAGAGTGAGACTCTGTCTCTAAATAAATAAATAAGTAAATGGACAGCCGAAACCATGAAATACGTAATGGCTCCTTATACCAGTGGGCACGCACAGCATGCATCTCAATAGGGGCACCGCTGCCCTCAACGGTGAGAACTGGTTCTTGGGGAGAATGAAAAATCTTACACATTACACTCGGTTTGTGGCCTGCAAAACCTCAATCTTATCTAACAAATCTCATTCCTTAGCACCTAATTTCTCTAAAGAAAAAATTTAACTTGTCTTCTTTTAGTTGGGGGAGAGTGATGCTAACAAACAAAGGTCAAAGATATGCACAGCGGTATGTGCTGTGACAGAGAAGCAAAGGGCCCTTCGGGATTTGCAAAGTTAGAAGAAAGAGAAGCCAGTGAATCTGTGGGGAAAAGGAATCAGAGAGAAGGCAGGAGAAAGAGGAAAACGATGATTTCATACAAGACGAAGAATTTTAAGAGAAGGTCAACATTATAAAAACCATCAGTGAGCCAGGCATGGTGGCACACACCTGTAGTCCCAGCTACTCGGGGGGCTGAGGTAGGAGGATTGCTTGAGCCCAGTAGTTCACGGCTGCAGTGAGCTGTGATCATGTCTCCAAAACAATAAAAATTTACTTAAAAAATTTGGAAATACTCGACTCCCCACCTAGGGATAACCACTGCACCCTGCAGCACTTTTCCTTTCTCGCTCTTCAGGCTTAGCTGACAGTAGAGGCTGGAGAGCCAGGTCACTGAGGGGAGAGAATCAGGGCCCTCCCACGGGCTGAGGTGGGAACAAAGCCCGAAAGGCGCCATGGCGGCCTCTTCTCAGTTGTTTCTGTAGAATGTCTGCTTTTGACTACAAAATGGCAATTTAACATGGTTCAACCAAGTAGGTGAACATTCACCTCCCCATACAATCAAAAATTCTTTATCAACATAATTGTAATGGTTACATATCTTTCTTTTCTATGATCCATGATCATTTGACCAATCCCCTGTGATACATTTGTAACTAATTTTTCAGTATTTTAAATAATTCTAAAACGACTATCTTTGTGATTTTTCAGTTGGAGTTGCTGACTGGTACCTTAGGACAGATACTTAAAAATGAAATACTACATTTGAAATGTTTAAGGCTCTTTGATTCAGGCAAAGTGTTTTCAGAAAAACTGTATCAATTATACCCTTATCTATTTCTAGGGTATGACAGTCTCACCACGAGTTTTGATCATTTTCAGGAGGGGAGATGGATGAATCCCTGAATATGTAAGAAAAGAAACAATGGAAACTAGATATCGCAAGGCAGGGGGAGGATACTCAATGAAAATAAGTCTAAGCAAAGACTGTACAAGACCAATGTGGGAGCAACGTGGGAAAAGATAAGAATACAGAGAAGAGAGTCATTGTGAATGGAGAAGACCATAACCTTTTATAGAGGTAGGAGGCAGAGTAAGTGAATAGATCCAGTTAGAACAGTATATAGAAAGTGTCCCAGAAACCCCACTCTCTACACAGACCACAGGATGTCAGAGAACTCCCAGAACATGTATCAAGGGACTTCTCTTTCATAGATTAGCCTGGGCTTGGAACTTGCCATGATGCCTGATACTCTTTGGAGTTCATTCTCCATTACATAATGATCTTTATCTTACTCCAACTGAGTGATCACATCTGGGAAACACACAGGGATTGGGTGATTGTGCAGAAAGCAAAATCAGTCCCAAGCTCTGGCTTACAAGGGATGGAATAGGTATGCTTTCTGAGAAAACTCAGTAAAGCTATTAAGCTATTAATACCATTCTCCAATTCTTACCAAGTAAAGTTCTTTAGGGCTTAGAATAGTCAGGAAACATCTTTTGTGTCAAAAAGGAATTAGGAAACAAAGAATACAATGGGTAAGTGTCCACGTTCATACATCTTGCCCACTGAGACCAAGTTCCTGTAGTTTTCCACATCACACCTCTGCACAGCTTCCTCTCAGCAGGGTCAAGGCAACCCTACTCCTTCTCGGTGAAGTCCACAGACACATCCTTGAATGTGACTGGTTCCTAAGACATTAAGCACATTTCTCCTCAGCTGACAATTATCTACACAAATGCCCTGGAGGGAGGGTGATGTTGGTAGCAATGGAAAAGCTAAGAAAAGTATAGAAGACTAGTATGCAGTTCAGGAGATCTGAGTGAGCTACATCAAGTTTTGTTAGAAAATCTTTCCTTTCTCACCTACTTTGCTACACCCATCCAAATCCTTCCCCTCCTGCCCACAACCAGTCCAAGCTCAAGCTATCAGCTACTGAATCTTTCCATGTCACTGTCATCTCCTGGTCATTGCTTAGTTGTCCTTATCACCCTATTTCAGCCATTATTCCATTATACCTCAACATTCGAGACAATTTACCCAATGCTCTGACCTCAATCTCCACAGTGTCAATAATCTCTGCCTCATTTCATCAAACTGCAATAAACATAATTAGGTCTAGCTCATTACTTGGACCCCTCTGCTTTTCAAATACTAATTTCTTAGTATCCTATACCTTAAAGATACTGCCCATTCTTTCTGTTCCTTCTCTTCCCTCACACCTGCTTTATCAAGATGACTACCCTTTTAACTCTTATTTTTTTCTCTAGTGAAAGCACATTTCTATCTCAAGGTTTTCCCTAGTCGTATCAATCACATGTCCTTTCTTCTTCCTACCTCAGTAGTTGAATATTACTGGAAAAATAGAATAGCACATATGCACCCAACCACAAAACACTTCTTAGGTATCCCATCTAGTCCTGTGGCTTAAAATACCATCCACTGCCAAATATTTATATCCAGCCCTAACCATTTCCCTCCACTGCAGACTCCAGCCTTCCACCTAAGAGCTACGCTGGGATGTCTAAAAGGCGCTTAAAGCTTAGAAGGCTTTAACAGAACTCTTGCTCCGGCAATCTCCTTCACCACCTGCTCACCCCTAGTCGTCCCATTTTAGCAAAGAGCCATGCGGCTCACCCAAGTGGGCTCAACCCAAATCCCAGAAGTCATTTGATTCTTTTCTCTCTTCCTCACATCCCACCTATCACCGCGTCCCACTCCTCTGCCTCTAAAGCATGTCTGCATCTCCCCACCTCTCCCCACCCCGCATTCCAGGTCCCGCCATCATTATCTCACACACCAGCCTCCTACTTGGTCTCTGTCTTCACGTTCTTCCTGCATGAGTTTTCCACACAGCAGCCAGGGCGATCTTTCAAAACACCAACCAGGTCAGGTGTGGAACCCTCCAAAGGCTTTTCAGTGGGCATCAAGTAAAATCCAGAATCTTTACCCTGGCGGAGCTCTGCAGATCTGGCTCCTGTCACCTCCCAGCCTTGGCCTGAGTCAGTCCTCTCTTACGATCACACACGTCCACAGCAACATTGCAGGCCCTTGAGCCACATCAAACCCATTCTCAACCTAGGGCCTTCGCACTAGTTGCCCTCTCTGCAGAATGTTCTTTTCCACATCTTCACATGCCTTGTCCTTATCCTTCAGGCCTCAGCCCAACTGTTGCCTCCTCAGAAAAGCATTTCCTTTACCATTTAATCCACAGTAGCACCCAGTAACTATCATTTTCCTGGTTTTAATTTCTTCCTATTACTTACGTCTCACCTTGTTTTCTTGTTTATTCATTTGCTCTTTTATTTACTGTCTGTTTATCCCCGCTGAGACCTAAGTTCCCTGGGAACAGAGAGGCTGTGTGATTTGTCCCCTATTGCATCCCCAAAGCCCCAAGCGGGTCTGGCACATAAAAGCAGCTCAAATATTTATTCAGTTAACTTCAGGGAATCTGGTTCCCTCCAGGGTTCCGTCTGGTGGAGCAATACTTCTCAAGCTACATGTGGTGAAGAACCAGGTTTTTGTTTTCCAAATAAACACTCTCAATTTCTGTCCTTTGTCTGCATGGTGCATGGGCTGGCACCAGTCTATAAGCCACACTTTCAAAAGCAGAGTGACATATAAAAGACAATGAAGGCTGTCTTGTAAACTGGATCAGCTAAGCCAGCTTCAGCCGGAGGCTGAAGGGACACCACTTCCTTCTTCCTCAGGCCTGCCCTGCAGAGGGACATGACTTTCCCAACAAGTCACCAGCAGAGAAGATCAGGATGAGGAAAGAGGGAGCTTTCTCCCAAGTTCTCCTTTGGAGTTCACTGTTTCCCACTCTGCCATGAAAGAGAAGCCCGCAAGCCCCGAGCAAGGGTGGGAAAAGAAGCAGTAGAGGCAGCTTACAGCCTCAGCACCACACTCATCAGCAAAGCGCAACTCCAAGAAGGTCAAGTAAGTGGACTGGCTGCTCCTCTCCACCAGAGCTTTTCTTTCCGAGTGCAGGGAAAAAAGGATTCCTTCTGTTCAAGGCTAATCTCTCCCTAGATCTAGATCCATCCCTTCCTCTCTCTTCTGAGACTCAAGCCCATCGATGATCTTTTCTCCCTTTATTTTTTTATCCACCTTCTACTCGGTCATCTGGATTGCCTAAGTCTCCTTCTCTACCCCAACAATATTCAAACCACTTCAGATCTTGTCAATTCTACCTCCTAAATTTCCCTCCAACATGTTGTCTCTTCTCCATTTCCACTGCCACTGTCTTAGGCCCTCATTTTTTTTTTTTTACCTAGACCGCAATAACTCCTTATAAATTCTTCATAAGTACAAATTTCGTCATCTTCCAATCCACAGATCAGAGTTATTAATTTTTTAAGATCCTGCAGATAAAGTGTGGGGGCAATTCCATGCTGAGAATGGAAAGGATGTGTTGATAGGCTACTAACTCTGTAGTAGGTAAAAATGGTGAGAGTGGACCAAGTGAGAGGGATCTTTGTGACAGGGGAAGGGAGAAAGGGAAAGAGAATAGTGCTCCTGTTAAAGCAAGACAGAGCGGGGACTGAAGGACTAAAAAATGAGTAGTCTCCCTGGTGCCTGCAGAGCTAATGAGTCACCCCACAGCTGAGCTCTTGCTCACAGAGGGGAAAGTGGGCTCAATGTCTTGAAGGCCAACCAAAGAGGAAGGTCAAGGAACCAGTAGTTTCTTCTTTCCATTGGACCAATGTCAAACTCCTCACAACTACACACTTGTCATCATGTGGCCTTCCACTTCTTTCCAGAGCCCATTCCTGCTGTATCTCCCAGATTTACTTAGGGGTGGGAAACAGTAATGTAGGAGGCAGATAAGGGATCCAGTCGTCCAAACATGTCATGCTCAGGTCTAGCACAGCCCTTCTCACGTCGCGTCAGCCCTGACTTAGCATTCTCTCATCCATTCTGGAACTCCTTTCAGTGTCGGGACAATCAACAGCCACTTTCTGAAGCATGAGGATGAGTCAGGTGCCTCTGCCTCATAGCAGTTTCCACATACCTCTACTGTAGCTATTACGTCTGTCTCCCAAGTTGGCTGTAAGATTATGAAGGACGGGGGCCACTCTCAACTAGTCTTTAAATCCCAAGCAACTAGCACAACTGACTCAGAATCTAAATGTTAAATATTTATAAATTCACATGCGATTTAAATGAATAATGATACAACTAAAAGAAAACCTAAAGATTGTGAAACCTAACATCTTCAGTATACAGACAACAGTGAAGTGACTTACCCAAGGTCACAAAGGGTGAGATTAAACTAGGACTCCTGCCTTTCAACAAACTCAAGGACAATGTCTGGTATATAGATAACAGGCATTAAGGATTGGTGAGGTCCTTTCTATAAATTCAAAGTTATGTAACATATATCAGAATCTTAAATTTTACTATCCTAGCAATTCCCAAATGCAGCAGCAGTTAATAAAACAATCATTAGGGGACAGGTAGAAGGAAAGGAAGGAAAATATATTGATCACAGGATCTTACCCATGTTAATCTTCCTTGAAGTCCTCAATTACTTTTCAAGGCAGAGAGATGCCATGCTCTCAGTACCTTGAGACAGCTTTCTGTCCTCTAAACAGATTTTTATAAGACCTCATGGTTTCTTTCTATGTATGTGAGGGCTGTATTTGCAAAGCAAAACAATGGCCTTTGCTGGTAGTGTTAAGAACTAATTATTTTTTTCCTTTAAAATCCAGCCTGATGTTTTATTAAAATAGCTCCTGGTGTGATGACCTGTTTAGTTGTGGAGAAAGAACAGTGTGGAGTTCGCAAACAAGGGATTTACTTCTGCCTCTGCTGCTCTCTACCCCAAAGGACAAGGCTTCCCTTCAGCTCCCTCAGAGTCCCGCTCTCCACCAAAGCCAGGACTGGGCAGAGGATCTCCTCTGCCCCTCCCTCTCAAACACCCCCAGTGCCAGTCCTGAGGTAATTTTCTATAAATGGTTTTATAGAGACAAAGGAGAAATAATTTTTAAAAAGTGCTACTTGGTAATGTAAAATTTATTGTACCAATTAAATATGTGGACATGTTGGTGAAAGGGAACAAAGCAACCGGAGCATAAAAGATGAATAACTCATTTTATCTACCTTAGGGACACTTATATCAAGTATGTAAAGAGATATTTCACAATAAACACAAGAACTCTTTGGATGTACAAAGACCAGCAGGATAAAAACGGAGTCAAACTCTCAGTTAAGTGTGGAGGAAAGGGCTAGGAATCTTAATTTTTAAAACCACAGATAATTCTGATGCGCAGCCTGGTTGAGGAACATTTCTATGAGTGATTTTGTAACTACTGTGCTGCCATTTAACAAATTTTCTCATGTTTTTAACTTTCTCATGGTTAATAAATGATCACTATTAATATGCATACTTTTTGCATACAGGTAATCTGCTCATCAAAACGGTAAACTCCTTGAAGAAAAGCACCATAGTTTAGACCTCTTAGCACTGGGCTGAGCATGGAATAGCTTTGAATGACTTTCAATGGCAGTGAAATGTCTGGCAGGAAAAGGCAGGCTCTGAGAGGACCAGGCAAAGATGCTCTGGGGATTCTATAAAAGAATATAGCCCAGTGCTTTGAGTAATGGACGAAATTCAAAGAGGCAGGGTAAGACAGAGAAAGCTCTATCTGTGTGGAGCCTGGTGACATCATCTGCCAGCTATATGCCCCGAGTATCCTAACGTCCCTATACCCACAGCTACATACACTGTATGTCTTACACTGAGTCTGACAATAGAGAAACAACACACAGTACAGAGACATTTCTGAGATGGCATTTCAGGAAAAAAGAAACCCAAATTCACCAGGACCCTGGTCATTTTCTCCTCTCAGGGAGGGGCAGATTCCTGGAAAGGCAGAGTTAGGGAATGAGGAAGGGCCACGAACACCAAGCCCACCTTGCAGGACACGCACTAGCCAGCCCAGCAAGACTGTAGGGAGTTACTCAGCTCCTGCTCCTGGCCCCTCTTCAGCCAACCCTTCTCTCGCACTCCCTCTCCTGGGGCGCTTTACCCGTCACCTCCCTCATCTCTCTCCACGGGGCTTTAGATCAAACAGGCAAAGCCTTCCCCCAAAACACATAAGGTTAAGTAAATTCCACAGCTGCCAGCAGCTCTAACATGTGCCCATTTCGCAGGCCTTTGGATTTCTGCCCTCAAGTTCTAGTTAGAGTAGGAGCTCTCGGGTTGTATGCATTGCCTCTTGGGATGGGTTGCGGTCGCCCAAGGCGCCGTCCCCAATCTCATTCTCAGAGCCCGACTGGGGTGCAGGGGATCAGACGCGACCTCTTTTCAGCAAGCGCAGTGCTGTGGCGCAGAACCTCCCTCACAGGAGCCCTCTCCGTCACCTAACGCCCTCGGAAAACCTCCTTGGAGCAAGTCCGGTCACTGGCGTGGAAAAGCCCTGTGGCCAACTAGAAGCCCCCAGGCCAGCCCAGGCCAGAGCTCCCAGGCAACAGAAGGTGGTTCGGAGCCGCCTGCCTCCGTGCGACCGCTGCGGGCCGGGCGCACGCAGCAGCTCCGCAACGCGGCGCGGGACTCACGTGCGCCCCGGGCCGCGCCTCCGCGGGTCGCGCGCCCTCCCACGCCGCCCCCGCCCGCCTTCCGGGGCTCGGCGGCCCAGTGCCTCCCCCGCGCCACACCCACGTCATGACCCCGGGACGCCTCTGCCGGCGGCGCGGGCGACCGGGGCGTCTCACCTCCCACGTGGAATCCCAGACCTGGTGGCGCCGGGTTCGGATACTGACGGCTCCCGCCGGCAGGCCCGAACTACAAGTCCCAGAGAGCCGCGCGGGCGGCGCCCACTTCCGGCGCCCACTTTCCGCGCCGGTCCAGGCCTGTCTAGGGGTGCGGCACTGAGAGGGGGTTCTGGCCGCATGCCCGACTTCATTCAAGCTATCCTAGTTTTTATTCACAAACGTATAAGAATTATTTTAGGAATACCTGTTAAAGTGCTACTGAGGGAAAAGGACGTAAATACCACCCATAATTTGTCCTTACCTTTAAAACTATTCTGAAATAAATATTGACCATTTGGCATCTTCCATCTCACCTCTGAAGTTCATTCGTTTAACAAATTTTAAGAGGCAGCTGTGTAACAGGAGCTGTTAAAGACCCTTACACAAAAATCACTGCCCTCGTGGGTGTTGAATTCTAGTGGAGTAAACAAATAATCCATAATTATAATAAATAAATGGCAAAGCCTATTCAATGTCTAGCTACTAATAAACAGCATAGCGTGTTATAAGATGATACGTGTTATGGAAAAAATAGAGCTGGGTTGGGGGTGCTTGTGTGGGGGTGTGTGGGTTGGGGTTGGGAGTGCACTTTGCGATTTTAAATAGGGGATCTTGGAGCAAAGACTGAGGAAGTGTGGGGATTAATTAGGCGGCACCCAGCAGCCAGAACTCCTAAACGTAAGCAGACATAGCTATTTACACATGTAGATATACTTTTTAAACAGGAATGAGGTCTTGGCATATATATGGGCCTGCAGTTTGCTTTTTAAAATTCACTACTGCTGTGTATCATAGATTTACTGGGGATACAGAAACCTTGCCTCCTGAGACCCTTTTAGTCGTTTATGCCTTCAAGGGGTGGCACCAACATTCTCCAGGGCTGTATCCGAATTCCTTCCCTTTCCACTGAGTGACAAAGAGCTGGCCATTTGGTCTCTTCCCAGTTCCTTTCCTTTGGATGTATTTTGAAGATGAAAGCGCTGTTGCCTGGACCTCTCCATTATGTACTCCCCTTTCCTTGGTGTGTTAGTTTCCAATTGCTGCAATAACAAATCTCCACAAGCTTAATGGTGTACAACAGATTTAGTCTCTTAAGCTTCTGGAGGTCTGTCGTGGCCCGTTTGCAGGACGGGGGATGAACATAAAACACAAACACACAAAGAAAGACACGGACACACATAAAGACGGTACAAGACTGCAGCGCCGAATGCCCCAGTCCTTTTATTCTTATACTCTAAAAATCAAAGTTACTTCCTTATACGTGACCACCCAGGCATTGCAGCAACAGCCATAAATTCCAGAACACGTAGCCTAAGGACACAAATGTCCCATGACTCAGGGTCTTAATGCGGTTGCTTCAGTCTACAGCCATAACCCAGAGTTTGAGATAAGCACAGATAAACAATGCAGCCACAAAGGGAAACTTTCCATTTCCCGTCCCTTTCAGCCTGGCCCCCTGCGGCTGTGCCTGTCTTAGTTTGTCCTTCCTCGAAGGATCTTACCCGTCATTGGCTAACCAGCCATCCCATGAGCTCAGGAAGTACCCATAGGGCAAGATGTTTATCAAGTGGCCTCCAGACCCTCAGGGCTGTGGGGCTGGGCAACATTTGCTTACGTGCAGAAGCTCAAACTCTTTGTTATGCCTTCAAGCAGCAACCCTGTTTGTTAGGTGAACCTAAGCCGGAACGTATGACTCTTACGCCGCTCTGCGCTGAGCACGTATTCCTTCTCCTAAGATGAATTCTTAAACTGCACAATTATATGGCAAGTCCACTACATCTCCCCCTATTCTTTCTTATTTTCATAGACGAACACGCTGAAACACAGCCATGACATTTTGTTTCTGCTGTTGTTGGATCACTTGCTTTCTCTTCCAGCACCTATAAATTAGAAGCACAATACATGATAAAAACAAGAGGATGCCCAGATTACTTCCAATACTACTAAGCATAGTTTTTAAGGAGGCCAAGGGGTTGGCCTGAGATAATCCATTAGCTAAGCCGGAGGAGAATTCCTCGTTATTAAACTCCGGCAGATTCTCTTGAAATGTAGAGATTATTTCTTGTTCTAATTTTTTAAGGTCATCAGTTAAATTCTTACCTGTAGTCAACAATTTTTGCATAGACTCCCAATGTTGACTGCTATTGAAAGGGATAGGAGTAACACAAAACCGTGAGGAGTTCCAGTCACAACGGAGAAAAGACTGGGTCGTAAGGACCTGAATCTGGTCTCCCAGCACTGAACTGTGTTTTGTAACTGAATAATCTCACTCTCAAGGCGAGTATCAATCTCCTGCTGATGTTGCCACAATTTGTGTGAATCCTCATGCCAGTCACGCACAAAGTCAGCAGTTTGCACAGAGTGATGTAAGGCTACTCCAGCTACAGCAGCCGAGGAGGCAATAGCAATTAAGCCAATTACTGCCATAATTATGAGACCGACAAATCTCTTTGTCCTGCGAGCCAGCGAAGAAATCTTATTTAAGAGAGTGGTGACTAGGGCTGAATCGCCCCAAGGTCAAGATAGACTGACAGGCAACCAAATCTCGGTGCGGGCCTTGAGGATATACAAGCTATGTTGGGATTTATCAAAACCAGTCCATGAAGTAAAATTCAAACAAGTAAATAAAACACAGTTGCCCGGACGTGTCAATTTTCCATCGGAATGATTCCAGTAAACAGTTCCCATAAGTAAGAGATA
>VBSM01001468.1:42536-66715 GCA_008086735.1 Cheirogaleus medius | reverse complement strand
TCTACAGCCATAACCCAGAGTTTGAGATAAGCACAGATAAACAATGCAGCCACAGAGGGAAACTTTCCATTCCCGTCCCTTTTAGCTTGGTCCCCTGCGGCTGTCTTAGGTTGTCCCTCCTCGAGGGATCTTACCCATCACTGGCTAAACAGCCATCCCATGAGCTCAAGCAGTACCCATGAGAGCAAGATGTTTATCAAGTGGCCTCCAGACCCCCAGGGCTGTGGGGCTGGGCAACATTTGTTTACGTGCAGAAGCTCAAACTCTTTGTTATGCCTTCAAGCAGCAACCCTGTTTGTTAGGTGAACCTAAGCTGGAACGTATGACTCTTATGCCGCTCTGGGCTGGGTGTGTACTCCTTCTCCTAAGATTAATTCTTAAGCTGCACAATTATATGGCAAGTCTGCTACAGAGGTCAGAAGTCTGAAGTCAGTTTCCCTGGGCTGAAGTCAACATGTGGGCAGGGCTAGTTCCTTCTGGAGGCTGTAGAGAAGAATATTTCTTTGCCTTTTCCAGCTTCCAGTGACTACATATATTCTTTGGCTCGCAACCCTTTCCTCCACCTTCAAAGTGCTTGACTTCAATCTCCCTAAGTGCCTCAAATATTTCTTTTATAGCTGGTATACAGGGGAGCTCTTCAAGCCTTTAGGTAACGGAAACTACACCAAAGAACTGACCACAACACTGGCTTTGAACCTCTAGAACCAATGAACTCTGTTTCTAAGTAGCTTATGTAAATTGCTTTTTTTGCTAATAAAAGCTCCCATTACCCTTCCCTCATAGAATATACTGGTAGCTTGTCATTTCATGCATTCCAGATTATAATCATTATTTTTATTTCCAAGTAGACCCAGCATATTTAGAAATAATTTTCTCTAGTGTTCTTTCATTTAGGTTGACAGATGTATACCCATTTATGATCACTATTTCTTCCTGATGGGTTGATCCTTTTATCATGTAATTTGCATAATATATCTTTTTCCATTCTTTTACTTTCAACCTACCAATGTCATTATGTTTGGAGTGAATTTCTTGAAGACAGAATATAGTCAGCACTTTTTAAAAATCCATTCAGTGGAAGGAGGGTAGTGCTGATTAGCCCCAATCTACACCAATGAACTGACCACAACTCCTCCTACCATCTCATTCCCCCCAGTTGATGTTGGGTGGAGTTGGAGATTCCAGTCCCAGCTGTGTCCTGTTGGTATTAACATGGGTAGAAGGTGGAGTGTGGACTAGCCCTGTCTCACTCACCCTCTGTTGCGCCTCATTGCCGCTGGGTGAGGGTTGATGCTTGCTGTCTGCTCAACCCCCGATACAGGGTGGAGGGTAAAGCAGACTGCCCACTGCCCTAGTTATCCCTCCTTGCACCACCCTGTAATGTCTCATCACTGCCACGTGAGCATAGAGGCTCAGCTCCCTGCTGGACCCCGCTGACACTCTCCCAGTGAGGAAACTGGAACCACATGCCTCTGCTACACAGGGGATAGAGATCTGCTCCTTGCTCAGCTCTGCCAACACCACCCAGCAGGAAATCAGAGCCCTGCCTGCTTCTTCCAGGCAGGGGACAGAAAGAGCTATGGGCTCAGCCCTGCTGCCACTGCCACTGGGGGTTGGGGTGGGGAGAATTGGAGCATGGCTTGCCACTCCACCTTCTTCTGCAGGGTGGGGCTGTGTGGCATGTGGAAAATCAGCTATCCACTTGGCTCTGCTGGATGTGTGTTTGGTGGGGTGGTGGGCAGAGAGGTTTTCCATCTGTGTTTGGCTGGAGCGGGGAGGTTATTGTCAAAATATATTGTCTGTCAAGCCCCTCTTTTTCCAGTCTTTTGCCAGAGGGACCAGGTTTTTCTCACTTTTTTTATTTTGGTCTGTGATCGTTGGTAGGTCTGGGCTGTAGGTTTTTCCCAGAACCCTGTCTGGGATATACGGAAATCATGAAAGAAAACCTGGGAACTTGCTATTGTTATTCAAGTCCCAAGGTCCCTAGGCAGTCTGCCTTTTTCCCCCCACCTTTGAGGGTCCTTCTAGGCCTGTTAACTGTGTTATATTCAGAATGTGTTAGTCGTAGGAGAGAGGACTTGGGAGAATTGAGAATACCCCATCTTTGCTGGAACAAGAAGTCTGTGTTTTAATTTTTCATCTATTCACATTCTTTTCCATATAAATTTGCATTTCTTTTACTAGAGGAAGGATGCAATTCCAAGCCCATTGTTGCTTGGAATGGTAGGGTTGTACTGGTTCTGTTGCACTTCTCATGCCATTGCTATGAGAAGAACATGCCCTGGGCAGTCCTCTTGTCCTAGGAAAATGAGGGACATGTGGAGCAGATCTAAACCCAACCTGTGGCCCAAAGCCAAGCCCAACTGTGCCCAGCCTAGATCATCCAGTCCCCAGCTGGCCTGCAGATGCATGAGCACAAAACAAGTGATTGTTGCAAGCCACAACGTTTTGGGGTAATTTTTTTTACATAACACTGTGAAAATAGCTAACTAGTACACTGTCACACTTTATCTTATGAACTCACCTCCACACATCATTTATTCACACATCATCGGTCTCCCTGCTGCATGCAACCTCATACTTGCACATACACATTGTTATAGGCTAAATGTTTGTGTTCCCCCAGAATTCATATGATTCATATGTTGAAATCTTAAGGTGTTGGTATTAATGGGTGGGACTTTTGGAAGGTCATGGGGGTGGAGCCCTTATCAATAGGCTTAGTGCCCTTATAAAAGAGGCCTGAGACTCCTTGCCTCTTCTGCCATGTGAGGACACAGCGACAAGACAGCCACTTATGAGGCAGGAAGCAGGGCCTCACCAGACACAGAATGTGCCAGTGCCTTGATCCTGGACTTTTCAGCCTCCCGAACTGAGAAATAAGT
Organism: Cheirogaleus medius; assembly: GCA_008086735.1. Lineage (NCBI taxonomy): Eukaryota > Metazoa > Chordata > Mammalia > Primates > Cheirogaleidae > Cheirogaleus > Cheirogaleus medius. Next base: position 63,830 of record VBSM01001468.1, on the reverse strand, counting down.
TTCTGTTGTTAGTAAGGCACCCAGGCTGTGGTCAGCAGCCCCAGGCAGATGGAGACATGCACTCTCTGTACCCCTTCCTCTTGCTCACCCTCTTGCTCACAGAACAGCCCACCACATTTACTGGTTTCCTCCTCGGTGCCTTGCTTGGCTCAGGGCCCAGCCTTTGTCCTGGCCTCCTAACGGTGCTGCAGAGTAGGGTGATTACTCACTCGTCTTAAGGTGAGGGCGCAGAGGACGAGGTGAGAGGCAGTGACTTGCTGTCTGCTGGTAAAGTGCAGAATTGGGTGTTGAGGGCTTGCCATATAATTGTGCAGCTTAAGAATTAACCTTAGGAGAAGGAGTACGTGCCCAGCCCAGAGCGGTGTGAGAGTCATACGTTCCAGCTTAGGTTCACCTAACAAACAGGGTTGCTGCTTGAAGGCATAACAAAGAGTTTGAGCTTCTGCACGTAAGCAAATGTTGCCCAGCCCCACAGCCTGGGGGGTGTGGAGGCCACTTGATAAACATCTTGCCCTTATGGGTACTGCCTGAGCTCATGGGATGGCTGGTAGTCAATGACGGGTAAGATTCCTCAAGGAGGAACAGCCTAAGACAGGCACAGCTGCAGGGGGCCAGGCCGAAGAGGATGGGAATGGAAAGTTTCCCTTTGTGGCTGCATTGTTTATCTGTGCTTATCTCAAACTCTGGCTTATGGCTGTAGACTTAAGCAACCGCATTAAGACCCTGAGTCATGGGACATCTGTGTCCTTAGGCTACGTGTTCCGGAATTTATGGCCATTGCTGCAATGCCTGGGTGGTCACGTATAAGGAAGTAACTTTGATTTTTAGAGTATAAGAATAAAAGGACTGGTGCGTTCGGCGCTGCAGTCTTGTACCATCTTTATGTGTGTCTGTGTCTTTCTTTGTGTGTTTCTTTGTGTTTTGTGTTCATCCCCCATCCTGCAAACGGGCCGCGACAGTTGGGATTCAAACTTGTGTAATGGATCAGGAGCACCTTATCTTCTCAGGCCATTGCACATGGCACAGGCCAGGTTGGAGGAAAGAGGGAGGTGAGTGGCCCCTTGGACTGGTCCTCCCAGCCCAGCCAATGGGGGAGGTGCTCTGGCACAGAAAGTGTCGACACCAGTCTGAGTAAGGTTGGTGGTAGACCCAGGCCTGGCCATAACGGACTCCAGGGAAAGCTGAAGAAATCGCAGTAGCAGCTGGAAAGGAAGGCCAGTGCCTGAGACTGCTTACCTCTCCTCCTGACTCTCCTGTGTGGATTACAGCACCTTCCCCGACCCAGACGGCCCCCACAGCAGGGGACACAAGATTCTCTCCTTGCAGATCTCTGTGAGTTCCAAGAATGTACCCAGCTTTCCTCAGGATGTCCCCAAATGCCATGATGCCATGGAGATAGCACAATAAGAGTGGTCTCATCCAGCCCTCTTCACTCTTCAGACTGAGGATTGAGACTCAGAGAAAAGAAGAGAATTGTTGGGGTGCACCCAGGCAAGTGGGGAGGAGGGAGAAGGGAAGAATCTGGCCTGGCTCTTGGTGCTGCCCTGCTAGGGGTCCAGGGAAAATGGTCTCAGGATGCAGAAACTCATCATTCCTGCACTTACTCAAATGCACTCGCTGCGTGTACACTGTGTACATTGCCACGCAAAATGCTGTTTCTCTACAGGGCTCCACAGCACTAGCCAAAGAGAGCTTAGATGTTTCTGGCACCATGAATTCTCCCTCCTTCCTTCAGCTCCTTCTCCCCAGTCCCATGCTGTGGCTGCACCTCCCCATCTATCTTCAAACTCTACCCAAAGACTTTTAAAAAGATGTTGGGTGCAGCCAACGAAGAACACTGATGAGTAGATCACAACTTAAGGGAGGAGTCCCCCTAATCCAGGGTCAGATGTATTTACATAGGGCATCCCTAATGATTTAGATTTTAAACCAAAGAATTGTGACTTTTTAGATGTTGTATTCGGGTAATAGAAATGTGTAAAAAAAAAATCTGTATGGTGTGAGGAGGGTTGGGTTGCCAGGTTTAGCAAATAAATACACAGTATACTCAGCTAAACTTGACTTTCAGATTAACAGTGAACACTTTTTAAAAAAATAGAATGTATTTCCCATGCAACATTTGTTTTTCTGCAATTCAACGTAGCTGGGCATCCTATATTGTCTCAGACAAGCCCTAGAAGAGGGGCATGCTTCTGAGAACTACTTGGAAGACTAGAAGTGGTCTTGCCGTCTTGTAGGCTCACCCAAAGCTGGGCTCAGCCCTGCCTTCACCTTGGTCATCTGGCACAGAGAAAGTAGACACTGACAGTAGCCGTGTGGACAGACCCCATCCTGCTGCAGCCTCTTAGCAGAGCGTCCAACCAGACCTCCTTCCATGCTCCTCTCTCTTTCCTACATCTTCAGCAAAAATTAGTACCTCTTCAGCTCTCAGAGCCAAAGGTGGGGTGTGGAGCCAGACAGATAGCCTGGGTTTAAATGCAGGCTCTGTCACCAGAAAACTGTGTGACTTGGAGGTTTATCAATGTCATCGAGTTCCGACTTCCAAGGTTGCTACAGATTGTTTTTGTATGAGGCCGGCATGTGAGATCCTGTGCAGAAGATGCTATCATAGTGTGTGGCAGTAAAAGTCAGCTTTTGTCACTGGCATCTCTGACTTTCAGATGGCAGTCATTAGAGGCATGACCTCAGAGCCGTGACATTGTCACAGGAGGACATTTCATGCCTGCTCCAGTGTGTCTGCCCTTGCCCTCTGTGGGACGCCTCTCCTTGAGGCCCTTGAAGCTTCGTTTCTTTTATCTCCGTTAATTCTCACAGCAGTCCTGGCATGTAGGTGAACAGAGATTATTAACTGCTTTGCAGATGAGCAAACTGGGGCCAAACTCTTTAGCTTTCCTAAATCTTCCTCATCTGTTAAACAAATGGGCAGCAGGGCGACATCGTAATGGCAGCAGTTTTTGGATCTCCTGAAATTGCTCATAAAAATGGAGGGAGTCAGTAGGGTAGCAGAAGAAACCTCCCCCTGGAAAACAACTTCAACAGAACCAGGAGTCAGGGCATCCCCACAAATTCCAGAGGGCAGATGGGTGGGGCCAAACCACCACCAGATTTTAACAGCTGCACTAAGGCAGTGAGAATCCTGGAGCCCAGAAATTGCCGGCAAATAACGCAGCCCCAGAGAAGAGAGCCCCCTGAGTGGAATTGTAGGCAAGCAGCCCTGAGAACACCACGGGAACCTGGCAAAGTACCCCTGCCCGGCTCCTCCACACTCATATCTGCAGGCAGGTCCGCACAGGACCCAGGGAGCTGAAGAAGCTGGGGCTCTTTGGGGAAACAGCTAGTTCCTGGCAATGTGGTATGAGCCTGGGATGTCTTGTCCTGCCAGCAAGCAGGGAAGCCCCAAGACCAGTGACATCCTGCCATAAAGGACCCAGGGCCAACTTGAAGCCTCCCTATTTCATTCATACAAACTAGTTATATAAGAAATATGTGAGGCACTGAGGGAAGTTTGGATATGTCAACGGAAAAGAAGCCAAACTCTGTAAAATAATTTTAAAGAGATTTACTCTGAGCCAAATTTGAGGACCATGACCCAGAGCCATGCCCAGGAAGCCTTGAGCAAGTGGACTGGGTGTGGCTGGGTTACAGTTTGGTTTTATACATTTCAGGGAGACAGGGATTACAGGTAAAGTCATAAATCAGTGCATGGGAGGCTTACATTGGTTTGGCCCGAGGGGCTGGTGGGGGGGGCACTTACAGGTTATAGGTGGGTTTAAAGATTCTTTGGCTTGTAATTGGTTAAAGACATGAAGCTTTGTCTAAAGGCTTGGAATGTTTTAACATAAGGAGCTGTTTATCAGAGACAAACCACCAGACATAGATTTGTTTTGTAAATCAGGACCTGCAGGTTTGTCTTGCATAGCTTTAGGCCTGTTAATGGGTTACAATGGATGTTTCCAAGCAGGGAGGGGGGGCATGATGAGGCCTGTCTGACCTCCTCCTCCTGGCAGGCAATTTAGTTTTAGTATATTCCTTTGGCCAAGAGGGAGTCCATTCAGTCAGGTGGTGGGGGGATGAGCCTTAAGATTTTATTTTAGTTCACAAGGCTTAGCACAGGGCTTGGCATCTGGTGGGTCCTACCTTGCAGCCAGACTCCACTGTTGTCTCCTCATTATGTGGGATAGTATCTGGGATTGTATTACACAGGCTGTTTTGTAAACTGTTTTTTTTCACCCAACAATATTTTGTGAGCACATTTGTTAGGGTCTAGAGACCATAGGTAGCAAATAACTTGCCATTAGCTTCTGTATTATGCTCGCTTGCTTGCTTAGGAGAGTGGAAAAATTTCAGCCGACCCTTATCTGACTCCACACCTGCCATCTTGCCTCTGCTAGTGTGATTAAGTTTAGAAACTAAGGGGAAGGGCGGTGGTGCATGGCACAACTGCCCACAAGATATAGCCGCTAGTCCAGGGTCGAATGCCCTGGACCCCTGAGGCGGCTGACATGCTTCATGTACCTAGTGAAATGCACTTGGACTTAGATCACACGATGCAGAATGTATTTCAACTAAGATTAATGTTGTCCGTAATTAGGCTACATCAGAGGCTTCCTCTCGGCTGAATCTTAGCTACAGCCGGTGACTCCTACAAAACCCATCTCAAGGCTCTGAACCCCCCAGATTGTGCTAAAACAAGATAGAAATGTAAGATTAATGCATTCTCTCGCTTTTGTAAAAGTGCTTGCTAGTTAGATTTTTAGACTGTGGTTTTTGCCTTTAAAAAGGGGCCGTTTTTCCCTTCTCATCGCTACTTTCTGTGCCCGCCTCTCTGCAGGGCAGGGGTAGTCCTGGCCAGCTAATAAAGACTCACAATTTTGCCCAATTCGGTTTCTAAGGTGGTCTTTCCTCGCACTCCGGACTGTAGCACATTTATGTGATATATCTATATCTGCATTGTTATTCTGTGAATGTCGCCTAGTAGTCTTTCATGTTAAATAACTACTTTCTTATTAATAGTGACAATTCTGAACTCTACCTGAGCACCTTGCTGGAAAGCAGCACAAGTTAAGAAATTCCCCCAGACTTGTTTTCTTTAATCTCCTGCCCTTTTGTGTTTCAGAAAACAGCTAACCGCAAAGACACCACTCCCCAGGTGTCTGAGACGGAGCCCCCTGCGCTCCTGCTCACTGCTCCCTTATTCCCCTGCCTCTGCAAGTCCCTGGGCCCCTTCCTTTCTTTGAGACCTTCATCATTAACGAATGTTCTCCCAATTGCAGTGGCCTGAACTAAGTCAACTCCTCCATGGCCTGGTGCATTTTGTCTTCACAACAGGCATTCCGGTGAGAAAGAAAAGAAACTTTTTTCTTTTGAGACAGAGTCTCACTCTGTTGCCCAGGCTAGAGTGAGTGCCATGGCATCAGCCTAGCTCACAGCAACCTCAAACTCCTGGGCTCAAGCAATCCTCCTGCCTCAGCCTCCCAAGTAGCTGGGACTACAGGCACACGCCACCATGCCCAGCTAATTTTTTCTATATATTTTTAGTTGGCCAATTAATTTCTTTCTATTTTCAGTAGAGACAGTGTCTTGCTCTTGCTCAGGCTGGTTTTGAACTCTTGACCTTGAGCGATCCACCCACCTTGGCCTCCCAGAGTCCTAGGATTACAGGCATGAGCCACCGTGCCCTGCCGAAAAGAAACATTTTATCCGAGGAATGTGGGCCCCTTTAAATTATTAGGCCCAGAGAGGCATTGAAATGTGACAGCAGGCATGTCTCACTCTCTCCTTGAGCTAAGTAATCATTTCCGAAGCTGCCATCTCCTTATATGGACTCTAGACTCAGCGTCACCACCAATAGCTATAAATCAACCTAACGATGCCATACACTGCACACTGTAACTCACACGCTGCAGTTCAATGGAGAGCCAATCGTTAATCAATGTTATTTCTGCAACCAATGGGAATTCCTGGCAAACAGTTTGTCATCATCCCCTTTCCTGTTTCGTCCTTTCTTCTTTAAGGACTTGAGGCTCTCCTTTGTTTGCTGGAGCGCTTCCCAGTGTTTCCCGGGCTGCAGGCCTCAACCTTGGCCCAAATAAACTCTCCACTAATATTAATTTTGCCTCAGTTTCTTTCTCTAGGCTGAGGTAGTTTCTATTTTTCATTTTTGTGAACAGTATGACAATCAACACCCTCACAGATAACACCTTTGGACACTTGGCTGATTAATCTGTTTAGGATGAATGCCTGCAGGTGAAGTTGCTGGTTCACAGACGTGCCCATGCATGCTCTTTACTTTGTCTTGGCCACTAGTCCCCTCACTTAAAGGTCTTGCTACCCCAGGCCCCCCAGGTGGTTTTTTGAGAAAAAAGCCTGCTCATGAGTCATCCTGTGCAAACCTTCCAAGGCTTCCTGTTGCCTGCAGGGAAGGTCCTCTGAGTCCTCCACTGGCCCGGCCACTAGCCCCAGTGCTGCCTGCTGGCCGAAGCACCACCTCTCACCTGCCCTGAGCTTGTCCTCTTCATATTGTGAAGTGGCTAAAGAAGTGAAGAATATGACCTTTTAGCAGAGTGGTTGTGTCTTTGTAGATTTTAGCTGTTAGTAATTGCAATAGTGAATTCCCAGTTTTGAGTCCTTAATCTCTACTATCAGTAAATAACTTGCTTTTCAAAGGACTGACTTAATGCCTGCAGGCTCTGTGTACATCTGGCCCCGGGGAACTGACACCAGGCCCCACCTGGGAGCACTTACTATGGAGTGTGCTCAGAGAGGGTGTTTTGGGTCTTGGGCCCCAGAAGGCAAATTAATACTTCAGTTTAGACAGGGAGGATTGGGAGGTGTCGGCCAGGAGAGTGGGGCCCCAGTGACAAGTAGAAGGAAGAGCTCAGGGCAGCTCCCCACGTGGGCCAAGATCCCCAGGGGGCTGAAGCTCAAGAGCAAGGGACTAAGGAAGCCACTGTGACCAAGCCAAGCCAGCAGGGGATCCTGGGGCGAGATGAGGATGGCCAAGCGGGCAGGGAAAGGGCATGGAGGGCCCTGTAGGTCAGGCAGGGAGTTTAGAGTGGCCAAGGGACAATGGAAAGCCAATCTGGCAGTTTAGCTTTGGGATCCAACAACAGGTGCTGGTATTCCAGCTCTGCTGTTTTCTAGGTGAGGGACAAAAGACAAACCAAGTTCTCTGCAAAATGGGAATAATAACTGTACCTCCTTCAGCAGAGGAAAGGATTCAGTGCAATTACATAAGCAAGGGGCTCTGCATGTCCATATATAAATAAATGCAGGTTCTGGATCAGGCCCCAAAGTAAGGAAGGGCTAGTCCTCAGTTACCCTTGTTGGAAAAAGGGGAATGGTTCAATGATGCGGCCCCTTTGGGACCTGGTGAAACAATAGTGACAGTAATCGTTACTGTCATCCCTACATTCACAGGCCCGGTGCAGACTTAGGTCTCCTGGTCTCCTAATGGTGGGTTTACCAATCCCATTTTTGGTTACACGGCTTGCCGTTTCAGATACTTGGCCACCGACTAACTTCACCTGCATGTGTCCCTCTCCCCCATCACCTCCCCTCCCCCTCTCTACTGAGCCCTGTGCCACCTTGGGGGCTTGGAGAGGATCCTGCAGGAGCCACAATCTGAGGAATGAACGCAGCCAGTCAAAGGGAGACCATCAGAGCATTTGCTCAGCATTCGCGCTGTGTCTCTTGAGCAGACTAGAGAGTTGTTTTTGACAATAATCATCTCTCTTCTGACTTGAAACAGTGGAGTGTGGCACGAGATGATGATGGCTTTCTATTTTAGTGGAGGAGTGAATGGACCTTTCAATGAATGATGCTGGGCCATTATCCAGTCATCTGAAACAAACTTAGATCCATCATTTACACTATGTGAATTTTACAAAAACAAATCACAGAGTATTAAGGGCAAAACTTTAACAAACAAAACAAAACACAAAACTAAGTGTTAAAATGAGTTGACTTGTGCCCCCATAAATGTCTATGTCGAAGTCCTCATCCCCAGTACCCAGAATGTGACCTTATTTGGAAATAGGGTCTTTGCAGAGGTGATCACATTAAGGTGAAAACATTACAGTGCGCTCTAATCCAATATAACGGGTGTTCTTATAAGAGGAGGGAATGATATATGAAGACAGAGACACACAGGAAGGATGCCACATGATGACAGAGGTGCAGACTGGAGTGATACAACGGCAAGCCAAGGAATGCTAAGGATTCACAGTGACCAGAAGCTAGACAGATTCAAAGAAGAATTCCAGAAGAGTCCCAGAAGGAACCAACCCTCCTGACGGATTGATTTTGCAAGTCTGGCCTCCAGAACTGTAATACAAGTGATTTCTACTGTTTAGGTTTGTAGTACTTTGTTGCAGCAGCCTTAGGAAACTAGTACAACCACCATCTAAGTTTGGAACATTTCATCACCCCTAAAACTACATACACATTAGCAGTCATTTTCTATTCCTACCTTCCTATCCTTCCTCCTAGCCATTTTCCCCTAAAGCTGCTGGCAACCATTAATCTATTTCCTATCTCTATGGAATTGCCTTTTTGGGATATTTTATATAAATAAAATCATACAATGCATGACATTTTGTGGCTGTCTTCTTTCACTTAATGTGTTTTCAAAGGGTTCATCCATGTAGTATGTATCAGTACTTCATTACTTTTATTGACAAATATTATTCCATCATTTGGATTGTGAACTAAAATAAAATCTTTTTTATTTTTAGACAGAGTGTCACTCTGTTGCCCAGGCTAGAGTGCTGTGGCATTAGCCTAGCTCACAGCAACCTCAAACTCCTGGGCTCAAGCAATCCTTCTGCCTCAACCTCCCGAGTAGCTGGGACTACAGGCATGCGCCACCATGCCTGGCTAATTTTTTCTATATATTTTTAGTTGGCCAATTAATTTCTTTCTTATTTTTAGTAGAGATGGGGGTCTCACTCTTGCTCAGGCTGGTTTCAAACTCCTGACCTTGAGTGATCCTCCTGCCTAGGCCTCCCAGAGTGCTAGGATTACAGGCGTGAGCCACTGCGCCCAGCCTAAAATAAAATCTTAAAGCTTGGCCTGCATGTGGAGGGAGGTCAGACATCCCTCATCATGCCCCCCTCCCTTCTTGGAAACATCCTTTGTAACCCATTAACAGGCCTAAGGGTATGCAAGACAAACCTGCAGGTTCTCAATTTGCAGCACAAATATATGTCCGGTGGCTTGACTCTGATTAACAGTTCCTTATCTTAAAAACCTTCCAAGCCTTTAGACAAAGCTTCCTGTCTTTAACTAATTACAAGTCAAAGAATCTTTAAACCCATATATAACTTATAAGCACACCACCTTCAAGATTTTTCGGGCCAAACCAATGTATGCCTCCCACGTATTGATTTATGACTTTACTTGTAACCCCTGTCTCCCTGAAATGTATAAAACCAAACTGTAACCAGCCACAGTGAGTCCACTTGCCCAAGTCCTCTTGGGAGTGGCTCTGGGCCATGGTCCTCAAATTTGGCTCAGAATAAATCTCTTTAAAATTACTTTAAACAATTTGGCTTCTTTTCCATTGACAGGGTATATCACATTTTGTCTATCCATTCACTAGTTGATGAACATTTGTGTTGCTTCCATTTTTTGGCTTTTATGAATAATGCTGCTATGAATATTCATGTACAAATTTCATTTGTTTTCGGTACATACTTAGGAATGAAATCACTGGGTGATACAGTAAGTCCATGGTTAACATTTTGAGGAACTGTCAAACTGTTTTCCAAAGTAGCTGTACTATTTTGCTATCCCATCAACAATAAATGAGGGTTCCAATTTCTTTACATTCTGATGGCTTATTTAATTTAAAATAAGAGCCAATATCCTTCTGGCGGACTACATGGACAAATATGATTTGGCTTTTTTACTGACCTTTTGCTGTTCCTCACATAAGCAAAACACACTCTCTGTAGGGGCTTTGCGTTTGCTGTTTCATCTGCCTGGAACAGGCTTTTCACACATACACTCCTTGTTACCTCACTTCTTCAGTCCTCCTTTGCTCATATAATTTCTTATCAAAGAGGCCATTTGTCACAGCTCTATATTAAATATCAATCTTCTCCGTCTTCTTGACCCTTTTGCTTTTGTTTAATCTCTCTCCTCTGGACCCCCATTGGAACATCGGTTTTTGAGGAGAAGGACATTATTCATTTGTTCACTGTATTAAAGAGAAGTTATCCTGACACTTGTTAAAATTGGCAAGGAAAACTTTATTCAGGACTACTGCAATAGGGGAAAGAGGTTGCACTTAACTCTGAATGCAAAAGGCCCAAGTGGGGGTTTATAGCAAAGGGCAGAGTGAGGGAGTAGATGGAAAATCACTAAGAGGAACTTGTCGGTATCAGGCGCGGGGGAGGAAGAAGAGCTTCATTGGCTATCAAGGCGGGGGGTTTCTTGATCAAGCGGTTTAGCGGGATTCTTTGCCGAAACTGGGCTCATCAGACCAAGACGAGGCACCGTGGAAAGGAAGATGCAAAGGAGCCTGCCTCCAGTGCAGTCAAGGGAGTGGCACGTAGCGGAGCTTTCAGCAACCACTGCCAAATCGCAAAGCAATGCCCCGTCCTGAGAAATCTTCTTTCAAAAGAAACGTCCTAATTGAACAAAAGAGATACATTTTCCTTCCTATGCTTCCCAATTCCTGGAGTTTATAAGTTGAAATAAATATTTCTTTCTAGAAAATAATACATTTGTTAAAATGGATTCAATCTTGTTTCATTTTCTATGTCAGCAAATGGTGAGGAAATAACATTTTTAGTGTTCTGGGTGCCGCACTTTTCTGACGTGCTTTTTCTTCGCTTGAAATCAAAATAGGATTATTTGGAAACGAATAAGCAATCATAAACAGCTATCTGAAGTAACAAAATATGCCTCTCATATCTTCATCGGAATCTAGTGGCGGGTGCCAATCTTGGCAGCACATTAGAAGCACTTGGGAGCTTTTAAAATCCCGATGCTAGGACCGCAACCCGGACGACCAGCGCAGAATTTCTGGCGCCGGAGCCAGAGCGCCGAGGACGCAGACCCCAGGGCTCCAGACCACACTTCCCAGAGGCCTCCGCGGCCACTTCCGCTTCCGGCCCCGCCCGCGTGCGCGAGGGCGAGCGCCGCCGGCCTGGCTTAGCGGGTCGCCGCCTGTGCGCGTCGGTTGCGCAGCTCGGCCGCCCGGCTCGGTGCGGGAGCGGCCGCTGGCGGGCTGGGACGCGAAGGCCTCGGCCCTGGCGGCTGCTCCCTCCGTTCCCCGGCGGCGGGTCGAGGAGAGAGCGCGGTTGGGAGCGGACGGCCGGCCGGCTGGGCCCGCCCGCGGTGGCTGCGCAGTGCAGAGCGGCCGCCGGGCCCGGCGCGTCCCGGAGAGCGTGCGGCTCGTGCCTAGGCCGGAGACGGCCCGCCCGTGTTGCAGAGGGGCTCGACCTGGAGGGCCGGGGCTCGCGTTCCGGGCCCCTGCCCGTACCGCCTTCACCTGTCTGCCGACCTGAGGGTAGGGAGTAGGGCGGAGGTGGGCTCGTCCAGAGGGCTAGTTCTAGTTTGTAGCGAAGGGCATGGAGGGACGTCCTCCCGTTTCCTTTCTTCTTTCCCAGATTGGCTTACGCAGCATTCTCTGCCCTTGCCTGGGAGAACCGTTCAGGAGGCAGATGGCCAGAAGAGCCCAGATCCAGGCAAGTCTGATTTTTTCCATTTTCTGAGGTATCAACAAGCGTTTCAAAGAAAGGTGAGGTTTATGCCTCTTGCCCAGAAGATGCTCTGTCTTATGTATGGACCAAGCTGCCTAACCAATCCACCTCTCTCCCCACTGTCATCCCTTCAGTTCCTTCTTTTCTACCCATTACATAGTCACGCACCAAAGAGATTGTGCCACTCACGTTTTCTGCTAGAAACTGAAAAATACTTTGCAAACTTGCAGACGATGAAAAGTGGACACATTTAACATATACTGACATAGGCTAAAGAGTCGGTGAATGATACACATGGCAGGGATGGCAATGCTCTCTTGACCTTCGGGGTGGGGTGGGGCATTTTAGTTCTTCCTGAAGAATACATGAAGTTTGCATAATTGCAGAGGATGAGGGAACTAGGGGAAGGTGTTGCAGCCTGAGTGAAGTCAGTATGGCCCAACCATGAACAAACTGGCCTGAGAAAGTTGGAAACATTAATGGTTCAGATTGCCAGGCTGGAGTTTGCCTTTATCTTGGAGAAAACTGGGTTTTGAAGTTTTCGAGACGTTGGGAGGAAGTGATCAGCATTTAGAAAGGAAATGATAAATATTTGTACATTTATTATACAAGAGTAACAAAGAACATTTAAAAATTAAAGATCATCCACATTTCTACCGCTCTAACAAATCAAATTATTTCATCTGAAACATCTTGCATATGTATGTTTTAGGCTTACCCATTTTTTCTTTTTAATATTTTATAGCCATTTCTTCAAATTTGTTCCAGTTTCATTACCACTTTTTATAGCTTCCTCTTATACTGTACCTTTAACTAGCCCTGGGATCTTGAGCAAGTTCTTCCAACTCTCTGAACCTTAGCATCCTTAACAACAAATTAGATGCAATGATACTTGTATACAGTTGTGATGGAAATTCAGAGAGATAATATATATCTTAGGGTTTAGCATTGTGCCTGGTACATATTAAGTTGTTACTCTTATGAAAAGCAATTAAATTGTTTTTCTTTTTCTTTTTTAGTATTCTGCCCCAGAGTCAGACCATACTCTCCCTAAATTCTAGAATAAAGCAATATCACTTTCTGTGTCTTTTCAGAGTTTCTATTCATTTGTTGATGGAACAAATCCTGGACACTTTTAAATGTCAGGCAGTGTTTTAGGCCAAGAGGCAGCAATGACTCAAGCTGTGGAGCCCTCCTGGAGCTCACATTAGAGAGGAATACAGTCCTGCCAAGTGATGAGAAATCCTGTGAAGAAATACGAAGTGGGTCACGTGATGGGTGGTGAGAGAAGAGGAGGAGGACAGAGAAGACCTTCCTGATGAGGTGACATGAGCAAAGACTGATGAAGGGTGGGATGAGCAAACTCCATGTTGGAAGAGTCCAAGGAGGGCATTGTGGTTCCGGTGAGGGGTCACAACCTCTCCTCATGCTCTGGTTTTCCAACTTCTTGGCTTTTGTCTTCATTCCCGTGATCATCAGAACTGTGAGAAGTTGGCCTTAAACGTCTTGCTTTCCTTCTGTGGAGCTATCCTGGCTCCTTCCATCAGGGGGGATGGTACATATGATGGTTTCTGGATGAGCAGAATTGGGTTTGGTTTTGCAGGGACCACTGACATTTGGGGATGTGGCTGTGGCCTTGACCCAGATTGAGTGGAGGCACCTGGATGCTGCTCACTGGGCCCTGCATAGGGATGTGAGGCTGGAAAACTGGGAATCTGGAGTCTGTGGGTAAGCATGTCTTTCTCCTTGACTCAGAATCGCTCTGTTGGAAAACTTTGTGTTTTCACAAGGTAAATGGTTTGAGGTCTCGAAAAATCTTAAATGATTTCTTTTTAAAGCATGGGCTAAGAGGCCCTCAGGAAGGTCCGAGCCACACAAGGTTTAAGATGGGCAGCTTTGTTGTGTGGGCTAGCCTAGTTCTCTAATGTTTCCATGTCAGGATTCATCTGCCTCCAAAAATACGAGTTTCTCATCCTCAAGGAGGGCCTAGTTTTCTAATTGACTTTCCCCCTTCCGTCTGTATTACTGCACGAGTTGGACATCCTTGATACTACACTCTAGGCCTCCCTGACCTATCCTTGCTCCTTGTAGACCCTCAAGTTGACACTGAGGTCTGCGATGATCCCTTGAGTTCATAACCACAATCATGTTGCTTTTCTCTCTATGAACAGAGCTTCTGTCTTCCAAACCGAAACTAATTGCTCAGTTGGAACAAGGGGCAGAGCCCTGGATGGAGGCCCAAGAGGGCCCAGTGGGGCCTCATGCAGGTGAGTGGGACGGGAACCATTCCAGTGGCAGCTCAGCACCCTGGACAGTGAGGAGGGGCTCCTGGGAGGAAAGCTCATCTTGGCACCCCTGTCTGCAGAAGGGCTGGCCATCAGATGCTATTTTCTTTTTTTCTGATGCTATCCTCACGTCAAGTGCCTTGCCGTTTCCTCCTCAGTCTTTGCACTCCTGTGGAGAGCTGCTTTCTTCCTAAGGGCCTCAGGCCTGTGGTTTCTCCCCAGCACCTCCCAGTCCTCAGAATTTTACTGTGATTTTCCCTCTCTGCTTTCAGGCATTCATCAGGCCGTCCTTTCCTTCTCTTGCTTCCTTACAGTTCCTTCCTGCTGGCAAGCTTGCTGATTGACTATATTCCAGTTTGTAGTGACAGTGGCAGATTCCATACATAAGCAGAGGTTCCTAACTCTCAGACGGTTGCTATCTTTGGCAAACTGATGGGGAAGCATTTTCTTCCCTTTTCTCATGGATCTTATTTTTCTTCTCAGCTATCCTTAGCTCTTGGCTTTCATTTTTTATCTGTGTATACTTTGCATCTGTTTTCTGTATGTCACTTTTTCTGTGTCACAGTTCATTCTAAAGCTTTAAACATTAATGCTTCTCTCATCTAAAATATTTATCCTGCCAGTATCCCTTCTTCTAAAACTCTAATTATTTACTGTATATCATCTTCAGGGGATCTTTTATAACTGTATTTCATGTAAAATACCGGTCATACATAATCTTGCTTAACCTAGGTTTTTGCCAGGGGTGAGGGAGGATGCTTTTGAAGTATGGTAATTCCTTTTATTCTCCCTATGTTTAACATCCACCACCCAAATTCTTATGTAGGTTCTTTATATAGAAACAGTCTGGTAACTCAGTCTTCCTTATTGTTTGTTTTAATTATGGTTGTTATTTGCAGTAGGATGTTTAAAAGTTTGACGTAATAAAAATAAGCAGTGTTTTCTCTGGTATTTCTTTCATCAATTTAGAGGACTAATAAGTCTTTCTGCAAAACCTTCACAACTATTCAGTGTTCTGTGATTTTTTTCTTGTCTTTGTGTGTGGACGTGTGTGTGTCTGTGTATTCCCCTCTATTTGTTTTAAGAAATGCTTATGGTACAAAATTCAGATGGTCCAAACGATATGCAGTCTCCTTCATGTGCCTTCCTAACTACCTAGTTCTCCTCCCCAGAGGCATCCTTTTGTTCATTTCTTGTGGAGATTTCCAGACATGATGTATACTTTGTGAGAATATACATTGTTTTTTTAAAGCACATGGTAGCACACTATTCTGCATCTTACTTTGGCACTTACATCTTGGAAATCATTTCACATAGTTATATGATTTAGAGCTGCTGTTTTCCATTTTAATGCTTGTATAGTGTTCCATTTTATGGATGTCCTATATATAATCAGTTCTCTTTACTGACATAATAACTATGAACAGTGTTGCAATGATTATCTTCCTACACATCAGTTCTCTATACAAGTAAATGTATAGTGTACAAGTAAATCTATAAAATATATTCCTAGAAGAAGAATTACTAGGTTAAAGGATAAGTATATTTTCAAGTTTGGTGGATGTTTTCACTATTCATGGAGATTATACACGTCTGTACTTCTCCTGATAGGGTATGAGTGCCAGCTTGATCACAACTTTTCAACATTGTCTTATACTTTTTTCCCCCTAAAACCCTGCTGAAAGAAATATAAATGTCTTATCAATCTTTGCCCATCTCAGAGGTGAAAATATTTATTTTATTGTAATTTAAATATGCATTTCTTTTATCAGGAGCGTGGTTGAACATGTTTTAACATTTTCAGGAATCCTTGTATTTCTTTTTCTGAGAAGTGCCTCTTCCTGTCCTTTACCCATTTAACTGTTTTATTATTGGTGTTTATTATTATTAATGTGGGTTCTATATACATTAATGAAATTATATGACACATATCATAGATTTTTAAAAAGCTTGTTTTATATTGACTTTTTAAAATATTGACAAAGATAATGATGGATATGCTTGTCTTTTTGTGTCTTTAATGTACTCAAAGTGATCTGCAGATTCAATGGAATCCCTATTAAAATACCAACATCATTTTTTGCAGATCTAGAAAAAATAATTTTGTAAGTTACCTGATGCTTTCGCCTTGCAGCTCGTAGGAGCGCCTCTTTTGGGTTTACTTTTGCCAGTCTGATGACTATGTGTTTGTGGTGTATTTCTCTTTGTGAGGACTCTCCCAGGAGTCCTATGAGCTTCTTGTATCTGGATGTCTAGATTTCTAGCAAGGCCTTGGAAATTTTCATCAGTTGTTCCCTTGAATAAATTATCCAACCTTTGTGTATTTTCTTCTTCACCCTCAGGGATGCCTGTGATTCTTATGTTAGACCTCTTTACATAATCCCACATTTCTTATAGGCTTTGCTCGCTCTTATTTCTCTGCTCTATCTTTGTGACTGACTTTTGTAATCAAAAGGTATTGTCTTCAAGCTCTGAGATTCTTTCTTCTGCTTGATCTAATTTGTTCTCAAGACTTTCCACTGTGTTTTGTAATTCCTTGAATGAATTTTTCATTTCCAGAAGTTGTTTGATTTTTCTTTAATAATTCAATTTCTTTAGTGAATTTTTCCTTCATCTCCTGCATTGCTTTTATGGGTTCTTTGTGTTGGGTTTCTATTTCATCTTGTATTTCATGAAGCTTTCTTACAATCCATGTTGGAAATTCTTCATTTGTCATTTTAATATTCTGCTTTTGTTTGGTATCCATTTCTGGTGAGCTGGTGTTCCCCTTTGGGGCTGATCTTTTGCTCTTATTCTTCATACTTTTAGAGTTCTTTCACTGGCTCCTTCTCATCTGGAGTAGATTCTGCTTCTTACTTTTGAATTTTCTTTTGTTTAGGTAATGACATGCCCAGTGTAATTTCTGAGTCAGTAGGTGGTGTTTGTGGCTGAGAATGAACCACACAGTGTATGACTGGGTCAGTAAATGCTGTAAAGGACATGCAAATTGACCTCTCTGTCAGTAGGTGGTGTTTGCTGGAGGATACAAGTTGCGCTGGTATTTTTAGATCCTGTGACCTGCTCTAGCACCTCAGGAGAAGCCTTTTGTTGCCC
Source organism: Cheirogaleus medius (assembly GCA_008086735.1). Classification (NCBI taxonomy): domain Eukaryota; kingdom Metazoa; phylum Chordata; class Mammalia; order Primates; family Cheirogaleidae; genus Cheirogaleus; species Cheirogaleus medius. Next base: position 46,741 of record VBSM01001468.1, on the reverse strand, counting down.
CTGGTGGTGGGTGGGGCCCTAGTACTTCCAGGTGAGTTATTTATTCACCACCACAGCAGAAGCAGGTGGTAGGATTAGCCTGGGCAGGGTTAGGTTGTGTGAGCCTGTCCTCCAGCTCCACAAATGCTGGTAAGGGGTATGCAGGGATTAAAGAATCAGTTCCCCACCTCTGGGTAAACTGCCTGGGAGGGGCTGAAGTGGCCCCATTCAACCAGAGAGTCTGTTCTTTATCCCCAGAAAACTCTGCTAGGGGGACACTCCCACCAAGGGAATAGTGGCATCTCAAGGACCTCTTGGATCAAGCTTAACTCCCTAGTCAAGTGAGTGATGGTGGGGGCAGCTACTCTGATTCAGTCTGAGGCACCAGATACATTCTGTTGCCATCGGAACAGTAGTAATGCAAATTGAGCTTCCTAGATTCAGTAAAATCCAATATGGTGGTTTTCCAGGGGTGGTAGTGGTGAGGGGGCACATTTTTGGACTCCTGCTCTCCTGTGCTTCTCCGCACCCTTCTGATGGGCCCAGGCTCTGACTCTCCACCTGACCCTGAGACCAGGACTTCTCTCATAAGCCTCTCCACTGTCAGCAGGGTGATGTGCCAAAAGCCTCTGGGCATGAAGGTCACCAACTGAGGTTACCCTGCAGACTGGGCTAAGGGTGGAGACATGCCCCAGCACTGAAAGGGAGTTGCTCAGCACAGAGAATTCCAGCAGCTGCTGTGGTGGGGGGGAAGGGGCCATGGACTTCCTGTATTGCGCTCAAGCTGGGTTGAGGGGAGCACTGGTCTGCCCTCTTCTCTGTGGCTGTGGCACCAAGACCACCCTCCTCTCCAAGCTGCAGCAGTGGCCACTCTGTCTGAGGCAGGCTTGGCAGGGAGCTCACTCCCCCCTGCCCGAGGCAGGCCCAGTCACTCAGTGCAGGCTGGGTTGTACATTCTCTGTGGCCCAAGGCAGGTTCAGTCACTCAGTGTCGGGGGATCTCTGGTTCCTCGTGGCAGTCCCCCATGGGATGAGAGCCTTGTGTCCCATTGCAGGACTGAGGCACCTGAGTTGAGGAAGGGAGAAAAAAATCCCTTACCCTTTCCCTGGGCTCTGAAACTCCCCTGTTTCGGTTTGTGCTCATTTCTCCTTTCTATCCTCTCTCTCAGCTATTTAGTTCCTGCTGGTGATGTCCTGGTGTCACTGGCGTCAGACCCTGTGGACCACTCCTGATCAGCTGTGACTCTTTGTTTCCTTCAGTCCAAACCTCAACTCCTCTAATGGGGAGATCCAGCAAGCCTTGACTGTAGTCGTCCATCTTATCCTGGATCTGTCTTTTGCATCTTTAATTCCTTTTCCCTTTTGCTTTCCTTAGGTTTATTTACTTTTTCCTAACATTTTTAGTTATTTACTTAGTTCACTGAATTTTCTTCTTTGTTATTTATGTAATACAAATATTTAAAGTCTTGAAATTTTGTCTGTAAAATGTTTTTATTGTATTTAATAAGTTATAACAGTGATTTCGTTATCATGTTTCAGATGTTTTGCAATTTGTGTTTTGATTTCACTGATTGAAATGTTAAGAGACTCATAAGCTAGACTTTTCTTTGTTAAAGCCCAGAAAAGTTGATAAAATGTATATGTATAGCCTAAATTAGTATTTTAAAAGTGAATACCCTTGTAACTAACACTAGGTCAAAAAATACAACATTGGCAATACCCCAGTAAATCACATGTTGATTCCTCTAATCATTACCCATTCCCCTTCCCCTGAACTGACACTATAGTTTATTTTTACCTGTTTTCAAACTTTATATGAATGGAATCATAGTGTGTATATATTATTTTGTCTGGCTTATGCATAAAATTTTGTGGAATTAATACATTTCTGTTCATTTCTTTGGTGTGGTTCAGTGGTTTTTAAAACTCTGATCTGTGTCAGATGCATGTTGAAGTGCAGTTGCTGGGTCCTACCCTCTGAGATCATTATTCATCACGTCAGGTGTGTTGATCCTGCTGCTGCTGGTCTGGGGACCATGCTCTGAAAATCACTGCAATGGAGTATTGTACTATGTGACTGTACCACGGTTTATCTCTTATATTCAAATGGATATTTGGGATTTTTCAGCTTTTGGCTATACAAATGCTATTAACATTCTTACACATTTAGTTTGCATGTGGGTACATTTCTGTTGGGCACATACGTAGGAGTGGAATTTGTATTTATAGGGTATGTATATATTCAGCTTTAGTACATTATGCCAAATAATTTTCCAAAGTTTTGTACTAATTTGTACTTCTGTCATCAGTGTATGAGAATACTCATTGTTTCATATTCTTGCTAACACTTGATGTCATTTTTTTGAAGTTATTCATTCTGGTAGAGTATATCTCATTGTGGTTTTAATATTCATATCCTTAATATCTAATGAGATTGAAGGTATTCATTGGCCATTATATAATCATCTTTTATTGAATAGCTATTCGAAGAGCCTATTGCTAGATGTGAGGGTGTTCTGGCTGTGACATCTGTCACCCCATTGATTGCCAGGGTTGATTTGGCTGATCTGGTTGGCTAGGTGAGTGTCCTCTTCCTCCCTCACCGCTCAATGTGCATCCCTCCTGAAGCTGTGCACTTGGTCGAAGAGGATGACCTTCTGAGTTACAGGAGGACCGTTCTTCAGTCAAGGGTATACGAATAGCTCTGCTCCCCTGCTAGAACCTCCAAACAAGCTCTCAAAGAGCCTATTGTTGATTACATGTATAGTATCGTCCCTTTCTTTGTGGTTTGGATTTTTACTGTTAATGATCTTTTGATGAATAGAAGTCCTTCCAATATATCTATGTTTTTCTTACTGTGTCCTGCCTTATTAAAAATACTTATTTTAAATCATGTATTATTAATAATTGTTTATTATTATCATTTTATGTTCTTCCTGTTTTTATTTTTGTTTGCCAAGCTCATGAAAATATTCTCCTGTGTTAATTTCTAGAAGCTTTGCTGTTTGTCTTTTACATTTAGATCTACCATCCTCTTAGAATGGATTTTTGTGCATGGTATCAGGTAGGGTTTGTTTACTTTTCCCCTTCCAAAATGTGCTAATGCAGAGTCTCCTTTTCCTCACTGCTTTGCAAGGCCACCTTTGTCACAGAATAAATGTCCATATGTATGCCTTTCTCTTCATTTGACTAATTTGCCTCCACCTAGCTTTATAATCCGTATCTTGTCTCAAAAACCAACTTTTTTTTTTTAAATAGAAACGGGGTCTCGCTCTTTCTCAGGCTGGTCTCGAACTCCTGAGCTCAAGTGATCCTCCTGCCATGGCCTCCCAGAGTGCTAGGATTACAGGCGTGAGCCATAGTGCATGGCCTATAATCAGTATCTTGATATTGCAGCTGGTCTGGGGAAATTATCTCTAATCCTTATACATTAACCACTTTGGTACCAGCATCGACTGTAGTCGACAGCCACAGATGAATGCGAGCGTCGACTTTAGCCAATAGCCGTGATATGAAGGCGTACAGCCGAGCGTCAACTTTACTTGACAGCCAAAAGCTTTTACTTTTATCCTTGCAGTTGCAGTGTGTACATTCAGCTAATAAGTTACTATGAATCTGTGACCTTTTAACAAGTCCTTAGTAGGAGTTATTATAGTTATTTTTCTAAAGCTGCCTGTAAAGTAAAACAAGCTTTCAGTGCTTTAAAGCTTTCCTCATCACACAAGAGCAAAACGGATTCGTCATCGTGCAGACTATGAGTGCTGGCTGTGGGCAAGGTTTTGCAGCCGGTGAGCGTGGTATCGAAGTGGTTAAAGAAATATCCCATCAAAGGCCATTGAAGAATTTGGGCTGTTTTCTTACAGTTTAACCTTCAACTTGCATTTCCTTGAAAAAATAAATCTCAGCTCTAGTATTTGATGTATTGAATATGTCTCAGAATAAATAATAAATATATGAAAATATAAGTGTATGTATACATATGTGTGTATGCTTATAGGTGTAGTTAGATATTTATTTTTATAACAAAAAATGCATTCAGTAAATGAATTGGTCAGTGATTAATTTTACCTCAAATTTGACTCTATTAGATTTTGAGAATATTCTTGTCAGTATGATTTTACTTAGTTTCTTTTGGATCTGGTGTCTGTACTTTGTAAACAGCTAGAGAAAATGCATGTTCACCTTTTGATTGGTATTGATTGGTATGTTCTTTTTTTTTTTTTTTTT
>VBSM01001468.1:25523-37866 GCA_008086735.1 Cheirogaleus medius | reverse complement strand
TTGAGCGATCCGCCCGCCTCGGCCTCCCAGAGTGCTAGGATGACAGGCGTGAGCAACCGCGCCAATATACTTTAGTTCCAGTATTCCCAAACCCTCCTTGTCTTTGAACATTAGATTTTCCAATTTGCATAACAGAAGTTGTGCAATACGGTCTCCATCCTGGATAGCATAATCAGAATTGGAACTCATCATGAATGAAATATCCCCTGAATATTCTAAATCAATTACACCCAAATGCACTGAAATTCCTTTCATAGTAAGAGAACTCAGGCCAATGATTAATCCCACTGTGGCTGGAGGAATTGGACCAAATACACCTGTAGGTACTTTACATATGCCAGCAGATGGCGATAGAAGACCATTATCATGGGATGGCTGGCAGATGATAAATCAGCAAACTTTAATTTTGGGGAATCCAGCTTTAAAATTGTTGTGGGGGCTGCTGGCCAGGGCTGTCTATTGCCACATTGTTTTCTGAGTCTGCAGCTGCCAGGTTGGGAATTGTTGAGTAAGATTGTCTCCCGTATTGTTTTTCTTGGGGCCCTGAGCCGCGCCCCGCCCCCTGTTTCCCTGGTCCCTGGCGGGGTGGCCGTCAGCATGAAATTTAGAATGGCAATCATTAGTCCAATGATACCCTTTACCACAGCAGAGGCAAAGTCCAGGAGCAGGACCAGTCAGGTGACTATTATTAGTTGTTCTCAGGGGTTGTTTACAATCTGTTTTAAAATAACCTTTTTGGCCGCAATTAAAACATTTAGAGGCTGTTTTTTGTCCTTCAGGGCATTTTTCGGGATAGCCTCAGCCAATAGTTGCATTTTATGTGTCTGACCCAACAGGCTTTCATGTATTCCTCTAAAGGAGTGCCGCTGGGCTTGAAAGGGTGCAGAAGCCGCTGACGCTCAGAATTAGAGTTATCAAAGCCAGCATATACAACAACATCTTTCCTAAATCAGGAGGCCTAACCATTTTTTTGCACAACATCCTGCAATCTAGTAATGAAATCCACATAACGTTCATTAGCAGTTTGTTTAACATTTACACAACAGGGCACAGTTTGTCCAAGTGGGGTTATCTTCTCCCATGCTTTAAGACAGCACTGCCAGACTTGAACAATAGCCTGATTATCATATTTCAATTGAGCGTCTATGCCAAACCATTTTCCTTGTCCTGTAATTTGTGCCGCGGAAATACCCATTAGTGGATCTTGGGGCTGATTAAGCCATGCTTGCTGACAAGCCTCTTCACCCCACCAGGTGGTGAACTGAAGAAATTCAGATGGAGATACTACTGTCCGAGCAAGCATTTCCCAGTCCCAAGGGATTAATCATTCCGCGTGAGACAATCCCTCAAACAAGCCTTTTGTATAAGGAGAGTTAGCTCCATAAGAAACACAGGCTTGTTCTAATTCTTTCAAAGTTTTAAACGATGGCTCATGAATATAGTGTGAGCTCCAAGGTGCTCACGCCGTCCAGCCTTGATCATCAGAATCCGAATCTGGCTGCACTATAGCAACCGGGACAAGACAAGCTTCCAGGTCCCCCCTCAGCTGTGCCTCTCTTATGCCTCCGCGATGCCTCCTTGAGCTCTTGTTTGTTTTTAGGAGCCTTCTTTTAAGCCTTTTTTAAGGGATGATGATGTTTCAGGGAAAAATCAGCATAAGAAAGCAGTGGTGCTGAGGGTGAGAGCTTGGAGCAGGGAAGTCTTTATCTGAAGTCTGACCTTTATTTTCAGTCCCACAAGGAGCAAAGGGAAGGGGAAGCGGAAATTCATCTTCAGAATTTTTCCGCTCCTTCATTCTCTCTATTGATCCATACTGAGGACCAGCAGCCAAATTTAGCGGCTTTTTTTCATCCTTGCCTGATGCATATGGAAGATCTTATATAACCTCTTCTGTACAAAAGCTAGGCTCTGGATCTGACACTGTCTTTATTTTAGGATGGGAGTGAGCCGTCTCATCATCAGAGTCTGAGTCTGATTGAAATGGTTTCAGAGCCTGAGTAATTAAGGAGCAAAGTTGTCACACAGAAAGAGGGACCTTCTCTCCTCTCTGGTGCATGTGCCGCAGTGCTCTGACGGCTGGCCACCATTGTTGCAGTCTGAGTGTACCCAGAGAGGGAAACCAATAGCAGTGTTTGGAAACTAAATGAAATAGTTCCTCGAAAGTGTTATGCTTGGCAACCACCCCAGAACTCTGTAACAGAGTCTGCAACAATTCAATGTACTCAGTAAATTTAGACTGAGTCTGCCCCTTTGTTACCCTGAGAAAAATCCCTGGAGCTGAACTCACCCTTCCTGGGCACGACAGCTCAGAGCCTTCTCCAGGTCTCTGCCATGCTGTACAGGAATCTCCTTCACTCCGGTGAAGCCTTCTGTCTTTAGGACCCTGCTCACTGCACTAGTTGCCGGGAGTTAGCTACTCTCCCAGCAAAACAGGTCCAAGGCAGGATCCTTACAAGAGATTTGGAAATAATAGAGACAGAGACAAAGTGTAGTTTAAAGTGGTGGGGAAGTCAGGGGTCCCCCAGCATTCCCGTGAGCCAGGAGGCACTGAGTGAAGTCCCACATCAGTGTTGGTACAGCAGTTAGTTGTTAGTGATTATAGATTTATGTGTACAAATTATTCATTTAGGTTGCAAGGCTCCCCAAAGGTTTCAAGGGTTCCCTTAATTAATTCTATCTACATGAGCAAATGGTTACAAAATTTTTCAAAGATAAACTTTGAAATAGATAAGCCCTAAGTTAAGAACAGACCTAGCTGAGCATACAAGTTAAAGATAAGGTTGCCAATTAGTGGTAAAGCTAAAACAGAAACATAAAGACCATATATTTCTTTATTTAGTTCCTCATTAACTGAGACATGTAGTCAGGAGTGAAACAAGAACTGTCCTTGAGACTAATTGGTTTTAGCTGCAGATATCTGCTGGGATGACATCCTTCGATCAGTCCCTTAACCAGTGGCCCCATGCCGAGCTCTGCCTTGCACAAGCTCCAGGTTCTGGCTTGCAGGCCTTGCGACAAGTGCTGCCTTGCAATTGCACCTGATAGGTGGAATGCCCCCTGTTGCTAAGCAGCTTCTGGTCTGTGAACTGACATGCCCACAGATTCCTTCAAGGAGAAGGAATGCAAAACTCCTGAAACTTTCCATGTCTCTTAGCTCTGTTTCCAAACATGTCTGCACTTTCCTTTCTCCTGTACAGCGCCGCCCACCATACTTTCATTTCTTCCCCAGCCCAGCTAGCCTAACACGCACAGCACTGGCGTGAGCTCCTGTGCAGGTGTCAATGACTGAGTGTGCCCAGGCTGGTCTGTTCTTATGGCTGTCATGCAGGGAGCTGCACCAGAAGCCCCTGACAGCTTCATTTAAAGCACACTTGGCTGCCTTCCTTCTCCTAATCCTTCCTGAATGACAGTCTCCAGGGCTGGGCTGGGGCAAGCACATTTTGAAAACACTTCTCTTGGAAATTGGGACGCATGTTACTGCAGCCGTCTGCAGGAAGGCAGTGGAGAGGACAGGCTGGGAGCACTGACTGCTGGAATCACACTGGGCCTGACTCTGGACAAGCAGCCTCACGTTGCTTGGGATACAGACTGGGCCCAGCTCAGGAAGCTGTTACTAGGACACACTGGGAGAAAGTTTACAAAGTATTTAACACAGTGCCTAGCTCATAGTAAGTACACAGTAAATATTAGCTTTCATTAAATTATTGCTTTCCACTAGGACTGACATAGCCTTTCTCAATTTCCCTACAGTGCTTAGGATAGGGCTTTCCCTGTAGCAGACGGTCAGCCCATGCAGTGCACCCATACAGCTGACACAAACATGCTAGGACTCCTCCCAACCTGCAGAGCAATCCTCTGCATTGGACCCACTCCCCGTCCAGCAAGCACCTCATTTCTTTACTTCTCTTTATAGGAAAATTCACCAAATACTTTTCTACATTCACCTTCTATAATTCTTCCAATTCTGTCATCTTTTACACTTTTTACTACAGAAATTTCAAATATATTTTACCAATATTCAATTTACCAACCTCTCAATTTTTTTGCTTATTTTAAAGCAAACCCTAGAAATCATATCATTTCACCTAGTAGACTATATCTCTAACAAATGAGAACTCTTAAAAGACAAAATAGAAGTATCATTACCACATCTAACAAAATAACAATATTTCTCTAATATCAGTTAATACCTCACCTGTGTTCAAATTTCCCCGATTGCCATAAAGTTGCGTCATTTGAATCAGGACCTAATTGAGGCCTACACATTACATTTGGTTGATTTTTTCTCTTGAGACTCTTCTCTCTGCTCTCTGGAACCCACACTATTTAAGGCTCCATCGCTCTATGAAAACTATGCTTTTCAAGGTCAACAATAACCCAAATGTTGCTAACGCTGATGGAGGGTTCTCCATCCTCACCCCTCCACTGTCGGCAGCTTTGGCTCTCCGGGCCACGCCCTCCGAGGAGCCCTCCTTGCTGGAGCCGCAGGCAGGCATGTCTCCTGGTCTTCCGCCATCCCCGCCCGGCTGCTGCTCCCCAGCCGCCACCCCCACCTCTGAGCACTGGGGTGCACCAGGGCACCGCTCCTGCCTCCTTTGGTTTTCTTTTCTCACCCTTGGTGGACTTGTCCAGGACCAAGTCTTTAAAAGCATCGAGAGTTTGTATCTCTGGCCCATTCCAAGTGCTCACTGAACATCTCCAAGTGAATGTCTAATAGTTGTCTCAAACTTAATCTGCCAAAAGCTCCATCCCCATCTTCCTCCCCGCCCTCAGACTTCTCCATCTCATGCTCCTGATAACTTTGACCCCTATCTTGAACTCATCCTCCACTCCTCTTTCACACCCCACACTGACCCCTCAGGAAGCACGGCCAGGCAAGCCCTGTCACCCACAGACTCTAAGCATGGCTGGGTGGGTGGGCAGATGTGCTCGAAAAGAGACACTGTGGTCACATGGAGCCAGAACCTTTAGACAGGGTAATGTGCTTCCATGGCAAGGGGACTTTGCCAGGTCAGGTAGAGGTCCTGGCTCCAGCCAGGAAAGGGATAAAAATTCTGTAGATGCCATGAGCCTTGATTGAGCAAATAAAGAGGAGGAAGCTATGTTTTCTGCTTTCATTAAAGGGCAAAAGCAGTGCGGCCAGAGCTTGGCAAGAGTTGGGAAGCAGGCAGAGGAAGAATTTTAACCCCTTGGGTGTTTTCTTCCATGATACCTCTGCACTCACCCACCCCCATATCATGGCTTCTTTGGCCTGCCCTCCAAGGCCACCACGCCTTCGTGTCACTCAGCTGAAGGAGGGGGAGAAGCCAGGCTGCATACTAATGCAATCAGATGGCAATGAAATGATTTGTTATTTCTCAGTATGAGGTTCCCTGGGACTTCTGCCCCTCTTGGAATTGGGCAGGAAGAAGAGATCCGGGGATGAGACAAAGAGTGGTGAAATGATACTTCTACCCAGCGCCTGGCCCCTGGAAACCCTTACCACCTCTAGCCCCTCACGAAGCTGCACTCTCACTGTAGCGAGGCCAGAGGAGGAATGAGAAATGATTCATAGTGAAAGTATGATCAGGAGCCCTCTGTGCCATCTCGTCCTCCTACTTCAGCAGGCCCGGTAGCAAACTGAGGCGCCAGGGAGCTCCCCAGGAGAAAGAGCAGGCAGAGGGTTGCTGACTCTGCACCGCTCCTCCGTGCCTCACTCTGTCTGTGGAGGTCTCTGCCTGCCTGCTGGCTCCGCCATAGAGAGGTGTGGGCAGAGCAGAACACATGTGCACAAGGGGGCCCTGGCAGAGAGCAGGCTGGGGCCAAACATGGAGTCAGCAATGATGATTCCTTCCTGAGGTTCTGTGGGGGAATGGGTAAAAGTTGGGCAAAACCATGGAGAAAGAAATGGCTGGTCCAGAAGGTATTCAGCCAGCCAAGATGGCCATGATGTCACAATCAAGGGAAGAGAGCTGCAGGGAGGAGGTGAGGGAGGCATGTCGGCGGTCTCTGAGTCTCTTGGGTCTCCAGGCTTGGGGAGCAGGGGACTAGCTGGGCAGAGGAAGGAGATGCTCTTAGTGTCTGGCACAACTTCCTAAAAGAGATTTCCAACAACTTCCACTCCCTCCCCCATGCTGATTATTTCTTACTTTTGTTCTGCTCCCTTGGGAAGCAGAAGCAGGACAGGTGAGAGGGAAAGATGAGGGCACCACTGTTCCTCTCTGGTACTGATCTGTGAGGCTGGATAGGAATCAGGTGACCCCTAAATTCCTGCATTCCCAGCAGGAACATCTGGGAGGAAGGGTTCAGGCTCTCTAGGCCACTTTGGGGGACACAGCAAAGCCTCGCTCAAGAAAAATAATCTTTACTCAACTCTTCTTGCCCACACCATTCCCTGAAGAGACACAAAGAAAGCAGGGCTGCAGTGGGAGAAAAGGGAGACCCCAGATGCCGTGAGCAGAGGAAGCAGAAGCTGTGGCCGCGCCAGGGAAATGGATTGGAGTGGCTCCTTCCCCGTATCTGGGGAGAAGATTGCACGCTATCTTGGAAGTACGTAGCCTTCTGCTGAGCCATGGGCACTGAGAGAATGGCCTTTCTGCTTTTTATGGGAGATGAGGAAAGAAAACTGAGAAACTGAGGGAAGGGCATGCGGGCCACGGAAGGAGTTGGGGTAGAAAACTGTATATTCTTGGATATTGAATCAAATGCTACAGGTCTGACAAGCCAGACCATTCTAGACCTTCACCCCTAAGATCCCACGCTTCTGGTCAGACCTACCCTGTGAGCTACTCTGACTACAGCAGATGGGAGAAGAAAATACGTTTTTAAGAAATACAGCAAATCTTTACAAGTATCCCCTGGATTTATAGCACACTTGAGCTTGAATGGAGATGAGGTTCTTGGCTCTCCCTTCCCCCTCGTTGGCCCCTCCCCTGCCCCACTCCTTCAGCACCACCATTGCCAGGGCAGGTGCTGCCCAGGTGCGCGTCTCCCCTGAGCTGTTCTTCCACCCAGTTCTCCATCGCCTGCCTAAGCAGAGGAAGAAGCTAACATGGCCACAGCCTTCGCAGTACAGAGGAGGGAATATTCCAGCCCCCTGTCATACCTTCCCATATTCCTAGTTCATGGACCTCTAGAGTGAAGAAAGAGCTTGAGGCCCTAGGTCCTGGGGGTTTTAACATTTCTCTCAGAACCCAACACACGGTTCCAGTTATCACCCAGTCACCAAGTGGAAACAAGGCTTGGAGTCCTCAGCGGTCACGGAGAGAGCCACAGCAGGCACTGCACCCAAATACCAACTCCCTTTGCCAACTGTCCCCCTCCTCATTGTTCCTTTTCCACGATGGCCAACCACCCTGCACAGAAATTCTCCTTGAGTCTGAGGGAAAAGCTAGGACCAGACTGAGCCCTAGAGCTACCACTGAGGCCTCCATCGGTTTGATGGGCGGGTTTCTTGCAGCCCTTTGGCTCTGCGGGGAGTGGGTAGAAAGGTGCCCACTCAGGTCCCAGCAGCGCAGGCTTCCCCCGTGAGGGGCTCCTGGCTTTGGCTCCTGCTGCACCGGTTAAAGAGCGCGCTCGCTCCTCTGGGAACGCGTCATCTCCTCCGCCCGGCTCTCCTGCTTTCCCGCTGTGCGCTCTGCCTCCCGGCCCTGCCGCCGTCCTGCGCCGCGGCCCCGCTCGCGGCTCTTAACATCCTCCGCTTTTCACACCTCGCCTCCCATTCACATGACTTTACTACCCAAATTCCTTTCCATTTTTTTCCTACTAAAAAAAAAATCCTTCAATATTTCTTTTTTCTTCAGCTTAATCTTCACCCCAACTTCCTCCCAATCTAGTCTCCTTTAAACCCTGCCAGTTCCCAATATCTCTAATCACTTGAGGCCCATTCCTTCCTCCTCGGCCCCTGGGGAAGGCCTGGATATTCCCGTGTGCTCCGACATCCCCCGACCTTCTCAGACACTGGTATCCCTGCTTCCCCAGGTCTCCTCGGCACACTTCTTTCTACCCGCAAGCATCTTCTCGCCCCTTCACTTCACATCCCCTCAGGCCTTCGAACTCCTGCGTGCACCCCGCTCCCCCTCGTCTCCTCCTCACGCCCACCTGCTTCCCCTCCTCCCACCACCACGATGCCCTCTTCTCCTCACCCACGCAGGTCGTCTGCTCAGGACGCCCTTGCCAAGGACGGCGGGAATTTGCGCTGCGGGAGGGCTGCGGCAGCGCAACAACTCGGGATGCTCCTTCCCCTTGTCCGGGATGGCCCCAGTGTCACCGGGGGCCGGTGGGGCGACTGCGGTGCCAGAGCCCCACCTCCCGGGCTGCGCCGCAGCTGTCTGTGCCGCGGCGGCGGCGGGCGGGAGCTGTCCGTGGTCCTGGAGGGGCTCCTGGGCCGCGCTGGCGGGGGCGGGAGCGGTGGCCCCCGGAGCTGGCTAAGGGCTGAGGACCCGGCAGGAGCCCGGGCGAGGCTGGGCTTGCGGCAGCTGCCGGCGCTCCGCGGGTGCGGCACTCTGAGCTGAGCTTGTTCAGCCGCCGCTCCAGCTGGCCGGTGCGCCGGCGCCGGGAAGAGGAGGCTCTGCTGGCTCTGCGCCTTGGCCGTGAGCTCCTTGAGGAGGCACGGCGGCGCGGCGGGCTCTCCAGCAGGCTGGGCACGCCGCCCGCCCCCGCCTGCGCCCACCTGCGCCCGGCGGGCGGCTCGCCTCCCTCTCCGGTGGGCCGGGCCTCCCCTCCCTCTCCCCGGCCTCCCTGCTGCCGTCGGCGCCGCCACCCCCACGGAGAGAGAACCGTATTAAACGAGAGGAAGGCACGGGACTCTAGAGTCCCGAATTCTTTCTCCTAGGTCCAGCCATTCCAGAGCGCGGGAGTCCAGCTTAAAGACAATCCTTCCGAGGAGGGGCCGGCTTGCCTCTTATGCAACCATCTGTCCTGCTGGGGAACTCCCTGGCACACGGATCCCGGGACTACTGGGTCCCCAGAGCATCTGGTCCTGCTCTTTCCTTCCGCCTGGAAGAAACTTAAGGTGGGAAGGCTGTTGGCACTGGGTTTTCTCTGGGAATGAGACCTCAGGACTGTTTGGGACATCCAGATAGGAACACAAACTAAATAAACCAGGCCCTCTGTGGCATGAGCTCGTTTGACGAGTGTTTATGAAATGCATGCCACTTCCACACACTGGGCTGGATGGTGGTAAGATAAGGTCGACTAGGATGGAATTTTTGGCTTCTTGAAGCTTATGAATAGATGGGTGAAATTGGTAATAAATAATTAATTTTTATATATAACGATGGTGTAAGTGATGAGGTAGAGGTATGCCCAGAGTGCCACAGGAGCCAACAGCTCCTCTGGAGAGCCAGGAAGGCTTCCTGGAGGAAGTGACCCCTGAGGTGGAAAGGGTTTCCTGGGAAGGGAGGGCAGCATGAGCAAAAGCTCAGAGATAGGAATCGGTACAATCATTCATTCATTTCTACCGTAATTATGCGTAAAACATCCACTAAGTGCAAAATAATATACTAGCATCTATGCAGGCTACACCTGGCATAGATAATAAGTTATAGTTTCTATAATCAAGTTGGTTCTAATCTTGTAAGTTAGATACGGCATGCACATGAATAAGTAAAGGTCAAGATTTCTGTAAACGCTCTTCAAGCCAAGGGCCATAGGAGTTCAGGGGAGGTAGAGGGTTTTATTTGACTGGTAACCTGTTAAGGCCATGAAGCTTGGGAAGGATTTCAACAGGTGGACAGAACCGGGCCTAGAGATAGGGAAGACATGTCAGACAGCAGGAAAAGACTAAAGAATGGAAATAGAGCCCTGTGCTTTAATCTAATTTGGCAAGAAAATGACCTGCCCCTTTGCCCCCCAGAAAGGAGAGTGACAGGAAGGAGGCAGGGCTGCTGGTGCGGTTACCATGTTTGTTGCTGTGCTATTCCACTCTCCACACAGGCCGCCCACAGGTCCCTGTCCACCTGCCGCTCCCCCAGAAGAGGCTTATTTTTGGATATCATGTGACCAGTGAGCTGGCCACCCAAAGTATCTGGTGCCAGACTTGAATGACCTTCTGGGAAGAAATTTGTGCTCTGCAAATGTATTGGTTTCTCTGTACTTGTGAAGTGTTTTAATTTTTATTTTTTTTCCCATTTATCTTCCCAGCAAACTTCTTTTGTAAAGAATGGATGAAGGAAGCATATCCACAGCTGAGCCAACCGTTGGGGGAATGGAGCACCCTGGAGGATACTTTCATAGTGACCAGTGTTCCAGCTAGGGCACAGAAAAATTCCTTCCCCACTGGGAAGGAGGGCAGGGACGATGATGGGACAAGGGTGGCAGTGGGGTGGGGGGTGCCTGCTGGGATATGGCCCACTGTGTTAGAATGACTTGGTTTTTAAATAAAGACTTTAAGTCATTATTTCACATTTCATACTTTTCAATTTTGATGATTTAAATTTTTTCCCCAGAATGGGTTTTTTCAAGCTTTAGATCACTGCCTAGAATTGGCTTGCTTTGCATAATCCCACTCTTGAGGTTTAGCCCCACCCCTAGGGCCTCCTGCTTGCCTTCCCCACCAGGACACCTGGACTGGGCATCGCCTTTTCCAGCTGCCACTAGGGACAGCCACCAGCTCTGGCCTCCCCTCCCTGGGAATAAGCCCACCGCACGGCTGCTAGAGAGGCCGGGAGAATCCTCCCAGAGCTATTTCAGGGATTAGCCCCGCTGCCCTGTGCCCAGCTCCCACACAAGTGGGATTTCAGGGCTGTGGACACTGCCAGGAAGGGAGGCGGCTCCCGCGGTGCAGAGCCAGGCAGGGCAGTGGGCACTGGGCTCCAGGTCCCCACGGAGTGACGTCTCCTCAGTTCCTCATCTCCTCCAAGGCTGCAGAGGCAGCAGGAATTGGGGAGTGGCAGAGTTGTACAGTCCTCAAGTGGGTCTTTCTGGGCTCAGAGAGGGGCGCTGAAGCTCCCAGCCCCGTCCCTCTGAGAATGGAGTCCTTTCTCACCTAGAGGCCAGGTGCTGCCCCAAGAAGGAGGCGCTCATGGCTTCATGACCTCCTTTCCGCCCCCCACGCCGCTGCTTATAGGTAAGTCCCAGCAAATCTGGGGGGCCCCATTTTGGCATCAGAAAGAGGTGGCTTCTTTTGAGCCCACTGGCCATGATCCCAGGCTTCCAACACTCTGGCTCAAGTCCAGGTTCCTTTCTAGGACACCCTGTTTGGGAGGAAGTATAATACAATGGGTACAAGTGCTTATTAAGGGGCTGGCCTGTCTGACCTTGGACAAGGTCTTAAACCCCTTTAAGCTTCATTTTTCTCCCACTGTAAATGGGAATCATATTTTCCACAAAATTCTTATAAGTATTAAATAGCCTATTTGTACTATACATGTATTTTACACACAACTAAGCCCTACGTGCTTGTTAGGGAATAGGATTGGTGTGCAAAGCTAATAAATATAGAAGGTCTCCTACCTCTTCTCCCACAGCTCAGACACCCTGACATAATTGCCGTTATATAGGTAAAATGCACAGCCTGGCACAGAGTAGGGGCTACAAAAATGGTACCTGGTCTTGTGGTCTGTGGTATCTAGTATTTCTGCCCACCTCTCTAATCCCATCCCCACCCCCGCTGCCCTTCAGCAACGCTCAACTGCTTACGATACCCTTCTGGCATTCCCGCTCCACACCCAACGGGACACCTTCTCACCCCTGGATCACCACAGCAGGAACTGGCCAGCTCTCCCTTCTGGGTGTATAGCTAGGCTATGTTCACAGCTGCCCCTGCAGTTAGCTGTGGCCATTCAAGCAAGCTCCCGCCAATGGAATATGAGCAGGAGTGCTGTGTGCTGCCCCCAGGACTGTTCCATCGAACCCCCACATGAGCTTCTGTGCGCTCTTTCCACTTCCAAGGAGCTTAGCAGTCGTGGGTGTCCCAGAGTGACAATGGCAGAGCTATAGATGGGAAGAACCTGGTCCTGACTTAAAGTGTCATTAATGTGGTCATTCCATTAGTGAGAAACAAACTTCCATTGTGCTTAAGGCTTTCTCCCTCCATCCCTTCCTTCTTTCTACTTTCCTTTCTCCCTCCCTTCCTAGTTTGTTACAGCAGCTAGCCTTCTTGTAGTTAGAGCACGCATGCTGTCTCACAGGCCTGGGATGCTTGTGCCTCTGCCTCGTGTCACCAGAGTATCTCTTATCCTTTAAGTGTCATCTCTGGCATCACTTCCTCCAGGGAGCCATCTCTGAGCACCCGCAGCCCCGCAGCCAAGGGGTGGTTGTCTCTGGCAGGCACTGTGCACTCGACCGCTCTCTATCCATTCTTCCCTTCTTTTTTTCCCTTTTATTTCATCATATAATGGGGGTACAACTATTGTTAGGGTTA
>VBSM01001453.1:258195-300684 GCA_008086735.1 Cheirogaleus medius | reverse complement strand
CGGGTGCCTGTATGTTCTGTGTCCACATCCTGTGGGAGTGAACTGCGTCCCTAGGCGGCTGCGCGGTGCGCCACGGGGGCTGAGGGCCTGCGGGTGTCCAGGCGGCTGTGTCAGGGCCCTCGGCCGGTGCACAGGGCGAGTGTGTGTGGCAGGCCTAGGCAGACAGCAAAGGGCCCAGCCATGTGGATGCTGCGCCCAGCAGGGAGCCCGGGACAGGCCGTCCTCCTGGGGCTGCTGACCCCCCAGAGGTGACTCCACAGGGAGGGGTCAGCGCAGTTGCCGCGGGCCCAGGTCCTGTGCGTCGACTGGGGGTCCCATGTGGGGAGGTGGTGCCCGAGCCTGCAGAGCTGCAGCAGGAGCCCCCGCGGACCCCACGCAGCCTGGCGCCGCACCCCCCTTCCCAGGGGCCTGCGCTAAGCACTGTCCCCTTGCCCCAAGGCTGGGTCCTTTGTCACCAACCACCTGGGGGGAGTGTGGGGAGCTGCCAAGGTGGGCTCGAGCTGCAGCAGGGCTTCTGCCCGGAGCGGGCACAGTCAGGGCAGTGAAGGTGACCAGACCAGACTCTGCTGGGCCCAGAGGACGGTCGCCTCAGTGGGTGGGTGTGGCCACGCTCCTCGCTGGGGAGGCAGCGGCCACGGTGCTCACAACAGCAGCAGCGGAGGCAGGTCTCTCACATTAGGGACTGGCACTTTGGTGTCTGGGCAAGAACTGAACTTTCATTTTTATCATTTTAAGTAGTTTTGCTTAAGTAAAAATAAAAGAAGCTTCTGCAAGCTGGGGAAAGAGGTAATGGAATCTGAGTGTGTGTCTGAGAAAGAACCCGAGCTCCCATGAGCAGCAGCCTGGTCTCGTGGGGGCGCAGGCACGTGGGGGTTGAGGCGCTGGGTGGGGCACAGACGAGAGCCAGAGCCAGTGGGGGCCACGACATTTATTGAGCTCCGAGGGGTGCAGGGGGCTTCCTGGTGCAGCCCTGCTTCCCACCCTCCCCGGACACGCCCGGGCGCAGGCCTTCCCAGCACACGACATCTCAGCGAAGTCAGGGCCCAGTGCCCTCCACCACTGCACCCCCAGGCCAAGGCCCGGCCTCCTCCGAGCCCCTCTCAGCACTCCCCGCGGCTTGCAGGAAAGGCACCCCTGATCCCAGCACACGCCCCGAGGTGCAAACGTGAGCCCAGATGATACAGGCTCTGGGGGAAACCGAGTCAGCAGACAGGGCCACGTGAGAGAGAAGGGGTCTCAGAGCAGCCAGTCTAGCTGGCAGGGAGGGGACGGTGTGCAGATGTGCTGTCAAAATGCCAAACCGACTCCTAGAACAGACAGGTACACTGACACGGAGTAACAATACGTCTAAGTGTCTCGTGGGAACACCGGAAGCATTTGAAGCAACTGAGGCTGCATGCGACGCACGGACAGAGCGGAGCCTAAGTGAGCATTTACAGAGGCGGCTGGGGCGGGGCCTGGAGCTCTCGGAGAGACGGATCTGCCTCGCTGCAAGTGCGCGTGCGTCGTGGCACACACCCTTTCTGCGTGCAAGGAGACCCTCTGTATCTGCAGGAAGGGCGGGTGGTCTGTACAGTGTGCGAGCCTCGGGGGCTCACGCGGGCGGTGACGTGGCTGTTGGGCGCAGAGGAAGCTGGGCTGGATTAGAGCGCACCCATCCCGGTGACCTCGGACGTCAGCCTGCAACAGACAAGGCACAGAGGGAGACAGGTCACCACACCTTCACAAGTGGATCAGGACCGGGACGGGGGCTCCGCGGCCCCCTCACAGCTGTGGCCGACCCACTGTCACTGTGTGGCCCAGCCCACTCTTCAGTGGCTGCAGGTGAGCAGGGCCTGCCACCACGCAGATCTGTCAGTCGGGCCTGCACGGGGGCTCGGGTCCTTCAGGTGCTGGAGCCCCGAGCCCCTGGGTCTGCCCCATGGGCACTGCCAGCCCTCCGAGCCCCACTCCCACGCTGGCTGTCACAGGAATACATGTGACATGGGCAAGAGTCCCCACCCCCAGCACGGTTCCAATGGGCTGACCCGATGCTTTCAGGCAGGCGTGGAGCAGGCCGTCCCCAGACTGGCTCCAGGTTGCCCAACACTGGGTTCCGCCTGGGCTGGCAGCCGCAGGGGTGGAGAGAGGGCCACACTGGCTTGGGACACTGGCACAAGGGCTGCGGGAGGTCAGGTGGGTAAAGCTGGGGGGGGGGTCCCCTTTTCTCCACACAACCCCTCACCCACTTGCTCGGCTGCTGGGAGCCAGCAGGGCCCCGTGGGTGGGGCTCAGGATGGGGACAGGGAGTCACACACCACACGGCTGTGTCCACTCCGAGGCCCCGTCTGGCCTCTCCCACAGGCTTCGTGGGGCTCTGGCGGGAGGATGTCCTCGGGAAGTGAGGCCGGTGTGTTCCTGGCACCAGCGGCCGTGAGTTGGTGGAGCCAGTGTCACAGCCTGTGTGGCCACATGGGCGCTGTGGCTCCGGACCACATTTGCACAGGAAAAGGGGAAGGAAGGGGCCCTGTGGAGCTCTCTCCTGCCCTGACCCCGCACTTCTCTCTGAGGATGAAGAGTGAGGACAGAAAGGCAGACACCAGAGCACCCGTCCTTCTGGACAGCGCTGTGCCCACGGGCGCTGGATTTCCAGGGCTTGCCGCCCACAGGGCCATGTCCAGGCACTTGTCCAGGGCCACACGGGCCACCTGCCCTCCTCGGGACACTCTCACCGTCCGATTCCTGCTCTTCACTGGAGATGCGGAAAGTGAGGGTCAGGGTGAGGGTGGAGCGTCCACGTGGAGACTCCCAGCATCCAGCTGAGGTGGGGGGCGGGTACCGCGGGGAGGCACAGTGCAGCCCGGGATCCCCCCGCCACGCTGTCAGCTGAGATGTGGCAGTGGCTGGGGAGTCCCTGTGGGGCGTCCCCGTGGAGGCCTCGGCGGCTCACCTGGCGTTGATGAGATACTGGGCAAGGCTGATGTTGGCCGGGGTCCCCGTGATGGTGATCTGACGTTCGGACGACCCTTCAGTGGCGTTGGCAATTTTGATCTGAGCTCCAGACATCTGCCGAATTTCATTGATTTTGGTCCCTTGGCGTCCGATTATGCAGCCTATTAGCTAGAAAAAGAGGACGGAGGGAATTTCTTAGAGAAGAATCCGAGACCACTCAGGAGCACGTGCAGCGCCCGTGGGAGCTGCGCGTCGGCTGCTGCCTTGGTCTCTAGCCCGAGCCCTGGGTGCAGTGCTCCCCAGGGAAGAGGCACAGCCAGCCTCGCGGCTGTAGGGTGCCACCTGATCCAGGACCAGTGTCGGGGAGATGGGGACTAAGGGCCCTACCTCTGCCTGCCAGCGTGGAGCTGCCTCTGATCAGCGCCCTCCTGGGGGAGGCCCGAGGGCCGAGAGGGTGCTGTCTGGGCCTTGCAACTTTGCACTGGTTTCCGCAGGGGTCTTGGTCAGGAAAGACCCCAAGCTGGGCTGGCGGGTGCTGCGTGGGGCCACATGCCAGCGCCGGCTGAGGCCACGTCAGCTCCTTTCTGGCTGCATCCTCAGGGTGAGGACAGTTCTGCCAGAGTGGAAGTGGCCCAAGCTTGTTGAAGAAATGTGTGTTTGAAGCCACAGCAAAACTCACTGCTGCCTAAAACCCATCTTTGGACGAACCCAGGTGAAATTCTAAGGACGTGTCGCGCATTTCCTTTCGCTCCCATTTTGCGAACTCTGTTTAAAGAGGGTGCAGTGGCGTCCGGCCGAGGTGGGCACCATGAACGAGGCCTCCCTGAAGCAGCCTGGGGTAAAGGCCTTCTCTGTGGCCACAGCTGCCCTGTGTAGGCCCCTGTCAGTCCCCTGATGTGTGAAGGGACATCTTGGGCCCCCAGAGAAGACTGCAGAGGAGCCAGCAGCAACACTCGATTTTCACCTCAGACGGAACGGAATCCCTTCGTGCTTGCACAGGCCAACGGTGAGAGCTTTGGAGCGAGGACAGGAAAGAGTGGCCAGACACGTGGCCGCGAGAGCCAGACTGGAGCCCGCCCAGCACCGAGGGCCCAGAGGTGACACCCACCCCGAGTCTGTTTCTGCTGCCACCTCCTCTTGAGGCTGCTGGTCAGGGTGTCAGACCTGTGGTGAACTCGGTGTCAGAAACACGTTCTGTTCTTCTGTTATGTAGAGATGGGGCCGCGAGATGGCGCAGAGGAGGGAAAATCCACTTCCAAAGGTGGACGACGCTGAGCCTGCGTGGCGAGCCGCCCCTCCGCCCAGGGAGCCCAGGTGCCCTGCAAGCTAGCTCCTGTCCCCAAGGAGACCCACAGTGCCTCGTGCCATCTCTGCTGGTTACCTAGGTTACGACCAGCTGTCTCACTAGACCATAAAGCCATCAGTCTTTATAAACATCTAGAGACCTCTGCTCTAGAGAAGCCAGAGCTGCCAGCTCCCTCTATCTCCTGCCTACGCCTCCACCCACACCTCTCAGGCCACACCCACATTGAGGCTTCACCCATACCTCTCAGGCCCCACCCACACCTCCTCAATCCTGCCCCCACCTCCTCAGGCCCCACATGCATCTCCCAGGCTTGCCCCCAACCCCCACCTCTGGGCACTGCCCACCCGCTCTTTGCTCAAGCTCCGAGTGTGCCCCCAGGTCAGGAGGTGGCTCCCCAGCCTGCACATGGCCACAGTAACCAGAGACCTTGTGGGCCCATCTCTGACCTGGCAGCACCACTGTCCCCCCTTTGTCCCCCCACCAGTGTGACCAAGAGTCCTGGTAAAATGCCAACACTCAGGAGGGAACGCACAGCCGTGGGCTGCCAGGTTCCATGCTGCCCCTTCCTCAGCCACTGTGGCAGCCCACTTTCCTTCCCAGCACTTTCTGCACAGGAGCGCAGTGGTGCTTGCTGAGCCCTCAGTGCTGACAGCCTCCTGTACTCTGATTTCTGCTCCTCTGATTTTGACTCCCAGTGGGGAGTCGTCTCCCCCCAGCACAAAGCGCCTCCCTCTTCTCTCAACATCTCCCTCCATCTTCAAACCCTCCCGCCAGCAGTGCCCTGGACCTTCCTCCTATTCCCGCCGCCTCCTCCCACACCCTGGTGAGCTGCTCACGGTGTCTTTCCCCTGGCTGTCGGGGGCGCTGCCTCTGCCTCCAGCCTCTCTGCCCTCCTCTGGACAACTGTGGGGTCTGAGCGAGGGTGAGCAGTCGGCACACCCTCCACACGACAGATGCCACGCTGACCACGTCACTGTGACTTCTGAAGTGGTGCCCTCTGCTGTCAGAAAGGGATGTGAGGATAGGCTCCTCCCACCACCCTGCCTTGGGCTTGCTCGGTGAGAGACAGGAGACCCGTGGGCCGGGCCCTGCAGCCCAAGGGTGCCCCCACCCCGCCCCACTCGCACCTGCCGACCCCCACCCCTGGACAGCCAAGAGATGGCTCTCTCCTTTCACCCTTGTGTGGCTCCACTGTAAATTTAAAGAAAAACTATAGAAATATTCTGAAATAATGTGGCCTCTCCTAACCAGACATCACAGCTGAATCACACAGGAATGGCAGCAACACCTACGCTCCCCTCTCCCCATCGAGCCCACTGTCTGACACCCCCGATTCCTTCTCCCTGAAGGCCCTGGGGCTTCTGCAGCTCAGGACATGGGAGGAGCCAGGCCCCAGCAGGCAGGTGACCATAGGCACCAGAGATGACATGGCCAAGAGCAAGCACAGAAGTGGGCCATGACGGAGGCCCATGGTGACCATCAGAAATGGACCCAAAGGCCTGTGTCCCCAGCGGCTGTGCTGTGGAGCCTGAGTGTGCATCCTGAGCCTGAGTTCTTGCATCCAAGTGTCTTTCTGCAGACAAGCTGGGCAACCTGTGGACGCTGGCATGATCCAACTGTGGCCAGGAGACAGACGTGGATGAGATGGCAGGTGAGCGTCAGCACAAATGCACATTTTATCTCCTTTTTCTACAAGAAGGCGGCAGGCAGCCACCATGTGCTGAATACCAGCTCTGGTGGAAATGCACCGGCACCTGCAGCCCCGACACCGAGGCCCGGGGTGAGCAGGAGAAAGCCCCTGACAGTGCTGCCAAGAGCTCTGCCAGGCAGCAGCACAGGAGGGTGTCCCCAAAGGCACACGGGGAAGGGAAGCCACTTCCTTCTGAGGGGCAGGTCTCCCCTCCCTAGAAAGACTTCCAGGAGGACGGGAAGTGGGCAGCCAAGAACTGGGAAAACTGCATTTGTCTGGCCGAAGGAGGCCACGGGAAACAGAGGTACCAGCTCTCGACAAGATGCCTCATCCTCTTGGTTTAAGTTCATTTCAGTGTTAAGACAAAAGCCTAGCTGAGAGCATCCGCATCCGGTGCTGGCGAGACAGTGTGATTCAGGTGACTGGCTAAAAAGGAAAAACCCTACAGGGCAGAAGGTCCACTGGCTTTGTCACCTGGGTGAAAAGACTCAGGAGGGTGACAGAATCCACAGGTTCAAGGGACCATTGCAGTGGGTGGGGGGGTGCAAGAAACCAAAATCCCTCCCTCCAAGAATGTGAGGACAGCAGTGGTGACCCCTGCTGGGGAGATGGTTCTGTGCTGCTGCTCTTCAAGTTGGCCCAATCTCAGAAATGCTCGTGGGAACCAGAAGGCTGGCGACAAAGCTGCTTGAACCTGAGTGTCCGAGTGGCTCTGGACAGTCCTGCAGGTTGTGTCTGAAGAATGACCCTGCAGAGGTGGCCTGGAGCAGGCATCGCCAGAGACAGCTCTTCAGGAGGGTTAGTGGCACTGGCCAGATGGCCTTGCGGTCCTGTCCTCTGGTGTCCCTGCTCTATTCTGCCTCTTCTCCTCCTCATTGTCCATCTTCCACATTCAGGATGGGTGATCTCCCTGAACTCCCAAACCTGTGCTTCTGGTTGTTAGCTTCCATGAAGGGAAGAGGCAGGGCTTGGATTTCCTGCCTGGCAGGTGCAAGGATTGGAGCAGTTAAGGTTCCTGAAGTCCACAGCTCTAAGGCAGAAAAGGCCCCTGGATATTTGACACAGAAGGGGCGTAGCCATCACCACAGCCCATACAGGGACCCTCCTTGCTGCTCTGGCAGCTACCCATCAAGGACACCCTCCATGGTCTCTAAGTTTGGAGTAGTCTAAGGATACAGAGAATAGTCCTCCCTCTCCAACAGACCCCTGCTTTGTCTGGGGAGGAACTGGCATATTGAGAAGAGCTTGTAAGGCCACACCCTCACGTGTGAACAGGCTGACAGGTGCTAGATATGGGAATCCAGACCTGTGACATCCAGCCAACTTCAGGTCTGTTGGAGCCAACTCGGGGAGACTCCCAAGCCTCCAGAGGTGCCAGGGCCCCTGGGGCAGGTACTGTGGGTGGGTCTGCTCCAGAGAATTCCTGGCCACCCTGTTCCTGAAGGTTTGACTCTGAACTGGGGCAGTGCCTTCTCAGCAACATGGGTTCCCAGTCCAATTCTCAACTGACTTTTGATTAAACTCTGAAGTCCTGTTGGCCCCTTTTTTTGTTTAACATCTTAGGGATGTAAAATCACATGCCTTTTGTGGACATTAAACATGCTTAAATGGGAAAGGAGAGAGGAAAGATGAAACAGGGGGGTTGGGTGTAAGGCCATCACTGAACAGGGGTCCCTCTGCCCAAGGGTGGCAGAGCTAACAGCCGCCCACACCTGGCATTTCCACACATGGACTGGGGGGGAGGTGCAGGGGCATACTCACATCATTGGGAATGGTGAGTTCATGAGTGCTGGCTGGGGGGCTGGCGTCCAGACCTGGGCACACCAAGGGGACACAGTTAGGCTGGCAGGAAGGCTTCTCCCGGTCACACCCCAGCATTTGGCTGACATTCCACCGGGCTGGGCATGGGAGGGCTGGAGGGTTGGCCCGATGGTGAGGGTCAGCACAGCCCTGAGGCCCAGGACCCTGCGAGTTTTCAGTCCTAAATTGCAACCCAACCTCCTGAGTCCCAGCATTCCTCAAAAGAAGGAAAAAGAAACCCAAGCAGAATGACATTTCACTGTTTTTTTGGACACATCATGATTTCACTTTGCTGCCACCTCTGTGTAATCTCTCATAACACCTGGCACAGGCACCCTGGCCAGCCCCAGGCTGAGGGGCAGGGCCATCCAGCATGTCTCAGGGCCTCCACGGGGTGCCTAGGGGACAAGCACGCTGGTCACACTAACCCTGAGTGCCCACCCTCCCTGTGTTTTTGAAGACCCCTGGTTCCGAGGCCCAGTCTGCTCACCGACGCCCCACCTGGGTGCTGCCGGTGGCTGAGCTCGCAGAGCTGCCTCTTGCTCAGCTTCCGACCTGAAGCCATCCAAAGGTTGTGCACAGCCCGGTTCGATACTCAGGCCACCGGGCAGGTCTCCCAGTTTGGAGCATGGAGACCTAATAGCTTCACTGAGTCAGAAATCAGCTGCTGGACCCAGAGCCAGACTCTACCTTTCCATGCTGAACAGTGGAGATGTAGGCTAGTTTATCCTCAAGCCCAAGCTGTTCTTTTTACAACTCTCAGGTAGAAGATGACTTCTCAGAGCTCAGGCACAAGACCTGCTCTGGCTTCAAGAATAGTGACAGTGAAGCCCGCAGCAGGTGGGGAGGGAAGCCGCAAACTGCCCACCTGCGCAGCGTCAGTGGGACTCATGGGCCAGAGGCCAGCTCTCCCCACTCTCTCCTCCTCTCTCCACACTCAGCATTTCCATTTCCTCAGCAGGAGGCGGCTCCAGCCCAGGGTAATGCTGAGGTCCTGTTTGCCCCTCGGGCCCTACATGCCTCCCGGCCAGATCCTGCAACTCAGCCCAGACCCCAGAGCCCCAGCTCCACCCCCACAGATCTGCTGGGGAGCCTTCAGGATGTCCCAGAACCCAGGCCCCCCAGGCCTGCTCTGTGGCCCCACCTCTGCCCTCGCCCTCGGCCTGGTCTCCATGCAGCCCAGGTTCCCAAATGCACCTCAGATCCCCCATGACCCCAAGGAGCTCCCAGTTCCTCACGGTGCTCCCTGCCCCCCTCCACCCAGTGTTCCAGCCACGCTCCAGCACCCCTAGTCCTGGGTGGGCAGTTGCCCACGCTCCAGCTCACTCCTGGCCTCCCTCCCAGGCAGGGACCCTGGGGCAGGTGTGGCTCTGGGGGCACCCAACACTGTGGGGGTGCAGCTGGCAGGTGCCGAATGAACCAATCATCCCGTATTGTCTGTTGTCTTTTGCGTGTCTAAACCTAGAGTTTCTGTTCTTTACCTTCTTTCAGTAAGGATGTTTTCAACAGAACAATTATTTTGTAATTCAACTATCTATAAACATCCCATAAATTGTGACAATTAAAACATCATTTAAGAGATTCCCTGGTGCTGAGTCATGGAGAGGAATTTCTGAACAACGCAGGGCGAACCCAGAGCAGGCACACTGGCTGAACTTGGGATATTCTGACCGAGGGGAGGACAGCATCAGAATTCTTTTTGAGAGGACACTAAAATTAAACTAATAACTGGACGACATATCTGTCTAAGACAAGTGTTCGTCTGTCTCAGGACAACATGGCTGCGTGGTGAGCACTTTTCTTGTGAGGATGGTGATGTTCCGGGCTCTGGGAGACAAGTGACGCCCCCCAGCCTAAACCCAGGACTGTCACCGTCAGATACTTCTCATCACCCCAACCTGATTTCACCCTGCTGTGGCCGCGTGTGTGTGCACAGCGGGTCCTGGGGGCCTCGGGGAGGGGAGGGTTGGCACACGGCAACGCGCTGGCAGCTGGGGGTCCATGGCGTCTTCCTTAAGGGACGCAGGGACACACTAGGTCCCCAGCTTCTCAATCTCGATGCTCACTCCAGACAGATGAATCTACAGATCTGTAGGCCGCCCCACGCCATCCAGGAACAAACATTTTCATGGAAATCAAAAGGGCTGTGGACAGCGCAGCACACAAAATCCTTCTCCTTGAGGGTTTGCTCGTGTCTTCTACAAAACGTATTTTTACAGTGCAGACCATGGTAATTCTCCAATACCTGCTCCCACAGACCGAGGGTGTACCCTGATGAACCCTCCTGTGACCAGGTGCTGCGCTGAGCCCCCTAGGATCTCCCTAGCCCCAGCACAGTGGGGCCCTGGCCAAGGCTGGTCCACGGCCCTGGCCACCGGAAGCTGCTGACCGCACTCGGACATGGGTGCTGCAGGACCGCAGAGCGGGGCCCGTGCCTGCTCCCCCAGTGGGCTGTTTACCTGACGACTGGCCCATCAGATTTTGAGCTTCTTCGGAGGAGTGTAAAGGCAGCTTTTCTCCTGGAGAGCAAAGAAGAAACAGGTTTAATGTTTTGCCCTCAAGGAGATAAGCACGGTCCCTTCAACTAGGGAAGCTCAAAATATGACTGGCGCAGGCACAGCTAAGCCATGTCCGGTGGCCCACTCAGCCACGGCCACAGGCGTGGCTCTGCCCCTGCCTCTCTGGGGAGGGACACCCAGCTGCCCGCCGCAGCCGGCTCAGCTGTGCCCAGCGACTCCGCCTGCCCCGCCACAGCGCCTGGGCTGGGGTAGGGCTGGGGTCCCTGCTTCCCGAGGTGGGCAGGGCAGGGCCATCCTGGTGGGTGCCACCCGGGACGTGCGGTGGCTTCCTGCAGAGCGGCACCTGCACCTGCTCACCTGCACACTTCCTCCTGGACAGAAACACGCCAGGGCCGAGCAAGTGGACGCCTCCAGCAGGAAGCCCCCTGCAGCAGCACAGAGCGCTGTCCGGCAGATGCGGACCTTGAGGGCAGACATCTCTTCACAAGCGAGGACGCGGCAAGACCAACTGTGAGGTACACTAGCCGCAGTGGGGGGCACACAGACTGACCTCCCCCGCCCGGCCCCGAGCAGCCCACTACTGTCGGCCCTGCACCAGCGACACTGAGGCTCCAGCTGCACCTGCTCTACACGCTGCACTGAGCAAACAGTTCAGAGACAGTCCCCAGGTGAGAAGAGAAGGTCAGAAAAGGGCTGGGTACGTACCGGGGAAAGCGGGGTTGGTCTGTCCGAGGGGAGGAAAGGGGGTTTGCTGCATGGCCAACTGGTGGAGCTTGGTCAACTGCTGGGGTAGGAGGGACACGAGAGCTAAGAAGGTTATTGTCATCGAGTACAAGTCACACCAAATCAAAATGGCAGTAACAGAACTTTGCACAGATAGAGCCATGCGGACACATGGCGGACGCGGCAGACTCAAGGACTTGGCCTGGGAGAAGCCAATGGGGCCCGCCTTGCTGGCTTCAGGCAGCACCGGGTGGCGCCGGGAGCTGCCGTGCTCCCTCCTTGGCTCCCGGGCAGCTCCACCCAGACCAGCCAGGCCTCCCACACCAGGCCGGTGTGGACGGAGGCTGGCCAAGGCCAGTGGCTCACGGAGGCCCTGAGCCACAGAGCAAGGCCAGCTGGGCTTCTAAGTGACTCAAAGTCAAGTCACTACTCACGAAATGTGTGCTGTCCCCTGTGGGGTCCACAGAGGGTCCGCAGCACCGCGCAGACCTTGCCCTGGCCCCCGCCTTGAGCGAGGCTCGGCAGCCCCCTCCCAAGGGCCTGTCTTTACCCAGGGGGATCTGGGGGTGCCCAGTACCTACACACCTGCCCTCCAGGGAGTGTCTCGTCTGCCCGGGACTGCAGACTGTTAGCGCTGGGAGGGTCGTGGAGGCATGAGGGGTGCGGGGCACTGGTCTGGAGGCTGCCTGTGCGTGTGGCCCTGGCACCTGCAGGCCGCACCCGTCCCACCTCCCAACCCACAGCCACATGCTTCCCAAGGAGGGCTTTGATGCAGGTTCTTTAGTTATCTTTTCTTAGCCTCATTTCTTAAATAAAAACTAAAAATAGCAGAAGATAAAGGTAAATGTGGCGAGACGAAGGCACATCTCTGGAGCAAAGGGAGCAGGCTGAACGCCCGGAACCCACCCACGCTATGGAGTCCGGGCTGCTCCGCAGAGGGTGCTGTGGGACTGCATCTTTGGGGAGAGGTACTTGCCTCCCAACCCAAATGCAACCCTGCGCGGCTGCTTGTGCTCTGAGCTGGTCCCAGACTGGCGCCCTCCCCACAGCCAGGCAGGTGACAAGACAGGGGGTGCTGTGAGAGGCCACTGCGGCCACCACGGCTGGGGCTGGGGCTGGGGATACCTGGGCAGCAGAGCTGTTGTCCCCAGTAAGAGGGGCTGGCTTCCGAGGGTCTGCTGAGACCCCTCCACACTGGTCCTGTGGCCCCAGGGGGCTGTGCCCCGAGGTGGCACCTTGCAGCTGAGCCTCATGGGGTCTGTGTGGGCCTCCCAGGAGCAGGGCACCTTCCTGGAGAGTGTGGCCCCTTCCTGTCTCAGCAGCAGGATCGAGGGGCTGCTCCCCTGCCTGGGCCTCCCTTAAAGCCTTGCAGTAGGGGCGGGGCCAGGACCGAGAGAACAGGGCTCTGGCACACAGGCGGGTCAGCCTGGCCTCTCGCTTCCACGACCAGGTCCTGGCACGGAGGTCTGCGCAGAACCCGTGGTGAGCCTGTGGCCTCCCGTCACACTGTCCAGACAGAACCTTTGGTGCACGTGCGTGTGCATGAACTGTGAGAGTGGGGTGTTTGCTGCCGCAGCAGGCTGACAAACACCGTGCGTCTGGCCTGGCACCTGAAGCACCTGCCTGCCAGGCATATCTGGCGAGCTCTGACTCCGGGCGCATCTCACCAGCCCCCGGCCTCTTCTGCCTTCTTGGCTGCGCCCTGATCTAAGGACTTGGGCTGGGTCTGCTCGGGGGGACACCTGGCTGCAGGTCTCATGGCTGGGAGGAGCCAGGAGCTGGGAGGTGCGAGGAGCCCCAGTGAGGGCACACAGAGACTTGGGGTCAGACTCAGCTTTCTGAGTCCCCGAAGAGGTGGCAATTGTCAAGGCCACACCCACAGAGCACCAGCTGCTGCCCAGGTGGACGGTGCCGGTTCTGGTGTGGGCAGCCTGTGCCTGCCTGGAACAGACCCTCGTGGGCACAGTCATGGGCGTGCCTGAGGGGCCGCACACTGGAGTCTTCACAAAGTGCCAGCAGAGCCTACTCAGAGACACTGCCCCAGGACTCCAGCACAGCCACAGGGACAGTTTTGCACCTCTGGGCGAGACGCAGGCCCTGAGGTGGCTGGAGACCCTGCTCTGCTTGGAAGCAGATGAGCTCAGGGGTCCTAGTGATGTGTCCCACCCGGACTCAGGTGCCCATGGAAAGAGCACGCACCCCACCCACTGCATCCCAGCCACCTGCGGCTGAATGGAACAACCTCCCCTGACCCCCGCCACCTCTAGATGGCCCCAGAGCCTTCCTGTGACAGCACAGGGCAAAGGACACACACATGTGCCCAGTCACCCCGAGTCACCTGAGGGGTGTCTAATGGGGCCAGACCTACCCACAGGGAAGAGTCCGACAGGGAAGATACTGCAACCCCCCAGGATGGAGTCAGCACCCTCAAAGGACATCAGGGAAGAGCAAGGGCTAGTGAGGCTTGGCTCAGGGTGGGGGTCACGGCCAGGGCACAGGGGAGCCTTGGCCCGTGTGGCTGCTGACAGCCACTGTCTCTGCTCTCGCCCACCAGCTACTCACCCGCAGTTAGGGCTGGGTGCTGGACACGTGCTCACGTGTCCACCAGCTGAGCTGGCTGTGCACCCCATGAGGACAGAAGACGGGTCCCTGCACCCCCCCCCCGAGACTACACAGTCTTGCCCTGGTCAGGACTGGGGATGGGACTGGGCCATGCCTGGATCCCGAGGCCAGGGACCTGGCCAGAGTCGGCTCTGACACCAGTCTGCAGACGGCACCCACGGCAGTGAGCGACACGAGACTCGGCTGGTGACCCTGGTATGCCTGGGGCTGTCCCATCCCCTGAGTTCTGGTCCCTCCCCCAACCCCCACCCCCAGTCACAGAATCCCCCGGGTGGTGCAGGTGAAATCTGGAGTCAGGTGGGGCTGGCGTCAGCACTCAGAGAGAGACTCACATCCAGAAGGTCAGAGATTCTGCAGCTTTAACCCCTCCTGCCTCATCATGTTTCCTGCTTTTCACGAAGGAACAGCCATACCATCAAATAACTCTCTCCCCTCCCCTCCCCACCACACCCTGGGTGACACACCAGGAGGGTGGGGCCTGCAAAGCCACATCTGTGAGTGTGGGGGAGGGACCTGCGGGTCCCATCTTGGCTCCACCCACACTTGGCCAGGCCACTCCACCTCTTTGAGATTCAGTTCCCACATTTTTAAAGGAGGAAACAGGACTAAGTGCAAAGGGGCCATCTACTTTTTGAGATAATTCTGCCATTTAAAAAAAATCAGACTTTTGGTTGTCAACAGTGTCTCCAAATCATTGAGAGGGCAGGTAAAAAGGAGGGAGGGAGCGGGGAGGAGAAGAGGCAGGGAGGAGAAGGGAGAGGGGAGGTATCACATGACAGATTGACAGATGTTTCTCTGTAACTTGTATCGGAATAAAGAACAAATACTGAAACTGTAAGTACTGGTGAGTCCGCCACTCAGTGCATCAGCAGGAAGGAATGCGGCCTGCTACCGCCACTCAAGTCAGAAGCTGGCCACCAGGTGTTTCAGTGTATTCATACTTCTCCTCCCAGGAAACGCCTGTCTCTGTTTTTTGCCCGTTTTTCTCAATGGGTTGATTTTTGCTGATTTCACAAATCCTCAGGCATTTCAGACACTAATCCTGCCTCAGTTATACACGCTGCACAGATCTGTTCCCCACTCTCCTTAAGGTTTCTTTAGAGAAACAGAATTCCAAATTTTAATGTATTCAAATTCATCAATATTCCCCTTCATGGCCTGTGCTTATGTTTTGTTTAAGAAATCCTTCCCTGACCTGAGAAAAGAAGGACATCCTCCTGTATTGTCTTCTAAAAGTGCTTTTTCTCTAGTGTTGAAGTTCTTGATACATAAGAAATGTTTTTGTTTATGTCTCTGAGTAACGATCCACTTCCCCGCGTGGACGACCACATCTGGGCATCGTGTGTGGACCATCCGTTCTCTCCTGGGCCCTCGCTGAGGCCGTCACAGGCTGGGTCGGATCCTGGGCTCTCTGGGCTGACCCAGTGGTCTCTTTGTCTCTCCTCGATTACTCCAACCACAGCGCATGTCTTTGCATTCACTGGGACAAACCACCCTATCACACCTTCTCCTCGCCGATGAGTGTCTTGATCTTGGCTTATGCTCTTCCATAAAAAATTTAAAATAGCATTTCAAGTTTCTCAAAAAAATCTGCTGGGATTTTGATTGGAATTGTATTGCTTTTGTGTATCAATTTAGAAAGAACTGACATCTTTAGGATACTTAGTATTTCTATCCATGAATATGGTATCTCTCCATTTATTGTGGTATTTTGGTCTTCTTTAACTTTCAATAAATACAACTTAAAAAAAAAGTCATCTTTTCACTACTGATTTCCTATTACAGTGTTGTGTCACTTGCAACATGGCTATGTTTTGATAAATGCATCATCAGGCAATTGTGTTGTCGTGCAAACGTCACAGAGCAAGCTCACACCAACCCAGGCGGTGTAGCCTGCACCTGGGCTGCATGGTACAGCCTACAGCTCCAAGGCTACAACCCTCCACAGCTGGTCACCGTACTGAATCCCATAGGCAACGGTGACACAAGGGTAATAAGTATTGTGCATCTAAACATATCTAAACAGAAAAGGTACAGTAAAAACATGGCATGAAAGATAAAAGGGTACACCTGTTTGAGGCACTTACCACGAATGGAGCTTGCAGGACTGGAGCTGCCCTGGGCGAGTCAGTGAGTGGTGAGTGCGTGTGAAGGCCTCGGAGGCTCCTGCGCACTGCTGTAGACTTTGTAAACACTGCACTGTCAGGCTACACTAAGTTTATTTAAACTTTTTTTTTTATTTCTTCAATAATAAATCAACCTTAGGTTGTTATAATTTTACTTATAAACTTTTAAAATTTTTAATGTTAACCTCTTTTGTAATAGCACTTAGCTTAAAACACAAACATTCTACAGCTGTGTAAAAATACTGTCTTTATATCCTTTCTTTTCTTTGAGACACAGTCTCACTCTGTTGCCCAGGCCAGAGTGCCGTGGCGTCAGCGTAGCTCACAGCAACCTCAAACTCTTGGGCTCAAGTGATCCTCCTGCCTCAGCCTCCGGAGTAGCTGGGACTACAGGCATGCGCCACCACGCCCGGCTAATTTCTTTTTCTATTTTTAGTTGCCTGGCTAATTTCTTTCTATTTTTAATAGAGATGGGGTCTTGCTCTTGCTGAGGCTGGCCTCAAACTCCTGATCTCAAGTGATTCTCCTGCCTCAGCCTCCCAGAGTGTTAGGATTACAGGCGTGAGCCACCATGCCCAGCCTATATCCTTATTCTGTAAGTTTTTCTATTTTAAAAATTATTTATTTTAAAAACTTTTTTGTTAAAAACTAATACACAAACACTCACACCAGCCTAGGCCTGCGCAGGGTCAGGACCATCCATGTCGCTGGCTTCCACCTCCATGTCTTGTCCCACTGGAAGGTCTTCAGGGACAGCAACAGGCATGGAGCTGTCACCTCCCAGATAACAAGGACTTCTGGATGCCTCCTGAAGGGCCTGCCTGAGGCTGGTTTACAGTTAACTTTTTTTTTAAAGTAGAAGTACATGCTAAAATGATGACAAAAAGTACTGTACAGTAAATGCGTAAACCAGGGACAAAATCATTTATTACATTTATTGCTGTTATCAGGCGTTACGTACTGTGCACAACTACACGGCTGTATCTATACTACAAATGCAGAACAGTTTCTACTCGTTTACGTGGACCACAATCACCCTACGTTTGGACTCATTTCCGTTGTCTTATTTTCTAATTGCCCTGCCTTTCTAGGGCTTCTTTTCTTTCCCCTACTCCTTTTCTTCTGCTGGGTTGGTGGGTAGTTTTTCCCTTACCCGTCTGCCTGTGCTGTCATGGAGGTTGTGCGAGTGCCTGTAACTCATGCGCTGGCCGTGTGAGCCCTCGAGGCGTGGCACGGCACGCTCCCTGCCCCTTGCCTGCCGGTCCTGCTTCTATCAACTCAGCGCCGCCACATCCACCCCGCTGTGCACCACTGCTCCCTTGGTCTCCAGCCGCCTCGGGGGGCACTTCCTTTTCCCAAAGGCAGGCTGCCGTGGGCCGCCTGGTCTCAGAGTCTGAACACGGCTGCATTCAGGCCCTGGGAACACCCTCTCTCGGGACAGGGCTCGATGCTGACGACTGCTCTTTGCTGTGCGTCACCTTCTGGCTCCCCCGCTGCTGGCCAGGCATCAGCCAGGTTCCTCACTGTCGTCCCCTGTCACAGTTGCTCTCTCTGAGCGTGTCTAGGTCTGATTCTGGACTCTGGGGTTGGAAAGTTCTATTTTGCTATGTCTGAGACGGATTCCTCCCGGTTTATCCTCCTGGGATTTCTGAACGTGAGGATTGGTTTCTCTTATTAACTTTGGAAAATCCTCTGGGTGTATCTCTTGGAATTTCCCTCTCCATTCTGTGTTCTCCTCCCGGGGCTCCGACTGCATCCGTGCTGCTCCCTCTCTGTCCTGTGTCAGCGTTTCTCAGACTTGCAGGTGCAAACATGTCGCCAACGGCTCCTGAGCAATGCAGAGTGCGATTCTGAGCAGGGCAGGCAGGCGGACGGACACGTGAGGGCTGGAGGGAGGGGCTCTGTGTGTCTGACCCGAGGGGAGGGGTCCAGAGAAGAGAAAGATTTACCCCAAGCCCGTGGTGAGCAAGGGCTGAGGAGCGACTGCAGCAGCACTGCTCTGCGGCAGGCGGCCGGTGGCGAGGCTTGCGCGGGCCACCACCACTCCCAGCGCAGAACCTTGGGAAGCACAGGCTTCGGCGTCGTTGCTGGGTGCGTCCACCGGTGCCTGTGGGCCTTGGTTCTGGTTCCCCTTTCCACGTCATTACCAACCACCGAGAGGGGCATCTCACACCCTCCCATACGTTCTGCTGGGAGACTCTGAAGAGTGGGAGGGGAAGGTGTCCATCTGCCCCAATCTCTGCAAACGTGCGTGATGACCACAGAACCTACAATTGCTCCTCACATGTCCACAGAGAAGAGTGCAACACCCACAGGGTGCCTGTGGTTGCACGACTAGGATGAAGGGACACTTTCCATACGATTTTTGTCATTGTGACACACGCTCGTACAATTTCCCCACGATTTATTCACTAAAGAACGAACTTCTCAGCAGACACTGGTGCCCATTTCACTCCCAGCACAACCTAACACCAGGGCCGGGTGACAGAGGAGGGCAGCCTCGTCCCACTCCCTGGCTCAGTCCCAGCCTGGTCCCTGCCCAGGCCTCCACTCCCACGTCTGCACGGTGGGCTGCCGTCCCGAGGCTGCTCGGCCGGGCGGTGCGGGGCCTGGGTGGCACGTTCTCCGTCAGCGCCAGTGTGATTTTCTCTCTTCTTGCTCTCAGCACCCCCTTTGCATGACGGGATGTTGCCTAAGGGAGGCGAACTCTGTGGACTAGAAATAAAGATTCCCAAGAAGAAGGGTATTTTTCAGGTTCACTAATTTCTTCCAGGAAAGAGCAATTCCTTCCTGGTGTCACTGTCCCACCGTGACCACAGGGACAGCAAAACTGGAGGAGAGAACTGATCTGTCTGTTGGATCCTCAGTGTGTCGTCCGGCTTCGCCAGCCCCTGTGCCTGCGCCATCCCCATGTTTGCTGCTGTTTCTTTCTCAGTTCTGAGACTTGGCGACTGCAGTGACTTGACACTGGCAGGACATGTGAAGGTACGGGGACAGTTTCCACAGCTGACGGGTGGCTGCCTGGAGAGCTCAAGCAGACTGGACTGAAGAAGACCCAAGACGTCCATTCCATCCCTCCAGAGTCCCCCCGCTGCGGGGTGGGGTGCGGTGCCTCTTCCACGCACCTGGGCTCTCCCAGCACCGTGAGCTTCAGAGAGGCTCTGGGGAGAGTAAGGATGACGACGATGCGGGAGACTGGGGGAGACTGGCGGTGCCAGTGGTGCTCAAACGGGAGCTAACTAGAAACACTCTTTAAAGTTGGGCACAGAAAAACACGCACACTTCTTTAGATAAAGAAATACATAGATCTAAGGAATACATTGTCTTACCATCCACGTGTCCGACTTAGGCCCACAAGTCCGGTAAGAGGTCAAGGTGAGGGGTGGCTGCAGTGTACACATCAGCCACTCGGCTGAAATGAACTTTGTATTCAATTATAAGACAATATTTTTTATAATTGTTATATTTGTGTTCTAAGAAATTGAAGCTTTAAAAATTCCTACTAAACACTAAGCTCAGATAGAAATTGCCTTCCGGGCCACCATCACCTGTGTCACCAAACAGTGTTTCATTTCTGTTTTCAATGGATCACCTAAGTGACTGGCCAAATCTTCAGTCTTATGTGCCTGCTAGGAAAGCCCTCACGGAAGCTTCCACTCTAACGTTGCTGATGGCTGCTCACCAGCCACATGGTACTGACAGAGAAAACAGCATGTCTTCACAGAAAGCCAATTCACGATAAACAACCACGTGGCCTGGGCCACGCCTGCCGCTATGACAAAATACCTTAGAGGTAATTTGTAAATAGCGTAAGTTTATTGCTCACAGTTATGGAGCCTGGAAGTCTGAGATCAAAGTGCCAGGAGTTTTGGTCCTGGGAAGGCCGGGTCTTTACTTCCCAGGGGTGCTGTGAACACCGTGTCCTTTCGTGGTGGAAGGGCACAGCGGCGTGTGGCCCTGGAAGCCCCTTTCCTGGGGAGACTGAGCCCCCGCACGGCTGCCACTCCCAGAGGTCCCACCTCCTCACACCTCACCTTGGGACTAGGTTCCAGGATGTGAATTTTGGAGGGACACAAACATTCTAAGTATTTTAAATCTCTACCATATGCAAGGAGGCAATTATATAATGGTTATACATTAGTTTAAACCAATCTGAAACAAATAATCTGTAAAACACCTGTTTATAAGAGATACCAAGAAAGTTACATGGGAAAGAGATAAACAATCAATTAATATAAAAATCAATCAACCAAAGCAATCAAAATCTCTCTCTCTCTCACACTCGTGTGCACATCCACAGCCTCGGGGGTTTCAGACCACAGACCCCATGTCTGCAACTCCACTGTCCGCCCTGCAAAGGCCTCAGTGGGAGCTTCAGGCCCCTTGGCCACAGAGCCACAGGCAACCCATGGATGTTCACCAAAGGATCCCTGCGGTTCTGAACATCTGACTTTAGAACTATTGCCTGGGGTAAAGATAAATATCAGCCCAGTCAGTTAAACTGCCCTTTGCCAAGGATGCCAGACACTGCATTACCTCAGAGTTCTAGAGCTTCACAAAACCTGAGTGAGCAGGCTTTCAAACCTGCTTTTGCACACGCACATGCATCTCTACTGCACAGCCACCCTGCACCCAGAACTGAATGAAGACTGGGCCACTCCGGAAACTGGGCCTCTGACCCCACTCGCACACATGCCTAACACCATCAACTAGGCTCAGACTGAGCAAAGCCCTAATAGCACGCTCTGGTTGGGGGGATGTGGGGCTGTGAGGTGGCCACAGCCTGGACTTCCTGCGTGGGGACAGGCAGCCGTATCTACAGTTGATCACCCGAGGACAAGACGCTGCTGATTAGAACACGGCAGAGTAACCACAGGACCAAACCCAGGAACCGTCAAACATGGCCTCCGGGGGCATGTGGGGAAGGACGTTTCTTTATTAATGTTTCCCTATCATTCGATCCATGTGTTCCTTTATGAGAATTTTTTTGAAAAAAGAAAAACCATGGGTATTTGTTTTCAGCTAAATAGAAATTTTCCTGCAGTGATGGTGAACTGAATCTCTATATTTCAAACACTTATTCAATGTTAGTTAATTTTTAAAACGCTCCCTTCACATCTTATTCAGATGAACATCTCTTTCCTGCTCAACCAAAAGCACGAGGGTTTGCAGAAGACCCCGGAGCACACAGGCTGGCCCGCGCTGCCACCTGTCTGGTGCAGAGGCACCTCTCACGGCCACAGAGCAGCGCACGGAAACGCGTCATGAGGAGCAGCTGCTGAGCGGGGCGAACACTCCTAATGGCTTAGAGAAGACAAACAGCCCCCAGAACCAACGCCAGGTTTGCTCCCCCTGCCGCAGCACTCGGCGGCCTCCAGGCATGGCGTCTCTGTCTCTCCTCCCTTTCCTCCTGTCTTCCCAACACTGACCAGTACAGACCCCAAACCCTCTCGGGAACAGCCCTTTATCTCTTGGCCCCTTATCCCAGAGCTGTGAGGCCACAGGCCTCTCCATGGAGGGGCTGGGTGTGGGCCCAGAGGCACCTAGGATTTTGCTCCTCAAAGTCATTTCAGGGAGTCTCTGTCCCCTGCACTCAGGCTGCATCTTCAGGGGGTGGATGTCTGAGGCACACCCAGCCCCTCGTGGCCTCTCCCTAGCTCTGGGATAGAAACGAAGGCCTATCCCATGTGTTTTCGACAGTTTGGCTCTCTGTGCACAGATGGACCCTGTGTGTCAACCAGTCTCTGAAAGGGGAGAGTTTGGCTTCACAAGGCACTTACGTGTCCTTCCCAAGGTCTCTCTGAAGACCTTTTGATACCATCACCGGCTTCGTGGGCACCCATCAGCACCGTGCCAGTCCCCGCCCACGGAGGGTGGACACGCACCCTCGCCACCCTGTCACGTGGCTCCTGCACAGGCCAGGAGCTGTCCTGCAATGACCATCTGGGCCCCGCATGGGAGGCCAGCCCTGGACCACAGCAAACAATCGAAACAATTTGACATCAGGCCAAGTCCTCAACACAAGCAGAGTTAGTGCTAAGAGGTTAAAAGGTTATTCCAGGTCATAAGGATACGACACAGGTCAGGAACACTGAGAACGGATTAATATTATTGTGTAATATTAATGTTGGTGGCAATGAACAGCGGCATGCAGGAAGAGGGGGGTGATAACGAGAAAGTCGGGTGAAGGGGAGACACAGTGCACACTCACATCCGGGTGGGGGATGGCGTACTGTCCCTGGATGGTGTAGGCCTGCAGAGAGAGAGACACACGTCAGCCCACCACCCAGCGCCGTGGCCCTTCCCCACTGGCTGCCCTCCCTGCATCTCCACCTGCCCTACTTGTGGACCGAGGGCCAGCCCCCCAGGGATAGCCACGGGACGCCCCAGGGATAGCCATGGGGCCCTCCAGGGATAGTCACGGGACCCTCCACAGATAGCCACGGGGCCCCCCAGGGATAGCCACGGGACCCCCCAGGGATAGCCACAGGACCCCCCAGGGATAGCCACGGGACCCTTCAGGGATAGCCATGGGACCAGCGGCCCAGGCAGGGGGAGGGATGATGCAGCCTCGGCACTTCCCACTCTCACTTGCTTGTACTTCTTGAAAGCAAAACATCTAAGAATTAAGAAAGATCTGTCTGACCTCCGAGTAAGAGGTCCACTAATCATTAACCTTTTGGAAATTTAATCAACCATCTCAGTAAATATTTCTGTTTATCCCAAGAAACCCAAAGACAGAAAGCTTTAAAAGATGACCAAAACCAATGTTGCAAATGCCAGATTGAGCAGGAAATGGATCTAAATCCACCTCAAGATTGACCCAACTCATCACCTCTCACATGAAATCTCCAGTGGGCAGCCCCTGGGGCAGGGGCGGGGCGGCTGCTGCTCGGGACAGTTCAGGGCACCCCGAGGGCACAGGCAGGGATTCATTGCTTCCTTTGCCTTTGAACAGTGGCTCCGATCACCGGCAGCCTCTTCCCCTACCCTCGCTCTGTACCCTGGAGGGTGGGGTGGCCCCGCCTGCCTCGATGGCCCATCGCTGAGATGCCTCAGTGACTCAAATTCACGGCCAACCAATGAACCACACGGAGTCAAGGGAGAGTAAAGACCACAGACAAGTTGTCAGGACTTGGTGACATGGAAGCTGCCACGCCGGGCCTGGTGGTGGCACGGCTGTGGAGGGATGTGGCCTCCAGCCCCTGGCCATACCTGGCTCCATGTCACTTCCTGTGGGACCTGAGGTACCCACCATGTCCCCATGTGGGTCCCCAGGCACCCCAGAGGGATACCTCAGGGAAGACCACATGTCACCTCTGTGGACCCCGAACCCTCCCACAGGTTTTGAATCTGCCAAGAGTTTTCGTCACAAACAACTCGACCTGGCAGTTAAAGGCCACCTGACCCCCTGTCAGGGATGTGGCTGCAGCCCAGCTTCAAGCAGACCCAACCCCAGCGGAGGGAGGACTGGCCTGGGAAGTAAAAGCATCTTATCAGATACAGTATCGCCCTAGACACAAAGAGCTGGGAGCTTGCGGCCTGCAAGAAGGCTGTTTCAGGTTCTAGTGTGTCACCAAACGTGAGGCCCTGGGGCTGTGACGCTCGGGGCTGCTGTCCTCTCAGCCCCCACGTCTGGCTGAACTCCAGGGCACAAGGAGTTCTTTGTCCTAGACCACTTTAATTTTCTGATTTCTCATTTTATTCACGTCACGTGGTGATGTTTTCATCTGCTCGTTCCTTAGCAGGCTCTCCCTGACTGAACCGCTATTGCTGACCCCGCCCTGCCGGAAGCTCTGGGGCGCCCACAGCGACGGGCGTCTTCTCACCTTGACCAGTCTGGCAGTAGCACCTGGGGCCAATTCTCAGCTACCACCCTGTGGCTGTGCTTTGTCCCCTGTGAGCTGGCACGTGGGGGCTGAGTCCCAGGGCCCAGCCCGGAGGGTGGCTCCGCAGGTCTCACTCACACCCGCTTCTGAGGTCCTGTCCTGGCAAAGTCCTGCACCTGGCGACCTGAGTGGCTCCCAGGTGCTGCTGTCCCCTGTCCGCCACCCAGGCTGAGCCCTGGCCAGGCAGACTGCCCCAGGGCAGTGGGGCTGCGCTCTAGAAAGGCTGCCATCTTAGTGACAGCCTGGGGCCCAGCACCGATCGAGTAGCAACCCTCAGCACGGTAAGTGGAGGTGCGTGCTGCACCCACTTTGCAGGTGGAGAGGGGAGCCCAGCTGGGGCTTGGGCACTGGCCAGATCCATCCTGTCATGGCCCCGTCCCTCGAGCTGGACCTGTGACCCCAACCATGTGGTTTTACAGACTCCACATTTGATCGTATGAATACGCCTTCCTTTTGAATAAAAGTACACATTTTATCAAAGACATCACCTTGGTTTGTTTCAACATCAGGGTGGAGTCCACACAGGCTACTAACATGCTAATCAGCCATGAACTTCGGGGGAGGCCACGAGACAGAGTTCTGAGCTAGGACTCCTTGCTGGGGACCTGTGGCCCCATGTCCCTGGTCAGTGAGGCCCAGGGCTGGCCCCTCAGGTGGGACACACAGGTCCCTGTCTCTCTCTGATCTGTGAGGGGGACGAACCCTGCCCAGGGCGGCTCTGAGCACAGGCTGTGCATGCGAGGGCTCCTTGCCAGGGCAGGACAGACCTGAGCACGAGGCAGGCTGGGGGGACGCGCGGCCAGAGCGGCGGACCAGGCCTACTCTGATCCGCACAGGCCGTGTGCGAGGTGCTGTGCCCCTCTTGGTGGACACACCGCAGACACCGCCTAGTGCAGATCTGATAAGATTCCCTTACATCATTAAAAAACATGAGAAAGAGTTGTATCTGCCTTTTTTCTTTTTTTTTAAATGACAAAATAACACCTCAGGCCATCCTCTCCCGGCTGGGGTCACCCATGGGGCAGTCTGAGTCTCAACTCTCCCTTGAGCAAAGACACACATCGCGGCCGACTGGACACAGAGCTCTTCCAGGCCACCCCCTGGCTGACAATTTCAAAGTCCGTGGGCCATGGATGCTGCAGTGACCGGGAGGCACGAGAGAGGGAGCTAGGGCAGGGTCTCGTGCCTCTGCTCCCCCCGAGGCTCTGCCAGGCTGGCACTGCCGTCCCTGGCAGGGGACAGAGGTCAGGGACAGAGAATAGAAAGGACCAGGTCTGCGGACATGGGCGCTGTGTTGGCTAGGCCTGCCTGCACGCAGGGGAGGAGGTCCTGGCCTCAGCGAGGCGGATGCCCACCCACCAGCCGCCTTTCCCTCTCTCAAGTCGCGCTGGGAATGCACTGGGGTTTCGGCTCCTGCATTGCAGGAGAAATGGGACCCCAATTCTCACGGTCCTAGTTGCCTCCAACAGGGGATGTGCCTGCCTTCCGACTATAAACTTCCTAAAAGCACCCAAGAGGTAGGTGTCTCCTGGGCAGATCCAGGTGTGAGCCTGGCCCCAGGGTCCCTCCTGCTGGGCCAGGGAGCCCCTGGGAGAAGGCAAGACCATGGGGCCCCTGTCCCGCCTGGGGCCGGGTGTGGGCGGGAGAGCTCTGTGTCCAGCGCGGGGGAGACGTGCACGTGAGAAGGCGAGAAAACCTGAGTGCACTAACGGGCAGCGGCGGGTGCTGCAGTAAAAGGCTGAGGTTGGCAGTGGAGGCCGCGAGCGGGTCGGCTCTTACCTGACCACCTGCAAAAATGACAGGGGTGGAGGCGGGCTTTGGGCGGTAGGGAATGGTGGCACCTTTCGGTGGGGACTAGGAAAAGGGACAGGAGAGGGAGAGAGAGCGTTAGAGCAGCTCCACAGCACAGTGAGGAGGCCCTTCCCAGCCCCCACCTGCCCAGAGCCCCAGCGGCAGCAGCAGCACCGGGTGGGGTGGACTCCCGAGTCCTCGCTATCACTGTCAGACGGGCTCCTTCTCACCCAGCCCCTGGGCGACCCTCCTGTGAGTGACCACCCGCCCTAAACATGCCCTGGGGCTGGCCCTGGCAGGATGCAGAGCTCCAGGCAATGTGGGGTCCTGGGGGTCAGTCCTGTGGAGAGAGGCGCATGGTGGGATCGCCTGCACTTGGGACCCTGCTGTGGAAGCGCTGGCTGCCGCCAGGTGAGCCCCTTCCTCTCTGCATGGCCCCCGCAAGGCTGGGCCACTCCCGCTTCACTGGTGGGACAGAGAAACCGGAGTACCACAGGAAAAGCCGGCATTGCACATAACTCCTGTGCATGCCCAGTGCCCAAGTGCTTCGCTTTGCCTGTGGCGAGTCAGGAGAGATCGTCACGGGAAACATCCAATTTCACTAATTTAGACTTAGACTCCAAAGGAAACATCCCATAGTCATGAGGAGGTTTGCTGTACTTTCCCTCAGTTATTCTACATCCAAAATATAGGATTCATGTTCTCAAGACCGGCCCTTCCCTGGTCCATGTGTGGCCATCATCCAGGGTTGGCCGTGGGCGGGGAGTCGGGGTTCCTGGCCTGGGGGCCCAGCTGGAGCTGCAGAGGGAAGCCGTGAGGTGGGGCCCTCAGGGTAGCCTGTCCCTCCGAAGGGTCCTGGGGCCATGGGTGCTGCCCACATGAAAACGTGCAGTGCCAGGGGCAGGCTCAGACTCTGTGGCCACACGTCGTGGCCTTGCCCTGGGTGGAGGGGGGACTGCTGAGCAGCTCTGAGCTGACCCAGGCTGTGTCTGGAGTGATGCCAGCTTCCAGGAGGCCCATGTTCAGGATTCCTGTAGTTAAGATGTCTCTGGGCAAACGGGTTCATGGTGCCTCAGGGCCTGTCGTGGCAACAGCGTGACCAAACTGAGTGGCCACGAGCTGGCGTTGTCCTTGCACCAGCTGCAGCCTCCCAGACACTGGGCTCCGGGAGACCCAACTTGGTGCGTGAGCCGACTCTGGCTGTGGGTCCTGGCTCCTGGTCTCTACCGTCCCCTGGGCGGGTCTCCTGCATCAGGCAGGGCAGCCATCTGTGGTGATGCATGTGTCCTCTGCGAGCCCCACCCAGACTCATCTGCACCATGGGCATCCTGTTCTTCCATAATTTCGTGGGGTGAGGCTGAGCCACACCCCGTAAACCTAGCCCCAAAGTCCTCTAATCAACGACGAGAGTTTTTAAAGCATTTTTTGCTTTATTTTTCCAGTTACTCTTCATTTAAAAATGGAGTCAACTTTCCAGGTGTGACGACCTTCCTCCCCTGGTGGGCAGGGCCTCCCGGGCTCTGAGGACAGTGCAGCACCAGCCAGGCCGACCTGCTCGCATGTCTCACGGCAACCTCGCCATCGGAGTGAGACGAGGCGGTTCCAACAGCAGCCCTGGGCACTGACGTCCCACGGCCCGTGGGGTCCACCTGCTCCTGTGGGCAGCAGCTCACATTGGGACTGACAAGACTGCAGGCTTTGCCTTGAGGAGCCGCCTCACCCCAGTCAAGGACACGGCAGGCCGCGTCCCTCAAAGAGCTGGTCGTGTCACTAACCACCGAGCGGAGCACGCATGTCGCTGCCGGGCAGAAAGGAGCGCGCTATCCGCCCCGCTGGCATGGTGGGGCCTCCTCCCCAGTGCAGCGCCCCGGGGTCCCAGACAGGGCAGAGAGCTCGGAGGAGCACTGTGTTGTCTCCTGACCACAGCGTGGGGAAGGTTTCAGAACAAGACAATTTTGAAAGGTATTTTTGACTTCACAAAATATCATACTTCAGGAAAACAAAAACTGCAAACAATTTTAGAGTTGAAAAGAGGTTTGAGCACCAAGCCCAGTGCAAGGTAGCAATGAGGGACAGTAGCCTCGGGAGGCAGGGAGCACAG
Source organism: Cheirogaleus medius (assembly GCA_008086735.1). Taxonomy (NCBI): domain Eukaryota; kingdom Metazoa; phylum Chordata; class Mammalia; order Primates; family Cheirogaleidae; genus Cheirogaleus; species Cheirogaleus medius. Next base: position 273,186 of record VBSM01001453.1, on the reverse strand, counting down.
CAGAGCTGCCAGAACCTTCCGTCTGAGGCAGGACTACTTCATTTTAGCTTCAGGAGAGACCAGCAACTATGGACAGCTTCATGAATTTGGGATATTGACAGAAATTCAAATTTCAGGGTTCTTTTCTTCTCCCCCAAATTTTAAGAGAGGCGTTTCCTGTCCAGCGGCACCTTCTTTGCGTCTGTTTTAATCCTTTTGCTCATTTATCTCCATTTTCACATATTGGACATTTTTGTAAGTTTTCCCTAGGTTCCACCCCTTGTACCTCCCTGGTGGTGTGACGCTGCCGTCTGCAGACAGTGCGGCAAGAGTCTCCCTGCAGAGAGCCCGAAGGAGCATGCGGCCCCCGCCCTTCCCCTCTCCCTGGCAGGACTTCTCCCTGCTGCAGACGGCACCACGTGTGAGGCTCCACCTCTGTCCAGAAAATGCCTTTCAACAGGGATTAATCACCTCTTGTCTCTTTCCAAAACTGAGGGGAGAGGCTCACCCCCTCCACACGCCCTCTGCTCAGGCTCCATAGCAAGGACACTGGGCCCAGCGAGCTCACGTTTATGGCTCTGTGGCAGCCGCCAGCAGCCAGTCCCCCCACAGCACCCCACGCTGGCACGGCTCTTGCTCCTATACCACCTATACCACCTATACCACCAGGCCTCCTATACCACTAGGCTCCTGACCCAGCCCCCACACAGCCCTGACCACAAATCTTCAGGACAACCGAGGCACCCATGCCTTTCCTGACGCGGTGAGCAAGCCACAGGGCGCTGAGCGCACCTGCGCTAACTCGTGCCAGCCACGCGCACAGACTGTACCTCCAGCATGACCACACAGATCTGCTTGACGCACTGGATGATGGCGTCCGGGGTCCCCGAGATGGTCACCGCCCGCTCCGTGGAGTTGGGCAGCATGTCCCCGGCCACTTGGACCTGGGCACCTGTGGACTGGAGACACAGGGCGTTGGAAGGGGCTGACAGCCTGGCAAGACAGGCAGCACCTCCCAGTTCCCGGGAGGCAGCCACAGTGCCTTGGAGAACTGCGTCAGCCTGAGCACCCGCCATCCCTGTCCCCGTCATGCCACGCCGGCCTGGACCACAGCATGGCACCTTGGGTAGGGCTTGTCAGTCCCAGCGATGCTAGGCAGGAGGCATCCAACCCAAGAAGGATGTCTGCCTGGGGACACTGCTCTTTGCTAATGCACAGAATTCTGTTTCCTCTGCAGTGTTTCGGGTCACAGAGAAAGGTGGATTCTAGTCCTGGGGGAGGAACCACGACTGGGGGGCTGCCTCCTTCTGGGTAAGAGAAGGACTCAAGCTTTCCATGTGAAAATGTAAAACACACATCTCCTCCAAACGCCACCCAGCAGGACAGCCTGTGGTGCAGGCCGTCCCAGGAGACGGCGCGGATGTGGCTGAGGCAGCCCTTGCAGGCAGCAGACAGCAGCCCATGTGGGGAGGCCTCACGGGTCCCAAGCGCATGACAGGGGCCCACCCCAGCTGCCGCCCCACGAGGCCCTTCCCTAGCATGAGGCAACAAGGGCTCTGTGGATGCGCAAGTCTCCCACGTAAGAGTCCTGCTTGCCAGAAGGACGGCCCTTAACCTGGGCTCCCTGCCTGGGCACCTGCAGTGCTGGTGCTGGCCGCAGGCAGCATGGGGGATGCGGCCTGAGACTGCCCGGCCCACCCAGCGCCCCCAGCCCCGGAGGAAGGTCTTGTTACCTCCCTGATCTCCTTGATCTTGGAGCCACCTTTGCCGATCAGAGAGCCGCACTGGCTTGCAGGCACCACCAGCCGCAGCGTCACGGGGGGCTTGCTGGTGGCAGGGCTGTTGCTCATGGAGTTGATGATGTCCTGGGGAGGCAGATAGACATGCGTGTTGGCAGAAACATCACATCTCTGATCCTAAGTGAGCAAAGACCTGAGACAAGAATGCACTGGGGGAGCGGGTATATGGACTCTGTCCCCTGCCCAGGGCCCACCTCAGACAGCTCCAGGGCCCACCTCAGAGAGCTGCAGGGCCCACGTCTCTGTGCCCTGCCCAGGGCCTACACTGTATCTGAGAGCTCCAGGGCCCTGTCCATGCATAGAGAAGGACACAGTGGACAGGCCACGTCATGATCAGACAGCACCAGGAGATGTTTTCCAAATGGACAAGAGGTGCTGGCAAGAAAGACTCAGGGCATTGTGGTCAGCCTGATTCTGGGGACTTGAGCGGTTCTGTTCTTGGTCCTAAAGACCTGGTTGGCAGGCGCGGTGTGGACAGATGGGTTGACACACAGGAGGTTTGAATGCTGGCCTGAGGGAAGGGGAGCAGGGTGCCAGCTGGGGGTGTCTGCCCCAGCGCCAGTTGAGGCAGAGTCGTCAGGGATAGGCCATGATCTCGGGGTGCAGGGTATGGTGGGTAGGAAATGGCTACTGGGTGTCCATCCTGGGGCAGGGAGTATGTCACTCACTCAGCAAAGTGAGGGGCCACCAGGGGTGGTCAGGGTGGGCTTGCACCAGGCTGGCTTGGGCAGCCAGTTTGTCTGCTCCTGTTCTGTCACTCAGGAGACCAGAGCTGAGCTTTGGGCACCTCAGGCATGCAGGTGGGGGCATCTGGGCTGTGAGAAGCCGGGGCCACAGAGACCCAGAGCCTGCAGCAGAGCGGGGACCCACGGGCTTCATGTGAGCAGTGATGCGTGTCAGCGCCCCCACGGACAGCCTGCACTGCGGTGTACATCACCCTTTCCACGTCACAGTCTAGGTAACACCATTTCTCCCTCACCCAACACACCCTTCTTTATGGAAACGTCAAGCTCACAGAAAGTGGCACGTCAGCTCACCCCCAAAGTGACGCGCAGAGGTACAGATGGGGGCTGGGGCGGTGTCCCTGGAGGGCAGACTGGCCGGGGGCCAGAGGAGGGCTGGGTGGGCAGCAGGGGCCAACGGGCTTCGAGAGCAGGCTTTAAGCAAGGAAGTCCTAGGAGATGAGGCCCCACTGCCCTGCACCATGGGGATACCTGACAGAGGCTGGCTCCTGTTACTCACAGCGCCAGGGAACATGCATTACTGAGGAGCATCCTGGGAGTGGCGAGAGGGGCTGGGTCCCGCTGCCTGAGGCAGCAGCTGTGGGGGCTGTGCACGAGAGTCAGGACTTGCACTTGTCCAGCGGCTGGGCCACACAGGACAGGAGAGCTCCAGCCCGGCCTCTGCAGTGCTCCGCCCAGGACGACAGCTTCCCTAGTGTGCGTCTGCTCTTCCAACTCAGGCCCACCCAGCGAAAGCCAAACGTGCCCTTCAGACTGACCCCATAGGACGCCCTGCTTCTAATGAGCCTGCCCCTCCGCCCCGTCCCCTCGCCAGCAGCTTCCACCTGGATCAGAGGCCTTGAGAAGCACCGCCCCCCTTGCCGGGCCAGGTCTGAGCACGAAGCCTACTCTCGTCGGCGGCCTGGCACACCTGTCGCAGGGCCCACCCGGAGCGTCCGCACTGCCTGCCACCGGCCCAGGCGGACATGCTGTCTCGGTCTGGACCCTGCTCTCTGTGCTGGGCTCTGCGGATGCTTGTTCTCGGTTTGGTGCCTGGTTGTGTCATGGTTTCCCATTTGCTTGGCATTGCTGGAGGAATCAGGCCTTTCCTCCGGCCCCTCTGCTGTCTTGCTCTGTTATCTGTGGGCTGATGCTTGCCCTGGAGGTGAATTCCAGGCAGACGTAAGCCTTTGCCTGGGCTCACAGACCAGCGTCCACTTGGACCAATGTGGCTGTGACCAGTAAACCAGGATGGAGCTCTCCTTTGTCCCCACTTTTTGTGCCAGCAGCTTGACTGTGATGCAGAGAGTGTCCTCTCTGGTCCTCCGTCAGCTGGCAGGTGGGGAGAGGCGGTGAGCAGCCTGAGACCGCCAGCAGAGATGGAGCGTGACTGCAAGGGTCTCCCTGTGCCACCTATTGCCAGCGGCATCTTCCAACATCCTCCTCGGGATCTTCACCCGGGAGATTCTCTCTGTGGGAAGACGCCAGGGCAGAGCTGCTCTCGACTCCTACGGGCAGGGACCTTGCCAGGTGCTAACACCTACAGCAGCAAAACCGCAGGGGCTCGGCCCCCGGGTTCACGTGTCACAGCTAGAGCAGCAATTCAGAGTTCCCCACGATGAGAAACCTACTGCAATAGGGGACCTTAAGCTGAGGGTCTCAGAGACCCTCTAGAACCAGCCATTCTTCAGAAACAGCTGGCCCAAGACCTTCATGGCAGGCTGATGACCTTGGGCGATGACATCTTTGTGCCTAAGGTTCACACCAAGACCCCTGTCTAATTCCTGCTTTGTTTTCCATCTGCTTGTGTGTAACCTTTATCCCTCTCATTTTTCACAGACCAGTTGTCACGTACGATCACCGTTAGGTCAGAACATGCTCATGCTAATGCCATTCTTAGATTGTCCCTGTAGCCACTGCTCTCACCCCCACCAACTCTGGGACACACCACCCACCACTTGAGCCCCCAGACAGAAAGCTCCGCACAGTCCTGGTTTCACCAAATAAGGCCCTGGGGAATCACAGCCCACAGTGTTTCCACCTCATCTACATGGACAATTGGCCCTAAACAGACCAACCGGAGACTCTGCAGCACCCCTTCCTCCCAGGAAAATAACCTATTAGTAAGCTCTATTTATCAGGCCCTAGGTGATTCTAAATTGAAATTCAACAACCTTCACAGAACCATGGGCCACGTACTTACCTCCTGGAAGAGACAACTACAGATCCAAACTGTAACCAGCTGACGTAAGGCCTGGGTGCCAACTTCACGTCACAAGGTCTCTGTGTGCCTCTGCCAGACATTACCTCCTTTGGGCCCAGGTCGCCTGGTCCTGCTTCTCCCAGACTAATGCCTCACACACTTTAGGAACAGTATTCAGAGACTTCTCTGTACGCAGAGATCCTAATTCTACAAACCTCCACGGCTGGACAGTCTGACTCAGACTCAAGTTGCAAAATGGGGCCAGCCTTGCTTGCTCAGTTCTCTACCGAGGGATCGCTCACTCGCTGTCCACGAGAACAGCCGGGCAGCACACCCACTGTCAGGGGTCACACAAGCAGGAAACACTGTGAGGAGCCTTCACCAACGGTGGCACCTCCTCTGCCCTAGACGGAAGATGACCAGTCCCCGCGCACTGGCGCCAGCTGATAGACGCCTGCACTGCTCCCCATGTCTCACTGGCCAGTCGTGGTTGAGTCTGTGCCCCTGCACCTGTTTCCCACGGTACCAGGATCGAGGGAACAGGCCCTCCCCACCTTCAGGAGGTTATTCAGGTCTCTGAGGCTGGCCCTCCTGGCCCACGCGATTTGTTCTCTTGGCCTGGGTAGTGGGAGCTTTGGTTTCAAAGCACCTTACTGGGACTATTAATTGTTCTTGTTCTTGCCATAGTGGTCACAATGCTGACTCGCTGCCTTCTATCCAGAGTCTTAAATGTGTCCTTACACCACTTTCTCATCAGATGATTGCCATGTTGATACAGCAACAAAAAGGTCAAGAAGATTTTACAGTACAGTTGGCCATGAAGACAAGTGAACAATCTGAGTGGTGAAGATCTGGGTCTCTGGCCTTTCTTGAGTTGGCCAACCTCTTGTAAGTCAGAGAATGACTAATAGGGGAAACTGAGAAACTGAACACACCAACAGACAGAGGCCAGGTCACCTGTGACAAGAGGACAATGGCCCAACCTCTGCAACCACCAGCTGGGAAGCCACACCCCAGCCTCTGGGGCACTTGGCCCAGAACAGCCAGGGCTTGGCCAGTGCCTGTAGCGTCCCTAACGTCTGTTCCCACTGCCCAGTCAGCCCAAGCAAAGAAAGCCCCATACACTAGCTCAGCCAGTCACGGGGACACCCCTTGCAGCAGGCGCCTGCAGCCTCCACGTCCATGGCCCCCAGGGAACCCGGGACCTTCCCTTTTGCTCACTCTGAAGCCCCTCACCCCAACCTGCCGGGAGTCTCTGCCAGACACAAGGGAGGCAGCCCCCGCAGCAGCTCCGCACCAGGCCCCTGCATGCTGCCGCCTGGAGGCTTTGCTCACCCCACAGGCCACCCCATCACTTGATGCTCACCCCTCTAGGACACGAAATGCATCTCTAAATATCCTCTGGCAATTTTGAAAAAGTGGAAACACATAAAAACATTAAGATTTAACTCACTGACAGAGCTACACAGAAGTGCCACACGTGCATCCACCAGCATGTGTGTGTGCATGGCTGGGTCTTCACCTGTACCTGTCCGTGTCTCAGCCAAGCTACACACGCTGTCCAGGGACGGCAGCGGCTGTGGTGGCATGCAGCTGGCAGCTGAGGACCAGGCCGTGCTAGCCATGGCTTTGTAGCGGGCGATGTGGCAGAGCTGGCTGGACGTGGGAGGTGTGGGTGTTGCCTGAGGGTCCCTGTGTGCCCTGGTGGGAGGCGTGGGGTGTCCTGGGGCTGAGCTGGGTGCCCTGGGCAGGGTCTGTGGAGCGGGATTAAGGTGGCTTCTCCAGCACACCTGCTGGGCGTGGCTGGCCATAGACGCAGAGAGGGACGCAGCCCTGCCCAGGTGGACCAGAGAGGGTGGAGTCCCTGGGGGCAGAGGAGGTGAGCAGGGCTGATGCAGGGCTCAGGGACCCAGTGGGGGCCTCACCTCCTCAAACTTGTACGCGATCATGGCAAAGGCCTTGAAGATGGCGTCTGTGGGGCCCGTGATGGTCACAATTCTCTCTGGGCAGTTCCCCTCCGAGATGTTGATCCTCGCGGCACTCTGCAGCCAGAGCAGGGAAACCGGCGCGAGGTTAGAGCTGTGGCCACGGTTGACATAGCCGCATGCATTTTGCCCTTGACTGGCAAACCTCACCATTAGACAGTAAGAGTCTTTCCAATAACCTCCCTTATAGTGAAATTTTCATTGGCAAAAAAAATCCAAGTGATCCCCTCCCTGCACAGGGAGGCCTGAACCGCCAGGTGGGCAGCGCGACAGTGAGGAGGCTCCCGCCAGCCCTCTGCTGACACCCGCCGTGCCCATGCCGGGGCCAGAGGGCAGCAGGCAGAGCCGTCACAGCCCACACACATGGTGTGGGTCAGGCAGGCCACACTCACCTCCTCACGCATCTTCTTCACTGTCTCTCCTTTCTGGAATAAAGATTTAGACAATAAGGAAAAGGTCACTCGCGGCTGCACTGACAGCACGCACGGGGCTGGGCGCGGCCCACGTGGTGCCGGGAGCTGCCGCCATGTGCCCACATGGCCTCCACCTCCCCACTAAGCAGCCGACTCCATGCCCCCACAGCCTGGAGGGCATTCCGGGTAAGGAAGTAGAGGCGCAGGACCTCAGTGCTTAGCCAGGGCATACGGTGGACAGGGCGGCTCTGCCCCGACTCAGCTCACCGTCTGTATGCCCTCAGGCGCCTGAGCCCCAGATGCACCTTCTGAAGCTCTCGTGAGAAAGGGCTGGGGCAGGGCCATGGGAGCCCCTCCCCTGCAGTGCAGGGGTGGAGGGGACAGGGCCACAGGGACCCCCAGGGATGGGCACAGTGCAACAGGACAGGGAGGCAGCGTGTCCCCGTCAGCCTCTCCTCCCCACAGGTGCAGGTGTCCAAACTGGCCCTTACCCCATTAGGGAAACTCGAAGCCCTCCACCATCATTCCTGGGGCCAATCAGTAACAGGGCCAGTAGAGCACGCAGGTGACATGTTCCTTATCGGGGTTTGGAGCCCAGGAAGGAGGGATGACCTCCAAGGCAGTGGCCGGGGGGCTTGCTAGGGCAGGGCCCAGGGAGAACCCTCCCCCTCAGCTCCCGCAAAGCTGGCAACCAGCTTGCACGAGGGGCCCTGACAGGGCCGCGTGGCAGCACCCGGGACCTGACTTCATGGACGCAGTGCTGCGCACCCACTGGGCGCCACCCTGCACCTGGCAGCTGCTGTCCTCACTGTCCCCTTACAGAGACCCTGAGAGAGGCAGAGTTTGTTCAATAATTACCTTCCCAATGATACTTCCGACTTCCTGCAGGAAAAACATCACAAAAACATGCTGTCAGAGCAGGAGGAGGAAAAGAATCCAGCACAGACCCTGTGAAACCCGTCGACCTTCCCCACGTGAGCAACAGGAGAATTTAGAACCTGCCGAGGGAAGCCTACAAGTCAGGCTGTCTACAAAGAGGCCCTGCGCCTGAGGCGGACAAGCTGCCCAGGACAATGGCTGCTTTCCAGAGAGAGAGCTCCGGAGGCATCACTCATGCACTGAGGCCTCCAGGAAACCCTGCAAGAAATAGATGAAAAATAAAATTTCTCCCAATTTTGTGACTTAAAGAAAATTTAGCACTGCTATTGCTTTGTGACTTATTTTTAAAAAGGTGGAATATTGAAAGAAACACTGGAACATGCTGCCACAGTTCTAGTTCTAAAGTAGAGCCCAAGACAGTTTGGGGATATATACCAGGGGGTCAAGTGTCTCCCTGCCTGGCAGTAGGATGGGACCAGCCAGGGTTCTACCGTGGCAGACACTCAAGGCTGGGCCAGCTTGTCTCTAGTCACAAGGAAAAACATCTTTCAAAATCTGACTCATTTCCTTATTACAGTGAAGTTCTGAGCAATTATTACTACCACGGTCCTTGTGAAGGTCTTGGTCTCTGCCAAGGCCGCCGAGAAGGGCATGTGTGGGGCACAGTGCGAGCAAACGGCCCCTGACAACAGGGCACTCTCCCCCAGGAGCGTCTGGTGGCCGCCTGGCTGCTGGGACCCTGCGCCTGACCGCACAGAGAACTCGTTTGTGGGGCCCACCAGCTTCTGGCACCCACAGGGGAGGGGGCAGGTCGTCCTCTCTCCATCGAGACACGGGAGTTCTGGGAGGAGGCCATGTCTTCTGGAAGTGTGGGATGTGCCTGTGATACGGGCACTGGCAGCCTCCCTGGCGAGAGGCCACACACAGACACGGGGGGGGGGGGGGGGGGGGGGGAGTAGGAGTCCTCACGGGACAGAGCCCAGCCAGGAGGAGCCGGGCTGACCCTGTGTCGCTGGACGGGAAGTGGAAGGGCGACCTCATGGTGCTCGAATCAGAGAGAGGAGTGTGGAAATGTCACGTAGTACGCACGGCATGAATCTGCCTCCAGAGCTGCCTAGGGCCGTGCAGAGCTCAGAGCGCTTCTGGTGCACTCATCCTGGCTTTCTGCCTGAAGCAGTCGGGGTTCTTAGGAGAAGTGGCTGATGCCAGGACTGGGGCAGGGAGGACAAGATGGCCTGAGCGGTGTGTCATGCGAAGGGGAGAGGGTGCTGTGGGGAAGCCCTCGGGAGCCTGCCAGCCAGGACAGTGTGGGGGTCAGGGAGGTCACGGCATCCCCAGCGTAAATGAATGAATGAATGCCTTGAAAGTCTGACGACAGTGGGACACAGACACAGCTGCGAAGCTCCTCCCACCCCAGCATTCCAAGTGCAGTGGAAGAAGGGCAGCTCCAGGTGAGCCCCCGAGCGCCCCTGGGACAGGAGGCTGCGGTGATGCGCCTGCTGCGGCAAGGAGCCTTTAGACAGGGCCAGAGTGGAGGAGGTGCCACAGAAACACTGGCGGAAACTCAGGACAGTCAAGCCCCGGGGAATTACCCCAGACTGAGGGACTGGGAATGCTGCCTGTGGCTCTGCCTGGGGCACCTTGTAATCGAGGGCAGCACCTGGATAGCTGGGGAGGCCCTAACAGGGTCCTGGAGGTAGGTGTGGGGACGCACCCGTGGTGACCTGCCACTGGTGGCTGCGTGAGGTCACACAGGAGAAGCACCGTTTGCAGAAAATGCATACAAGGCATTCAGTGACGATGGGGTGTCGGGTTGGTGAGTCAGTCTCCAGTGGTTCTGGGGAACACGTAATTAGGGTTGCATTTGCAACTGCCTTGTAAATTTGAGAGTAAATAAAAATGACACAAGCGCAGGCCCCGGTGCGGGAGCTCCTCTGCCGCCCACCTCTGTAGCAGCAGTGCAGGTGGCGGCCCCGCCCGCCCGTACCTTTCCGTGCATCAGCAGGCGGATCGTCAGAGTCACGTTCAGGCCGCCTTCTGAGACCTTGGACTCCATCTTTCTCCCAAAATGCGGCTGGGGGTGATGGCTTAAGGCGCTGAGGGCGCTGTGAGGAAGGACAGACGGAGTCCAGAAGGCGTCACCTGGAGAGAGAGGGTGCAGCTACTGTGACCCAAGGACAGTCTCCACGGTCCTGGAGTCCAGGGGTGAGCTGGGCCGCCCAGCCCTCGGGCTCCCCTGGCAGGCGAGGGGTAGGACCGCTATCATCGCCCCGTGCTGGCCAGGCTGGGGAAAGCTGACTGGCCACGGGACCCTGGACAGGACCCTCCAACCTGAGTGTCGCGCCAGCCCAGAGGGCCACAGGAGTGCCTCCCAGGGGAGCTGGAGCGTGACAGGGTTGCCCAGAGAAGTGCTGCACGTGCTCACAGCGCCAGCCAGCGCTGAGTCCCACCTCCCACCTCTGGGCACAGCACTGAGCAGCCCCGGAGCAGAAGGCCCTGGGTGAGCCTCGCTTCAGCTTGAGGAAGCCGGGGAAGCACTGGTGCCAGTGCCCCTCTCACTCAGGGCCAGCGGTGCCCGGCAACCTCATCTCTGATGCGGATTTCGTCTGTCAACTAACTGCCAGACAGCCAAGTGTGCCCTGTGTAAAGTTGTCAGAAAACGCCTTCTGTACACATGACACTGGTTCTATCACTTCTGTGGACACTCACGAGGTGAGCTGACTCAGCCCACTGGGCAAAATTAAGGCTTCATTTTATGATCTATAAGCAAAGAACAATTATAGGTAGTAAAACTGAAGCGCCTGTAGGAAAGCCAACTGGCGACTTGGTGGCAGCTGCCTTGGTGGCCCGGTCTATGTGCTGGGCTCTGCACAACCCACTCAAAGCGTCTGGACACACAGGGCCCTCCTGTAGCCCCCTTCTCCTGGGCCTTCTCCAGGGGGCCGGATGCAGAGCACAGGTCACCCCCCCATGGCGGAGCACAGGGAAACACAGGAGCCCTTATAGGAGCCGCACTCATGCCCAGAGGATGAGAGGGAGGTGGCGAAGGTGGGGGAGACTGACAGTGTGGGCAGAACAGGGTCAGCAGGGCTCTCAGCACCGCAGGGGCAAGAGGTGGGACCTGGGGCATGCTGCCCAGGACACGGAGGCTCCCTGTTCTTGGCTGTGCGCAGGAGTCCCCAGGTGGCTCCGTGTCTGGCAGCAGAGAAGGGGGAACGGAGAGCAGGACACAGGACGTGGCAGGGGCGTGAGCAGGCCCACAGCACCAGGAGACGTGTGGGTCATGGAGGGGTGGCCGCTTGGTGGGCAGCGGCGGGCTGGGTTCCACATGGCTCAGGACCCGGTGTCAGGCAGCTCAGGGTAGAGACTGGACAGGCCTCAGGTGTTACATTCACCTGCCCAGGTGTGCACCTACAAAGTGGGTGGAGCCATGGGAGTGGGAGAGGAGCTGGGAGAGCTCCACACACACAGTCCACGCTTAGTCCATCGCTGAATGGAAACATGGTCCCAGGCCTGGCCGAGCAGCCCTGCAGGAACAGAATCCCGTGGAACTCACCCATGCTCCTCCCCGTGACCCCTCTGGGGGACGCCTCCCCATAACTGGGCTGCTGGACGATGCCCTGGATCTCACCTGCACTGCTAAGGGGCTTGAGCCACACACGGAAAAGAGTATGGGTTAAAAGTTGGGACAAAAAAAGTTTTCCTCATCAAAATATTTTAGCCACAAAACATGCTAAAAGAAAAACAGAAAGCACAGAAACAAAGTATATTCCAATCACCCACACGACGTATGTCAGGAAAAATCTGCTAAAAGCACCCACTGGTGACTGATGCACGAAAATGACAGCTACTGATGCGTTCTGCAGGAATAAAACAACACGCTATCATACACTCATGTTTTTAAAACTGTGTTTATGGGTCGCTTCATCAAGAAACTCAGATTACTAGTTCTCATTACTATTTGTAATGAAATGACACTTTGTGAATAACAACAATTTTAACATAGTATTTAACAAGGATCTTACATAGCAAACAAAGTTTGAGAAACAATCCTCACATACTAATGTTCTCTCTCCCCACTGCCCAGCCTGGTGGCCGCCAGCTACGTGTGGCTATTTACATTTAAAACTCAAACGTCACCAGCCACTTTTTCGAGCTAAACAAATAGCCTCATGTGGTGGCTGCTGCCATCTGGAAAAGCACAGAGACTGTTTCTGTCCCCACGGAAAGCTCTGGTGGGCGGCGCAGCTCACACAGCCACTTCCGTATGTTTGGCTCTAAGAACTCAGAAAGGAGAGGACATCTATTTCAAATGCCTGGCGTGGCACCAAGTGACCACCACGGTGCCTAAACAGACACCGCAATGAGCCTGGCACAGCCCTTCTGTCTGCCGGGCTGATTCTCCAGCACCAAAATACTAGATCACACTGCGGCCAGCCCAGCGCTCTGTGCTTCCTTTCTAATTAAAACACCTCCTCTCCGTCAGGGACAGCAGGGCCCTGCGGCCGTCTGTTACATAAATGCTTCCAACCCAGGGAGGAGAAAGTGGGTCAGCTCCTGCCAGGGGTGCTGTGGGCTCCAGGCTGTCAGCAGCCATCAGTCACACGGGCCAGCGGGCACACAGCGGAGTGGCTGGAACAAAGGCAGCCCTGGGGAGGGGTGGAGGTCACCGTGACTCAGGACCCTGGGCCTTGGAACCCTCCCTGCTTAGCCCGCTCCCCCCAGCTGGCGATGACCAGCCACTATCTATCCATGGGGCAGCTTGGTAGCTGTGGGGTTCGAGTGGCCCATTCTCTGGCCACAGGTATCCAAGGCCAAATTGGACCTGCAGCTCCACAGCATGAAGAGCTCACCCGTGGCACCTGCCACTCTGCAAACTGGCAGATCTGTGTCGAGGCCCCTCCCTCTGTGCTTCTCAGGGCTGGGGATTTAATACATTTTTAATTTCTTTAATGCGTATAGAGGAGAGACAGGCCTAGCCACCCCGTGGTGCCTGAGGCCCCGCCCCCTCCCACAGGGAGCCTGTCCAGGCGGAGGTTTAAATGCCACTGTGTGAGGATACTGTGCAGATGTGCCCCAGCCCAGAAAACGCCCACACCCTGGACTCCTGGGGCAGCAGGTTCTAACAGACACCCACACGTGAGAAGTACGACTAACACAACTCTGGCCCACCCTGTCCCACCCCTACTAATCTCAGCCACTTGCCTGCAGCCGGGATGTGGAATCTGAGCCCTTCCCACCCCTCTGGCCCACCAGGTCCCAGGCTCCTGCCCACCCCCATCTCGGGGGGCCAGTGACCTTCCAACCAGCACACAGACTTCCACCCTCTTGAAAGCCTCTCCCCGGCTTCCTATTTTCTGAGTTTCGCTCAAGTCTACACCCCTGGCCCAACTGCCACAGGCCCTAGGAGTGAGAGCCCACCACATCTCCCCGAGACTTCCAGCTGACACCCTCCTCACAGCCGCACCACATCATGGCACCGTCTCCAGGGGGCGTCCCTGTTAACAACCACCCCCCATTTCCAGCTACACGATCCTGGAGCCGAGCTCCCAGGCAGGGGCAGTCCTGGCACCCACAGTGGGGATGGCCACTCAACAAACGAGATCAAGGTGAATGGAGAGAGTGAAAGTGCCACAAATACGATGCCCTTGAGACAGGACAGAGGGTGGATGCGGGGCAGGCCTGGGGGCCTCTGAGGGACCCACCCAGCTCAGGACGCTCAGGGCAAAGGCCCCGAGGTGCAGACGCCTTCGGGGAAGGGCCCAGTGTCAGGTCAGTCCTTGGGAGATGCCCAGTGGCCTCCTTCCCCTCCTGGCTCTCCCCAACCCACATGGCAGGTAGGCTCTGCCTTAGGGCTGCTCCCAGGCATCAGCGGGCTGAGGCTGAAGCCCGCCGCAGACGGAAGAGTTCAGACTGCCCCGGGGAGGGGACAGGCACCCAGCAGCCACACAGATTGATCTGCTTTTATCTTTGTGTATGTGACATGTTTCATGCCTTTTAAAGCTGCAGTCAATTAATAAACTGTACACACTGAAGTCTCCAACACAATGGGCTTTGCCACACACACACACCAGGAACCAGGACAGCAGCTCTTGGAAGTGCACACATTGCCACTCGCACAGCCCTGTCCCCCGCCATCTTCCCTCTTGTTCCACCCACCACATCCAGGACTTTTTGTAAGTTCATATGAATGGAATCATGTGGTATCTATTCTTTTTTATCTGGCTGCTTTTATGCAGTATTTCCCGAAGATGTGTCCATGTTGCTGAGCGTATCAACAGGTCATTTCTTCTCACCGTGAAGCAGAATTCCATCCTACGAATAAACAACACTTTGTTTTTCCATTCATCCACTGAAGAACATCTGGATTATTTCCAGTTTGGGGTTATGATGACTAAAGCTGAACATGTGTGCGTAATTCTTTGTGTGGACATGTGCTTTCATTTCCTGTTGGTAAACATCTAGGAGTAGAACAGTTGGACCATGTGATAGGTATGTGTTGAATTTTTTAAGAAACTGTCAAATGCTCTTGCAAAGTGGCTGTATTATTTCACATTCTTGTCAGCAGTACACAAGACTTCTGGTTCCCCCCAGTCTTGCCCACACCTGGCATGGCCAGACTGTCTCATGTCAGCCACTCTAACAGCTGCCTGGTGACACCAAGTTTTAGGGTGCAGCTGGCTGCAGGAATGACATGACCTGGGACGGGAGCCACAGCATGTTCACCCCCATTTCTCATGCTGGCCTTTGGGCCTGTCTGCTCTGTCCTCTCCTGTGGCAGACGAGCCTGGCGCATGGCTGCACCCCAGCCCAGGTAGGGACAAACTCAGTCCAGCACCCTGAGGAAGGGCTCTGGCTGGCTGGGGCAGGTCACGTGGCCCACATCAGCACAGGCAGCCCCTGCACCCTGCTGAGACTGTACAGAGGAAAGGGGGCCACAATGTATAAGGTGAGGGGTGGGGAGAGCATGTGAGGTGAGGGATGGGGAGAGAGTGTGAGGTGAGGGGTGGG
>VBSM01001453.1:235832-249543 GCA_008086735.1 Cheirogaleus medius | reverse complement strand
CCTTCCCACCGCACTGGGAGGACACCTGAGGCCCCGGGGAAGCCAGGTGGGGCCAGTGGAGCCCAGGAGAAGGCGGAGAGTGATGGCAGAAGCACCCAAGCCCAGCCAGGGGTGGGCGAGGGACCCCGCCCGCTCCCCAGAGCCCTCGTCCTTCGCAGACTGGAGCGTGTAAGCCAGTCTGAGTCTCCTGGGGCTGGGCGACTTGGCCCAGTGCAACCTGGCGGACAGAGGCAGCGAGAGGCAATGGCAAGGAGTACGCTGTGCCCACCGACCATGGCTCACGCCAAATATCTGATGCTGCAACTGCAACAGCTACCAGAGTGCTCTGCTCACTCGGGACAGCACCACACGCCGGAGCACGCAGCTGGATAGGCTCACGTGGGCCGTGGGCCAGCCTGGCAGAGATGCCCCAAACCTCCTGGCTGCTGGACCGGCAGGAGCTAGATGTGGTTCCCGACGGGCTCCTGAGACAGCCCTGACCCAGGTCGGAGCCTAGGAAGAGGGTGCTGAGTCAGGGTCACTGCTGCTGCTCCAGTCCCGTAGCACAGGCGCCAGTCATGGGCTGTGCAGAGGGCTCCTCGGGAGCCTGCTAGGCCCTGCCTGGGGCCCGGGCTGTCCCATCACCCACCTGCCTCCTGTGGGCTCTCATCTGGGGACCTGCACACTCTCTTGTGAGTCTGCACTTCCTGAATTTCCAGCTTCCCTGCAGGCCCTCTCATGAGTGTGCCGAGGGAGCCCGGCCACCCAGCGAACCCAAACGTCCCACAGATAATGACGAGAAGGGGTGACACTGCAGGACGACCGTACAGCAAATGTTAGAGAATTAAATTTTTTAAAAAGACACCTTTTATAAGAACAAAAAAATTCAAAGAGTTGAGATAAGTCTAACAAAAGATGAGTAAAACCTCCATGTAGAAAACTGTAAGACATTATTAAGAGCAACTAAAGAAGATCCAAGAATTAGAATAGAAAATATATGTTGTTCACGGACTTGAATACTCAGTAACTTAAGATGTTAATTCCCCCAAATGGATCTACAGATGCAACTCCACAGACAAGCTGATTTGAAAACGTGTGTGAGAAATCCACCAGGCCAAGCGCAGCCTGAGGAAAAGGATGGGTTGAGAAGGCTCACCACACCCACGGCTCAGACACGTGTGACAGTGGCGTAGGAAGGACAAGCAGACCGAGGGTCCAACAGGAGCTCAGAAACAAGTGTTCGCAGACACAGGGATGCCAAGGACGGCCCTGTGGTAGCACGGCCAGGTCACCTGGATGGGCGTGTGGAGAAAGGAGGGAGGAACCCGCCTTCCCTCCCACCCCTGGGGCAGCTCCAGGCGTGTCTAATGGGAGATGAGACGGAGCAGCTTCTGGAAGACGGAGCAGGAGGCTGCCTGCATGAAGTGGGGAGAAGGTGGACTCTCAGGGCCAAGAAAGCTCCACTGCTAAGGAGATGAGAGGATGACTCCCACTAGAGTCAAGACTTTTTGTGTCGACAGACACTGCAGAGAGAGAAAAGCAGCCTGCAGCTGGCTCAGCCACCAAGGGCTCCTGTGCAGAGTGGGCACAGCCAGAGGGACATCCCAAGGCTAACAGACGTATCTACCCTGTGACAGGCAGCCTCGTCCCGGCAGAGCCCCGGCCCACGTCTGTCCTCAGCTCCCTACGACAGAGGACGTGTCAGGGAACACTACGCTGGCAGTCTCGCCTGGGCGCGCACATGCCCCCTTCCTCACACACAAGAACCCCAGCCCCTCCCAGGTGCCTCAGGGCTCTGCTCCAAGTGCAGCCCCCTCCTCTCCAAGGAACTGCTGCCGATTGCGGCTGCCGATTGCGGGAGCCGTTTAAGAAAAAGTCGCCAGAGAAACACATGGAGATCTTCGTGCTTGCTGACCCAGGGCTGTGTGGAGGGAGGCTGGTCCGGGCTGCTCCATCAGAGAAGCCGGCCACTGTTGTCCTGGCACTGCAGGCCAAGGGGACGGCGGCAGCTCGCGCCTCCTTTCAGCAGCTCCATGTTCTCGTGGCCAGCTAGGTTCAGGGACCGCAGTGGTCCAGTGAGGACTGGGAGAAGGGGCCCTCTGTGCTATTCCACAGCACCCCACCCCTGACCAGGGAGGGGTCTCTGCAGAGTGGCTGGCCAGCCTCCCTGAGAGGAGAGCTTCCTGGGTGAGGGCCCTGGGTACAGGGAGGAGGACCCCCAGGCCTCACGGGGCCTTCCCAGCCTGGCCGTGACAGGCCTCTGCTGTCCTGGATGCCGGGCCTGTACAGCCTTGCCGGGGCCCCCCTTTTCTTGGTAGGTTTTTCGGGGGGGATGCAAAAACCAGTGGGGAGTCCAGGTGCTGGGGGCGGGGGGAGGTTCTGGACTCATGCTCCAGAAAAAGGACTCATGCTTATCTCAGCTCAGTCAGATGAGCACGTGGGAACAGAAACACGATGCCCTCACTCACGCACTGCCGGCTGCACCACAGATGGGATGCAGGCCAGAGGCAGCAAGCGGCTTGTCCACGCCACTTGGCGGGTGGTGGGCATTGCGCGGGCGGTGGGGTTGCAGACTCCCGTCAACCCTGCCGTGCACAGGAAGGACCTGGAGCGTGCAGCCGGCCTCCCTCCGCAGCTTCCTGCCTGCTCGGTGGCTGCTCTCGGCTGGGCTGGCATGGGTGGCAGGTGTTGAGTCTCGGCGTCTCCATGGAGGGCCCAGCAGGGCAGGAGGGAACAAGCTCTCAGTGTCCCTCTGCCTGGGAGGGCGTGTGTGGGAGTGGCAGCCCCCGGGATGCACGGATTAATGCTTTTAGAAGATTCATTCATTCATCATCACAGTGAAAATCATAGATTACTTTTAACTATGACAGAAAAATAAAATTAGATAAGCAAATCATTTCTTTCGGTGTCTTAATTTTAATATCTCATTGTGACACTGACAAATGGCATGTGATGAAAATAAAATGAAATAATTTTTTCAAAAAGATATAAACGAAAGCAACTGAAACCATTAAGAATCTTCCCAAATGAAAGAAAAGAAGAAATAATGAAGAAAAAAAAATGAAGACAATAAATGTGAGTAGAACTTTAAAGGGAATGAAGGTGAGAATGACACAAGAAAAGGAGATGATTGAAGTGGTGAAAATAGACCCGATTCATCAAGGTTAATAAGATAAAGAGAAATAAAAATTAAATGAACGAAAACAATTCAGCCAAAAAATAAAACAAGATAATTTAGACAAAAAACCAAAAAGGCAAAAAACCCTGAAGTTTAAAGTGTACCTAAAAGCTACCAAAAATCAGATTAAAAACTACCTTCCATCAACAACTGAACCTGGCAGCGCTGATGTGGAAGTGCCTTTGCTGAGCCACCCTGAGGGCCCTGCCTGCAGGGCAGGGAGGCGCAGAGACCCACAGATCAGGCGCGGGGCCAGGAGAAGGAACGCAGGGCAGCAGGGCAGGGGCTGGCCAGGCCAGCACCTCGGGGGTAGGAGGCCCCCACAACTGCGGTCTCCACACCCATGTCTCCTGCCAGCTGTGCAGCTGCTCTGGCCTCTGGGAAGGACACACACGAGTGTGCACGTGCTCACAGGGTCCTGGAGGCCGCTCCAGGTGTGCCCAGAGCTTCTGCCCACACACACTTGACAGCCTGACGGAGGGGGATGGGGACAGGCCCCTGGAAGGCACGAGGAGTGGGGCAGTGGTCACCCCACACGCCGCAGGCTGTGCTGAGGCTTCACAGGCACCATCGCGCCTCACTGCGCAGCCGGGCACGGGAGGAGGCCCCGGAGCAGCGGGCCTGGCTGAGGCCACGACCTTCATGCAGCAGGGACTCTCCCCAGCCAGAGGCTCCACATTAGAGCTAATCCCCCGCAGCCCCCAGATCTGTGCTGCGACTCTGGTCTGCTGATGGACTGCTAATCCCGAAAACCTCACAGCTGCCTGCCTCAGTTATTTATCTTAATGGTGTGTTTTGTTTTTTATTTCAGTGTCCATGTTGGAAAAAGACATGGATATGTGTGTGAAAGACAAGCTGTGCTCCTCAAAGCACAAAGACTCATGAGCCCATTCCTAAATCCCGCATAGGTGGGTCAATGAGGCAAACCTCAGACTGGGTGTCTAAATTCTTGAATTTGTTCCTACTAAACTCTGCCAGGAGGAAGTGGGTTGCATGAGCTCTGCCGTGGCAGGATCTGAAAGCGAGGCCTCAACCAAGCGGCCAGAGCCCACCCTACTGCCCTGCAGGCCCCGTCAGCACAACAGGTCTGGGCTGGAGTGAGGACGGTGCCAGGGCTCCTGCCCTGGCTCAGTGCCCAGGCCTGAGGCAGTCTCCTGTTTCTTCCCAGCGCGATGGGCTGGGGTCTCTGTGACTGGGGGCTGTGCACCGGGGACGGGCACGATGTTTCTGGAAGCCCGGCCAGGAGGCCGTCCCAGAGACAGGCCAGCAGAGACGCTGACCAGCCCCGTCTGCAGCAGGACCTGGGCAGCCACAGGGTGTCATCAGCCCAACCTGCCATGGGCTCCTCCACGTGCCCCAGATGCCACTGGGCTCTGGCAACTCAAACTTGAGTCAAACATACATTTCTAGGTTACTCAGACCAGTGGCTTTTAAAAGATTTGACCGTAACAGCAGCAGAGTCCTTTCTAAAACCAACAAAAAGAACAAGGCAAGGCAAGGCAATGCCTGCAGAAACGCTCTGAGGTCCTGCCAGAGCCGATGTGGGCAGTTCCCTTGCAGCAGGAGAGAGGGGACCCCGGGGGCTCTGAAAAACATGCAGGCAGAGGTGGGGACGGGGCAGCCCCAACGCCCCCACACTAGGAGGAGCCCCCATCGCTGGGTTAGAGTTTTAAACAGAGATACACCAGCTATTTGTTTTGCATTAATGCCACACAACATGTTTGCTGTGAGGCAATTTTAAAACACAGCCATAATCTGTAGGCAGGAAAATACGCAGATTTGATGTGAGCAGCTCAACTTTCACACAGGATTCCCCGGGTGACCACTGATTCCCGACAGGGAACGTCCCACGCCCAGGTGGGGCACCGGCCCCCAGCACCCCACGCGGTCCGTGCTCAGCTCCGCGGACTCACAGTCATCCCCGACTCTCACTGAGAGTCATCCCTGCTGTCGGGGGACAGGCTGGGTTCTCCTGAGTGTCCCCCACCTGGCAGAAGAGTCCTAGCAGGAACACAGCCGGGTCAAAGGGTCTACACACTTGAAGCGTCTGTGGCACGAGGTTCACAGCTGCTCCTGCAGACCCAATGCGCACCACGCTCTGGGCCGCAACTCCAGGCGATGCCACCTTGAACGTGTGTCAGTTCATGAAGTGCGTGTTCATTTCTTCGTGGCTGCTGTCCTTGCGCAGGCTGCCTGCCTGGAGGACGGGGCGCGGCCATGGAGGCACCAGCGCTCCCCTCGGGTCTGCCACCCTCACACCGCCCCGAGCCTTCTGGGATGAGGCCTGGGTGACGCCCTCGTGGAAGACCGTTCCCACACGTCCACACACAAGTGCTGTGAACGCTCTAGTGATGCTGCCTTCAGCACGGTGCTGTCTCAAGCACATTCGCGTTGGTGTGAGGTAAAATGCTAAACTTAGTGGTATTTTTTGGCATGCATAACTGACCCGACGACTTTATTGAATAGTCTGTCCACATCTGTTGCTTCAAATACCACTTTTACTAAAGCAAAGCAAATCAAATCAGAACAAAACCAGCCTCTAGTCCTGTCTGGCCACTTTAACGACTCTCGCCCCGCAGTCTGTTTTACCACGTAGGTTTCTTCTTCCCTCCTTCCCTGCATCCTTTTGTGCATAAGGACCATGCGCCCAGACACAACCTCGGTGTGAGGGTCACGCAGAGGCGAGGGGAGAGGAGGTGAGTGGGACAGCAGATGGTAGAGGAGGAGGATTGGGGCACTGGAGCCCCTGGGGGGAGGGTACAGGCAGGGGCTTTCAGATGGGCACTGAGGGCTGCTCTAGGGGACTGTCGACTAGAAGACGGCCATGTCTGCATCTAGGGCTGGCCGGCAGCATCCGCCACAGCCCTCCCCAGCTAGGCCCTCTCCTCTCGAGGCCGTCCAGTGCTGGTTCCTGCCCCGAGACATGTCCCTTCATTTCCCTGACCACCCCAATGGCCCTTGGTCCCCCCAACTGAGGGCCCTGTGCCATCGGGATCCCACGGCTTCTGCCACGTCTCCCCTCCTACCAGCCACTCCCTTGGGCTCCTGCTCACCCTGAACAAGAGTGAGTGGGACCACCCTTCTCCACAGAATCTTCTCCGACCTTCCACAAGCCCCTCTCTGCCTCAGCACCGGGCAGACAGGGCAGAGGCACACCCGGGCAGTCCCCGTACCATTCAGCACGATCGAGACCCTGAGCTGTGCTCCTGACCGATGCACCGCGAAGTCCACGTAAACCACGCACATCCCCCTGGCCGGTCCGGCTCGTGCCTGACCTGACGGACCGTCAGCACACACTCCTCTCTGCCTGGGGTGCACAACGGGAGCCCCGTGTGCCCGTCAGTCACACTCTCGCTCCTATCTGGTCTATGCCGCGTTTCTCACAGGCACCATGCACACCACATGCCTGGAAGGTCTGTTAGAGCACAGACCACGGGCCCCACCTCAGCATTTCTGACACAGTCTGTCCGGTGGGGGAGGGAAGCTGAGGATCTGCGTCTCCAGAGAGCTCTCAGGTCACGGTGAGGTGATGGTGATGGTGGTAGTGCAGGGGTCTTACAGCATTAAAATGATGTGGGCAGCACTTAGAGGGAAGGAAACCCTCTGCTCTCCCAGCTGACCTGGAGTGCCCAGTGGGTTCTGCCCCGACACAGTCCTGCCCACCCTCAGGGACTCTGGACCCCCTGTCACAGCCTCCGGGCCTGCTGGTCCTCCGAGTCCTGGGCCTGTGAAAGCCCCCTCAGTGGCCTGGAGTGAAAACATCTCTCCAGAAGACTCCAGCCATGGGCGGCTCATGACCCCAAATCTCCCGAGACTCCCTCGCAGGGCAGTGTCTGTTTTATCCAGGTTTCTGCTTCCTGAGCAGAGCGCGGCAGTCTCCCGGGAACCACATGCACAAACCGAGCAGGGCGTGTGGGGTTCGAGGGGGCTTCCAGAAGAGCAGCATCAGGTCTCACAACCGTGTGGCCCTTCCAGCTCCCATGTGAGTCGAGACCCAAAGATCTGAGGCCCACGTGAGTAGAACGGCTGCCCTGGCATCCGAGGACAGGCTGCTGGGTCTGCAGAGCTCAGAGACACGAGCCCATGAGCTCCCGGGGCTGTGTGAGGATCGTCCTCAGAGAAGTACAAAGGGGACATCACCTTGTTGCTTCTGTAAGGTTACATTTATGCTATTTCTGTAAAAACAGTAATATCTTTCACCGATGAAACTAAGGGAAAATAAACATCCCCTAACACTTGCCTTACAGTGCAGGTTTATTTCTCGAGACAGCAGGACTCGTTTCCCCCCAAATACAGTAACGGGGGTGGGTTATAACGTTATTAACGTGAGCAAACATGGTCATCGCAGCAGTGTGTTCCCGTCTCGCTACCCTGAGAGAACGAAGTGCTCACATCAAACCAAGCGCTGGGACGTGCTGGGTGGAGGAAAACGGGTGCAACGTCGAAAACTGCATCAAAATAAGCGGGACTTTCCCCACGCACAAAAGAAGCACTTGTAATCATAAATGCAAAAACAGTCAATTTTGCCATCCTATTAGTGAAATAATAGAAAAATTCCCTTTCTTCAAGATTGGAAATGGATAATAAACAGCCCTTTGGAAACATCGCGTGAGATTCATGCCAAGGCTGCAGGGGCAGGAGCTGGACCTTGCCCTGAATGCAGGAGGTTTCTGTAGGCATCGCTTTCCGGAAAAGAAAAGCTGCTTCTGCTACCAGGGCACGACTGTTATTCTGCACGGCTAAAATGCAGATCAGTTTGTTATCTAAAGTGCTTGCATTTACTCCAGTGACCTTGGGCATGTTCGCTGGAAACCCAGCTAAAACACAAAGTTAAAATATTTGTTCTCTGAAAGGCAAAAAACTTTTCCTAATAAAACACAGGACCTGAACTAACAAACACTTCAGCTCTTTACAAGACAGGCAAAAATATGAAATTTCGTTATTTATAAGCCACAAAACTCACACTGATTTCACGAACATTTTTAAGCTATTCTACATTTCACGTGTGCTTCCTCACGTAGCTGTCACATGCGCCAGCCTTCCAGAGGTGAGAGAACTGTGTGACTCTCAACATAAAAGTTCAGGTTCCCCATTTATTAGCCTCACCCTGATATCTGGACTTGGCGGAGCCGGACGCCAGCGGGAGGAATCGCTTGCTGGCTTGCGTAGAGGTCTACGCTCACAGACAGGGGCAGGGACGGCCGGCCAGGCTGGAAGGTCCTGGCCGCGCACCATAAGGACGGCCAGCGTGTCTACAGGTGAGAGCCGTCTTCCCGACCACATCCCATGTCTCTGACTGGCAAACGTCTGTAAAAGTATATGCTTTTTCTGTAAATAATAACACTTCAACAGCAAAGGAGGTTACCCTTAAAAAGGAACCGTATCATCAAAACAGAGGACCTAACATGAATACCATCATTGGAAGGTACTTATAAATACGACAGTTTCCACGTTTGCGTCTTAAAGCGCTGTGCATGGCTCCCCGCGCCGGCTCCACCTGCCCTCGCAGCCTGGCCCGCCGTCCCCCACAGCAGCCTCCACGCTCCGGCCCTCGGAGCCCCTTACCTCAGACAAAGCAGCTCTGTGCGCTGGGAAGGAATGGGGCTGACGTGGGTTTCGCACAGATGGCCACTCTCCCGCGCAGAGATGAGATGCTGAAGGAGAAAAGCCAGGGTGATGTCTGCTCCCCACCAAGGGGCCGCCCACCCAGTGGCCTCGGGCAGAAGCCTCGTGACACAGGCCAGGCACATGTGACCCACTTTCCGCCCAGCTCCCCTCTTGTCCTTGGGGGTGCACCCAGCGCTCATGCCCTGTCATTTCAGCGGCCCCTCCCCCAAGGGCGACGGAACAACCCGGCGAGCCTGCAGGACGAGGCACAGCGATAAGCCCCTGGAACAGGAGGGGTGGTGGGGGCAGAACCCCTGGCTCAGCTTAATCCCAACATGGCTCCTAGGACACGAGCTGCTGCTGCGGCTGCCGACTGTCCGTCTGTGAAGGGAGTCGGCACGAAGCGGGTCCTGCCCGCCGACAGCGGGGCTGTGCTGGGCTTGGCTGGTGCTGTGCTCGCAGGTTCCATGGAACTGCAGGGTCAGGCTGTCCCTCACCAGGACGGCAAAGACCGGAAATGCTCTCCTCTCCCCATTTTTCCCTGCTGTAATCTAGAGCTTCAAGGTCTGCCGTGGCAAGCAGGCCCCAGAGAAAGCTCAGATGTGGATGTGCACTGTGGCCTCGAAACGATGCTGACGTTGGCTGAGCTGCGGCAGGTGGGTGCCAGTGTCCGGCCAGGACCCCGCAGCGCAAGCACTGGGGGCTGTGAGAGGAGGGGGACGCGCGTCAGTCCACCCCTCAAACTGGGCACTGGTGCCACCAACTAGGAGAGGGTCACCCTCCAACTCCACCTGCTAGCAGTCTGTTACCTTTATCCCGTCATCCTACGTGACAACCAGAGGAGAGAGTGACAGAGACACATGCGCAGGGGAGGTAAAGCGTGGATGCAGGGGAGCCCCGTGCTGCGGAGGAAGGTGGGTGCTGGCCAGGAAGGTGTGCACTCCGCTGGGTGGCACTGAACTGGCTCCTGCAGCTTCCTGGCACCGACGAAGGCGCAGGGACAAAGTGTGTCCCTCAGGTCTTACTGACCAATCAAAGCCAGCCTGATTGTTCACCACGGAAAAAAGCAGGATATGTATACATGCAAAAAATGACCTGTGATTAACCACCACCCAGGGAGACCACCAACGATATGCGGTTTTGTGGGAGCCACCTGTTCAGACTCTTGTCTGCTAGGTGTGTGGTGTTACATCGTTTTGACAAAAATAGTAACAAACCACCCACGTTTTCCCTGTTTTTCTCACTTAGCATTATATATTAACGATTTTTCTATGTTAATATATTTTTCTACATAATTATTATCAAATTCCCCATGGTATCCATTTTGTGCATAAGATTTTGTGTATTCCATTTTATGCATTTTATGCACAAGAATATAACTGATCTGCAATGACTGAATATTGCAGGTATGTGAACTGCTATGTTAGGCAATGTTTTAGTAACTACTGTTGTGGTTCGGATGGATGTGTCCCTTCAAAGCTCTTATGCTGGGACTGCAGACTCAGTGCGATGGCATCGAAAGACGGGTCCTCTAGGAGATGACAAGGCCGCGAGGGTTCGGCTTTCGCAAATGGACTAGTGCTGTATGAAGGGGCTCCAGGAAACCAGCAAGGCCCTTCCTGCCCTCCTGTCCCTGTACCACGAGGGGACAGTGTTTGTCTCCTCTAGAGGAAGCAGCAGAGAGCAGCCCTCACCAGACGCCGAGCCTGCCGGCACTTTCGTTTTGAACTTCCAGCCTCCACAACTGTGAGCAATGAATTTATGCTGTTTATACATTACCCAGTCTGAGGTGTTTTGTTTGAGCGGCAGGGCTGGACTAAATCAATACCTTGGGTAGCCTTCTTTCTGCCCCTTCCTTATTTCCTTGGAACACACACGTACAGCAATAGGATGTCCTGGTCACAGGGCGCATAAGCTTGGAGCATCTGGTGCAGGGTGCCCAGCTGGCTCCCCCAGCAGCCCCGCACTCCCTCCGTCCATCCCGGGCAGCTTGTCTCGGCACCAGTCTGGAAGCGCTGCTTTCACACTCAGTGGCCAGGGCCGAAGAGGAGGCTGACAAGGGTCCCCACTAAGACAGCCCTTGCCACGCGTGGCTCTGCTGGCTGACTCGACCCTCGCAGCAGCCCTCGGAGAGGCTCTGCTGTCATTCCCACGGTGGATGGAAGAGCAGTCGCACAGGGCAGCTCTGCACTTGCCCACGGCCATGACAATGGGCGGGGCTGGCACCCAGGCTGTCAAGGGCTGCCGTTCGTGCCCACTGGGTGGCCAGAGGAGGACTGGACATTGATCTCTGCGTTTGGCGTGGGCAGGTCTGTGGTGATCTTGACAAAGCTGTTTGGTGGAAGGTAAGAAAGTGGTGACAGCAACACAGGCAACCGAGGGCCTGGTCATTGAGGGGAGCAGACGAGGGGTCCAGGGTGGTGTGGGGGGAACATTCCCACCTGTCTGCGTGTGGGTGGGGGAAGGAAGCGGATGATGTGGGAGCAGACAAGGCAGGGCCGGATGCCTGAAGAGGCCAGAGGAAAGGAAGTGAGCGCACACTGAGGCCAGGTGGAGCCAGGGTGTGGGGACCCACAAGGAAGGCTGTGGAGGAGGGGCCCAGAGGGAGGAGGGACACGGAAGGACGCAGAGGGAGCATCACAGGCAGGAGTAGCCACACCAAGCTGGATGCTGCCCAGAGACCAGAGGCCGGTGCAGGTCCAGCACGGAGGTCGCAGGGTGGGGCCCAGTGGCAAGTCATCTGGGGTGGGGCGGGGAGGGACACGCTTTTGGGGAGTCACCTTCTGGCCACGAGGACGGACTGAGGCACCTTTGGGAAGAACCTGAGAGGCGAGGAGCCCGTCTCAGTGCGTGACATGGGGCGTGGGCGCCAGCTCTGCTCATTCTGGATTCTGTGCCTTGTGTTCACAGGAGGAGCAGCGGCGGCGTGGAGCACTGGGCTGCAGGAAGGCCTGTCCCTCCTCCCCATTCACTTATGTCAGCATCTGTCACGCCACAGGCAAAAATCCAATGCTACCTGATCTATCTTATGTGTCCCTTTGACGTGCCCTGGCCTTCCAGGTTTTGGTTTTGGGGTCATTTGGGTTTCCTTGTCGTTTCTGTTTTTGTGAGTGCTCTCCCCCTCCTGTGAGGGGTTCCAGCCTCATCCTGTGCCTGCCCCGCCCAGCCTTGCACCAGCCGCTTCTCCATGAAGCCCCGGTCCCCTTTGCTTCTGAGCCATTGCAGCAGATGTAAGATAAAAGGGCACGTGAGTAGCAACCCCAAAATGCATGTTTAACACAGATAAACAACAATACTTGGTGTGAAAATGTCAACCAAACTGAACTGCACAATTTTAACTGATGTTAGCCAAATCATGCCCGGCCAATATGCAACTTTTAGCACGATAAAATTAAGAACCTAATGGCGTTGCCGTGAAAATCAGAAATTGATTTCAAATTTCAAATTTAGGAAAGATATGTGAATATGGCTTTTTCATTACTTTTTTTCTCTAAAACTACCAGGATGTGCAAGGACACCTGACAGACCACTAGGACTTTCAGAAGCAGTGAAAGGAAGAGAAAGGTCACAGGTCAAAGCCTGGGTCCCCTGACAAGAGAGGGAAGCCCCCAGCATGGGCTCCAGTCTCACAGGAACTGAGCGCCGGAGCCGTCTCCACCTCTGCCATGCTGCCGTGGACTGGGGCCAGACCGACCCAGGAGCGGAGCTGGTGACACGCCCTGCACTGGACTCCCGGCGTGCGCAGCCCTCCCGTGCACGGCTGCCGGGCTGGTGCCGGCAGACGCCCTCTGCAGCCTCCAGGGCCAGCTCCCTTCTCCGCGTCCTCGAGTGGGAGGCAGAGATGCCTCTCTGGCTTCCTCAGCTGCAGGTTGCTGTGGGTCAGTGGCGTGGACAGTAGGCCACGCAGGTGAAGGGCCTGGTCACCGGCGTCCAGGCCCTGGTACTGCAGGAGCAGAGTGAGGTGCTCCACACCTGGCTCCTGCGCACGATTCCCAAGTGCCCACTCTGTGCGGGAACAGGCCCTGCAGCTCACCCTGGGACGGCGACGCCCAGAAGCGGGTGTTGGGCACCAGGAGCTTACCCATCACACTGACGGCTGCCCCACGCGGTGTCCCCACATAAGACACCGCATGTTAGGACCAGCCACCCTGTGCAGAAGCAGGGAGCCAGGGTGAAGCTGGCAGTTTCCTGAGCAACCAGGGAGTTTGCTCCCCAGGGGCTGTTACTTGAAGACGGGAGAGTGTGGAACACACCTGTCCTCTGCACAGGCAGAGCCCCTCCCGGTCCCCGCAGGGCGCAGCGCACTAGCCAGCTCTGCTGCCCACCCACCTCACTCGCCCCTGCTCTCTGTTGAGCGCCCGCTGACGCCGCAGCTACATTCCTCACCCCCGTGGAGTGCTTCTTGTGGACAGCGACACACACAGACTAAATGAACAAACAGCTGCAGCCGGCAGAAGGCCACGGGGCTGGGTTTGGGTTTTACATGGCACCCATAAGGAAAGCCGCACTGAGAAAGGAACTTTGGAGCAAAGACTGACGTGGGCAGAGGCCTAGAAGGTCCCTGGTAGGTGTTGGGTGGGTCTGAGGGGCAGTGGGAGGTGGCCTGAGGGGGTGAGAGGAGAGAGCACTAGGGAACCTGGGCCTGGCCCCTCTGGGGTGTGCTCACAGCTACCCTCAAGCCAGTCCCCTGGGCTGAACCCACAGGGTGGCCATCCATGCTGACCCCAGTCCCCTGGGCTGCACCCAGAGGGGGGCCATCCATGTTGACCGCAGTCACCTGGGTGCTGTACTCAGAGGGGGGCCATCCATGCTGACACCCGTCCCCTGGGCTGCCCCCACAGGGCGCCCATCCATGCTGACCTCAGTACTCTGGGCTGCAACCAGACAGCGCCTATTCATGCTGACCCCAGTCCCCTGGGTGCTGCACCCAGAGGGCGGCCATCCATA
>VBSM01001453.1:186385-235732 GCA_008086735.1 Cheirogaleus medius | reverse complement strand
TCCCCTGGGCACTGCCCCCACAGGATGCCCATCCATGCTGACCCCAGTTCTCTGGGCTGCCCCCACAGGGTGCCCGTCCATGCTGACCCCAGTCCCCTGGGCTGCCCCCACAGTGCACTCATCCATGCTGACCCCCAGGGTTGCTGGGTCCAGAGTGGGAGGGGCCCTTCCCCGCTGCCTGCCCGCATCCTGCCCATCACTCTGCATGGCCTTTGTGGGGTTTGGTTCTTGGGCCCTGGGACACTTGGCACCAGGAAGAGGGCAGACAGGCATGTGGCCCTAACCCCAGGCGGCACACAGCCTCACGGGCCATCCAGGCTGGTTGGACAAGGTGACAGGGGTCTCTCTGAGCCTGGCAGAGCATGCATATTATGTCTTGGTTTGAGGCGGCAACCGGCCTGGCTGGGCACAGGCTTCGAACCTCAGGGCTCCGCGTGCAGTTTCCACTGCCGGTTATATTTCAAAGCCTTCACAGGGCTACCCAGATGTCCCTGCACGTCCACTCCATGCAGGGCAGCCTCCCTCACGCTGTGTTCTCAGCATCAGCTTTACGTATGTGGGACTCAGGGCTGAAGGCAGCAGCCTGCGGCAGACGCCACACCCCAACCCCAGCCTCTTCTTGTCACTCCTTGGTCCCACTCTGCTACTCACAGCTCACGTGGGCCCATCTGGGTCAGCCATGGGAAGGTGGGTGGGCCTAGGCCTCAGCCCCCTCCTGGGAGGATGGCTGCCCCTGATGAGGGAGGGTCCTCCCTCCGTGGTAGACCCTTGGGACCTGCCACTGCCACTCCTGGCACCACTGTTGCCACGTGGGGCTGCCTGGGGGCCTGTGCAAGAGGAGAGAGGAGAGACTGGAACCCAGGTTTGCCCCACTCCCCTGAGTGCCGGGGACCCCTGCTTCTCGAGCCATTCCTAGAGGCTCCTCCGGGGCCCTGTCGGGCTTTGTGTCAGCTGGCAGTTTTGGGCTATAGTGAACTCAGGGCAAGAGATGGCAGGAAGAGAGTGACGACGAGCCCGCCTCACAGCCCTCCCCACTGTCACTTTCCAGAGCCTGCACTCGGTGGGACAAGGAGTCAGTGTGTCCACTCCACCCACCCTGAGCCAAAACCCAGCCTCATTCCTGCTATTCATCTCATCTAAAAGATGTGTGACTGACAATGCACAAATCAAAACAGAAATTAAGAAAACAATTCTATTTACAGTAACATCAAAAGGAATGAAATACTTAGGAATAGACTTAACCAAGGAGGTGGAAAATGTATGCACTGAAAACTACAAAATGTTGCTGAAAGAAATTAAGAGACACAAGTAAATGGAAATATATTCTGTGTTCATGCATTGGAAGACCTAATATTGTTAAGATGTCAATACCAGCAAAATCAATCTACACATTTAATATAATCCCTATCAAAATCCCAATGACATTTCTTACAGAAATAGAAAATCCAACTTAAAATTTTAAAATATTCATTCTAAAATATGGAATCTCAAGGGACCTCAAACAGCCAAAACAATCTTGAAACAGAAGAACAAAACTGGAGGATTCACACTTCCTGACTTCAAAACTTATCACAAAGCAACAGTAATCAAAACAGTGTGGCACTGCCATAGAGAGACATTACAGACCAAGGAACAGAGCTCAGAAGAGAGCTCTGAAATAAACCCTGTGTATATGGTCAAATGATTTTCCACAAGAACATTTCATGGGGAAAGGACAGTCTTTGCAACAAATGGTGCTATGAAAACTGGATTTTGCAAAAGAATGAAGCTGGGCCCGTACCTATCTCCACATAGAAAAATTAAGTCAAAATGTGTCAAAGACCTAAGATCACTAAGACTATACAACTCCTCGAAAAATCTCAGGATGGAAGCTTCACGACATTGGATTCAGTAATAATTTCTTAAATATGACACCAAAAGCACAAGCAAAAACATTTAAAATAGACAAATTAGACTACATCAAAGTATAAAACTTTTGTGCATCAAAAGATACAATCGACAGAGTACACAGGCACCCTTTGGCATGGAAGAAAATATCTGCAAATCATTTATCTGTTAAGGGGTGAATCCAGACTACAGAAAGAACTGCTACAACTCAACAACACAAAAATAAAAAAAAGGCAAAATACTTGAACAGACATTTCTACAAAAAAGATACAAATGGCCAAAAGCACCTGAAAAGATGACCAACATCTTAATCATTATGGAAATGCAAATCAAAACCACAGTGAGATAATTGCTTCATAACACCAATTAGGATAGCTACAATCACATAACGAAACACAACAGCGAACAACAAAGCGCGTGATGGTGAGGATGTGCAGAGACTGAAACCCTTGTACACTGTTAGCGGGAATGTCTTATACAATGGTGCAGTGATTCCTTAAAAAACTAAAAATCGAATTACCATGTGATCCAGCAATTCCACTTCCAGGTGTATGCCCCGAAAGTTGAGGCGAGTCACAAAGACATGTTCACATACCATGTTCACAGTGGCATTATTCGTAATAGCCAAGAGGCAGGAGTACCCTAAGTGTCTACCGGTGGTGAATGGAGAAACAAAGTGTGGCCTACACACAATGGGACAGTGCTCAGCTTTAAAACAGTGGGAAATCGACGCACGCTGCACCGTGGAGGAAGCTTGAGCACATTCTGCTAAGTGAAACAAGCCAGTCACAAGAAGACAAAATCTTATCTGATTCCATTCGCGAGGTCCCCAGAGTAGTCAGATTCACAGAGACAGAGGGTAGAGTGGTGGGCGAGGGGCTGGGGAGTGAGTGTTGCCTGGAGGCAGTTCCCTTTTTGCAACATGAAATGAGTGCTGGAGATGGACGGTGGTGACGTTTGCACAGCGTGGATGGACTTAATGCCACTGAACTGTATGCTTAAAAATGGTGAAGGTAGTAAATGCTATGGTACGTACACTCTACCACAGTTAAAAATGAAAATACATGGTGGTTGCTCACACGTAACCAGGGCAGGGCCTGAAGAGCCCTGTTTGACTTTGCAAATCCACAGTCCAGTTCCTGCGCTGAGCAGTCACACAGCCGCGGGCCCTGCGCACGGACATGGAGCTTGGTCACACAACCTGGGCGTCTCTCCTAGACCCACGTTTAAAAGGATGTTTTTTGTTTCATTTTCTCTGCTTTTTTCTTCTTTCCATTTTTACTTTCTTTTTTAATCTTTTTTCTTCCTAACCCCACCCGCAGAGGGCTGAGATGCAGAGCTCCAAGTACTTTGCCCACGGCGCATCTGCTCGCCAGCTTCCTGCAAGGCCGGTCTCACGCGGGTTTATTCACTCATTTTTATTCCCTTGCTGACTCTCATCACCACCACCAGCCCCGGCCACCTAACAGGAGACCATTTCAGATCATTCCATGTGTGACTCTTATTATATGTCCTTGCAAAATACGCGTGCATTTGTTCTTCCATGCCTGTGTCGTTACTAATATAAACAGAATGGTTCAACGTCGCTAGTATTTCTCAGACTTCTCACTCAGCTTTTAACACCCACCGAGCTTCCCTGCGCACATCTAGGCCATGGCTCCTGGGCATACTCCCCCACAGCTCACACTTTCACTCTTCCAGGAATGGACACGAGGTCTCCTCCTGTCCCCACATCACAGAACACGACAGGGAATGCATGTGCGTCTGTACGATCCTGTGGGAATTTCATCCCCAGAGAGTAGCTGGTTGGACACTGGGCCACATATGTCGCCGACTCCTTGGTGTGGTCTCTGGGAAGCACCTTCTGCCTCCCCTGCCCGGCAGCGCGCCAGGTCTCCATGTCTGCACACACCCACACCTGGCACAAATCCAGCATTCTAATTTTTGCCAGTCTAATTAGTACAACGTGGTATGAGTGTTGCATTTTGCATTTCTCTGACTAGAAATGAGTTTTAACACATCTTCATCAGTCTTTTGTATTGTAAACTGCTGTTTAAAGCCTTTGCCCATTTTCTATAAAGGTTACAGAGTATTAGTTTATAGTTATGTAGTGTTAGTTCCCTATTGCTGATGTTACGAATCACTATAAACTTAATGGCCTGCCACACCACAAACTTATTGTCTTACAGTCTGGAAGTCGGAAGTCTGAGACAGGTCTCACTGGACTCAGATCAAGGTGTCCACAGGGCTGTGCTCTTTCCGGAGGCTTTGGGAGAAGTTCTGTCTTTCTCCTGATCCAGAGGCTGCCACGTTCCTGTGCCATGGCCCGTCCTCTACCTTCAAAGCCAGCACTTACCTTTTTCTTTAAGCTTTATTTTATTTATAATTGACACATAGTAATTGTACCCACTTCCGGGACACAGTGTGATGTTTCGAGACATGCATACCTTGATAATGATCAAATCAGGATAACTGGCTCATCTATTACTTTACACATTTGTCATTTGTGATAATAACATCCCAAATCCTTTGTCAGCGATCTTGAAATACAAAATTGCATTGCTATTAGCTATACATATGTTATTAGCTACTGTTAACAGAACGCCAGAACTCATTCTTCCTGTTTGACCGTAACTTTGTACGCATTGGCCGCCTGTCCCTCCCCCGACTCCCTCCCAGCCTCTGGTGACCACTGTGCTATTCTCCACTTCTGTGAGATCAACTGTTTAGATGCCACATGTCAGTGAGCTCATGTGGTGTTTATCTTTCTGTGACTGGCTTATTTCACTTAACATAATGTCCTCTAGGTATATCCATGTTGCTGAAAATGATAGCATTTCATTCTGTTTTATGGCTGAACAGTATTCCATTATGTGGGTGTATCACATTTTCGTTATCCATTCATCTGTTGATGGGCATCTGGGTTGACTCCACACCCTGGCAATTGTGAATAGCACTGCAGTGAACATGGGATGCAGGTGGGACTCTTGCAATTACACAGCCTCTGCCCCCCCCAATAATCCAGGAATATCTCATCTAGAGGTCAAACTGATTAGTAACCTTAATGCCATCTGCAACCTCCATCCCCCTTGCCATGTAAGGGTACATACCTGCAGGTCCCAGGCATTAGGACATGCGTGTCTTTGGAGATGGTCATTCTGCCCACTGCAGCGTATTTTCTGGCTTATTTAAAGGAGTTCTATATATGTTCTAGAGCCTTGTTGGGTTAAGACTTCATCTTCTCCTTTCTCTCATTTTTCATTAACTTTATCCATAGAATTCTTCTTTGAAATCTTTAATTGGGTATAATCTCATTTACCAAATTTTTGTCTTATAATTTTTGCTTTTGCTTAGAGAACAGGGTCTCTCTTTGTTGCCCAAGCTGCAGTGCAGTGGCACAATCACAGCTCACCGCAGCCCCGAACTCCTGGGCTCAAGTGATCCTCCCGCCTCAACCTCCAGAGTAGCTGGGACTCCAGGCACATGCCACCACACCTGGCTGATCTTTTTATTTTTGTAGAGATGGGGTCTTGCTATGTTGTCCAGGCTAGTCTTAAACTCTTGGCATCCCAAAGTGCTGGGATTGCAGGCGTGAGCCACTGTGTCCAGCCCTGCTTTTTGAAATTTTTATTTAGGAATTTCTTTTCTGCCTCCAGGCAATAAAGGTATTTTCCTACTTTTTTCTATTAACTTTATGGCTTTTACCTTTCACATTTAGCTTTTTAATCCATCTGGAGTCCATTCTATCCGATTTTATGCAAACAGCACACTGTTTTTATAACTATGACTCTGTAGTGTTCTACTCTCTGAAAAGTCAGGCCTTCTAGCTTGATTCTTCTTCAATGTTGACATATCTTTTCTTGAATCTTTAGTAACCTTTAGGTTTTTCATGTGAATTTTAAAGTCTTCCTGAGCTCTTCAAAATCTACCTGGAATTGTGATTTGTAATCACATCGTATTTATTGGAGTGAGGAGAACTGACACATTTGTATTATCAACTTGTTCTAAACAAAGCATGAAATCTCTCCCTTTTAATCATATTGTCTTCTGAGTCCTTTATTAGAGTGTTAAGTTTTGGCCACAGAGCTCTTACGCATCCTAACTTAGGTTAACTTCTGGATACCACACATGCTTTGGTGACATTATGAATAGTATGGTATTTTAAAATTATATTTTGTTATTGCTGGTACCGAAAAAGGCTATTCGTTTTTGTATGCTGATCTTGTATCCTGAAAACCCACTAAATTATTTTATTTGTTCTAATAGGTTGTGATTCTCTTGGCTTTTCTAGAAAGATCATCATATCCTCTGCTTTATTTCTTCTCTTCAAATCCTCACTCTCTTATTTATTTCCTTCTACATTGGGAATGACGTCCAGCGTCACATAAAACATCAGCAGTGGGAACAGTCGTCCTTGCCCCCTTCCTAATCTCAAAGTGAAGGCATCTTATGTTCTGTTAACTATGTCTGTGGAGAGGTTTTGTACGAGACCTTTACTAAGTTCAGGGAGTTCTCTTCCGTCCCTGGTTTCGTAGGAGCTCTCGCTGTCACAGGGGCTAGACCTCAGCAGGTGTTCTGCATTTAGTGAGTTATCATGTTATTTTTTCCTAGTAATAAGTTAAAGTAGCGATTTGCATGATAAAGGTTCTCATGTCGAACCAGCCTAGAAATCGTCTGATAAATCCTATTACATCAGTGTGTTTTATTAGATTTGTTTTAAATGTTCCTCTGAAATTGGTAAACTCAATTTTTAAGTACAGTTATTAATAAAGTACCTGTTCTTTTCTTTCTAAAATTATACTTACATGATATTAAGAGTCTATAAAGTGCTAAGAAACTTTTATTCTCTCTTTTCTGGAACAATCTGTATATGTTAAAAATCAAGTGTTCCTTAAATTCAGGTGTAATTTACTCATAAAACTATGTGTGTGAGAACCGTTTTTGAACGGGAGGTATCTGGTTATCACTTAAATGTCTTTAATATGTATTGATTTTCTCAAGTTCTGTTTCTTCTTGAGTCCACTTGGCACTTTGCATTTCCCTAGGACGCTGTCGGTTTCCGCTGTTCTCCAGCGTGTGAGCGTGCGGCTCTTCACAGCACTGACCTTCCTCTCGGCTGCGTCTGCGGCTGCTGCTTCCCACTTTCTGTCCCGCGGGTCACCACTAGTACCGGCCTCCATTCGATTCAATCAGTCTGACCAGAAATCCGGCCATTGACTCCAAAACACCCCACATAACCAAACCAGCTTTGCTAATTTTCTCTGTTTTTCTGCGTTCTCTGTTTCACTGATTTCCTTGTTCTTCTTTCCACCCTCTTGGGTTGGCTTATCTCAGTATTTCTAACTTTTTGTGTTTCTTAGCGTGTCTGTTTACAGTTACAAACTTCCTTCTGAGCACGGCTGGGCTGTGCTGCACCAGCTTAGACGTGTGCTGTGTCCTCATTACCAGCCCTAACAGTTACCACGCTTCTTATGACGTTATTTCTAACATGAGTTTTTATAACATATTATTTATATAAACTATTCCTTTATTATTATTTCCTCATGTTCTCCGTAGGCTATATTACAGGTAGCTGGACTTCACTGAGGCCTATACACGTTCTAGTTTTGTAATGTTCTCTGTATGCTTAAAAAGCGACATGTAGAGTTCAAATTATACCCTAATAGCTCGAACTTATTTATTATATCATTTAAGACATTAATATTCCAGCTTATTTTTCACTGGCCTATTTCCTGGAATGGTATATTAAAATCACCAAATACGACTGCTCATTCGCCCAATGTCCCCCAGGTTTATAAGGGCATCTAAAGCCATAGGCACTGAGGTCTGCAGGGTACCTGTCACCAGGCTACCACAGAAGCACCCCCACTCCTGACGCCCCGGAACCCAGGCTGTCAGGGCCCATTCTTTCCAAACTCGCAGGACTACCCTCAGCCCCACACAGCCTGCCTGTCCTTCACTCGTGAGGCCTGGGCTTCCATTCTGCCCTGCCGGAAGCCTGTGTGAGGGGCCCACCCGGGCAGGGTGTTTCACCATAATCAGCTCACAGCTACCAAAACCAGGAACCCCCAGTTTCCCAAAGTCGCACACAGGAGAGCCTCTCAGGACATACCACGGACGGGTGTGGGTACAGTACAGCACTGTGCTGCTGCAAACACATTTCACCTTTCCAGGCCGAGTCTGACTTCATTAGATACACTCATGGTAAGCAAACAAGCGAATGAAGCGTGGTTCGCAGTGACTCACCTTCTCCCATAGGCAGGCTGTATGGTTCAGAGCAGATCCACAGACGGCAAAGGCTCAGCTTATGTAACTCAGAGCATCATAAGCACAACTGGGGATGTACAGGACGGGCGTTTGTCACAGAGCCACCGACCTGGAACACAAACACACAGGCTGCGTGAGCTCACGTGTGGATGCTCTTGTCCACTAGAACCGGGCTTCAACAGAACCCCCTCTTGCATCCAACAGAGCATTTCTTCACCATGGAGTGCGGGGAGGGCCTGCAGCAGGCACCCGTCCTGGGCACACTGCCCTGAACACTCCAAACGAGGCAACTCCACACACAGGCAGGCTTCACAGATGAGTAACCCAAATAAAACGTTTTGGTAAAACTCTGTGAGTGTTCCACTTACAATATTTAGTATATTTTTTGTATGTATACTGATTTTGAAAGAATATTTATTAAATTGTGTGTTTTTTTAAATACATTGCTGGTTTTCTAGTTTCAGTTAGTAAAATAATTTCGCTCAAACTATTCAATCTCAGCATGCAACTCTGTCCCGCTGGAGCCACCGTATGGCCACCTAGTGCTTCTCCAGAGCCCGTCGTCTTCACCTGGGTCCATGTCTTTGACATTTCGCTTTGTAAATTCATGTTTAGTGCCAACAGCCCAGTGACAAGAACCCATTTTCTTAATATTATCCTCTTTGCTGTGTTTTTAAAATCGGCTCTGTGGGTGCATACTGATGACCTCCACGAATCACTGCTGTGGACGTCTTCAAAGGCTTGTTCACGACAGCAGCCGAAACTTGGAACCGAGATCACAGCACCAAACATAAGTGGAAATGGAATTAAATGTTTCTGCCTTTCTACGAGCCAATCAGGTAACCAACTTAGGCAAAAATCAGCAGTGCCAACTGAGGCTGTTGCAAGCTAATACACCTCATCCATGCAACATTCTGAGGTTCAAAATGAAAGGAATGAGAAAATACCGAATGTAAACAAGTTCTACGAGAGAACGTGCACAAAGCCCCCTCGTTCGCCCGGTACACGGTGGGAAGACAGTCGTGCAGCACGTTACTAACCGGTGGACCAGAGAGACACCTGCCGCCGAGTTAGGCCTTGGGTCAACATGTGGACGTACACTAGAAACAAGAGAGGTGTAGACAGCCGTGTGCTGCCGAACAACATGCTGGTCAGTGACAGGCTGCGTATATGATGGGGGCCCTGTAAGATGATACTGCCGTGCTTTTATTGTACCTTCTCATGTTTAGATACAAATACGTGTTGCGACACAACTGCCCACGGTGCTCAGCGCAGCCACACATGCACAGGCTGTAGCCCAGGAGTGACAGGCCGCATGCAGAGCAGAGGTGTGTGGTAAACTACACTGTCTAGGTGTGTACAAACACTGTCTATGATGCTTGCACCACGAAATGCTTCATTGAATTAAACAGATAAATACTGCACCTTTCAGGGGGAAATAATCACACAAAATTGGCAGAATAACAATTCTGGAGCCTATGCCAGAGCAGAGACAGGAAAAGAATGTGCAGATGAGAGAATACTGTGGGGGTCCCAGCAGAGGCACAACACTGACAATACCACTTGCAAGAAGAGAAGATTCCATCCAAAAAGGCAGGTGATGAGAATAGCTCTGACTCTGTGGGTCAGGGCACTGATGGCTGGGAGATCAAAGGAAGGACTCAACAATGCGGGAGACCAGAGGTGACCTGGGGATTCTGGTAGAGGAGAGAGTACAGGAGACCCCCGAGGTGACCTTGGGACAGTGATTCAGGCAGAGGAGAGAGCACGGGAGACCAGAGGTGACCTGGGGATTCTAATAGAGGAGAGAGTACAGGAGACCCCTGAGGTGACCTTGGGACAGCGATTCAGGCAGAGGAGAGAGCACGGGAGACCAGAGGTGACCACAGGTCAGTGATACTGCAGAGGAGAGAGTGCAGGAGACCAGAAGTGACCACGGGACAGTGATTCTGGTAGAGAAGTGTTCAGGAGACCAGAGGTGACTTTGGGACAGTGATGCTGCGGAGGAGAGAGTGCAGGAGACCAGAAGTGGTGATTTCGGGGCAGTGATGCCATCAGAGGAGAGAGAGAATCTGGGAAGAAGGCATACCTGGGAATGTTGGCAGACAAAGGAAGGAAGTACAGAAAGAGTGAAGATTACGTTTCCTACAGAAGAAATCAAGAGAATTAAGGTATTAGAAGAGATCTTGATTTTTACCCCATCTCTAAAACTCTCATTCATTGTTTTTTAATTATACTTTGCTGACCAACAGAAAGGACACCTGTGGACAAAGCCACCCATTTCCTTCGACACAGCCCTTCCCAGTTAGAAACATCTGCTATTGCTAGTTCAGGAAAAATCTTAGAGTTTTAAAAATAAACAGAAAAAAAGGCATGCAAAATCCCTCTGGGTAAATGATCTTCTCAAAGTAGCAGACCATCTCTAAGTCCATTTTGGTTCTGTGAGAAGGAAAGAGAAAGTCAAAACTAAAACCTCTTCAGCTGATGCAATTAGTTGCCAACCACAAAGCAGAGGAGAACACCAACACAGCAGCCAGTACAAATTAAAACTCTTAAAAATCATGTGCAGATGTGAGAAAAACCAGAAACGAAAAATGAAAAAATGTCAAGAATACAAATGGACAATTAGAACAGGAAGCTATGAAATAAGAATTAGCCTAACCTACGAAAGAAATGAAAAAGACAAAATCAGCCTAGAAATAAAGACTGTTACAAGCTGCCAAAGAGAATAAATTCAAGTGGGTGCATAAGGGACTGAAAAATGTCATGAGAAAATGAAACAAATCAAGAGGCTACAAGCGATCAAAGAGAAACCACTGGATACTGAACGCAGGCTGAAAGGATCCAGGAACCACACACTGGAGCTTCCAAAAAAGAGAGGCAAAACTATAAAACAGCACTAATACGTAAATCCCAGAAATGTTTTTAGGAAAAAGAAATCTATGAATTGAAGAGGCTCACCATGTACCAGAACAAACTGACCCGAATGGTCACCCCTAAGGTACGTCCTGCTAATTCATTAAGACTTAAAGGGAACAGCTAAGGACTCCAGGCAAAATCCCCAGCTCACTCAAGAAAGGAAAGAAATCAGATTGGTATCAGATTTTTTGACAGCAGAGTACAAAATAAGTGAAGAGAGGAGTAACATTTTCATAAACTGATGTAAAAATAAAGAATGACCATAGGATTTTATGTCAGCCAAACTGTCCTTTGGAATTAAAGCTACAGAAAAATAGTATTAAATATCCAAGAACTCAATGAATACAATGCTTACAAGCCCTTCATGAGATCCCACCCCAGGACAATCTCCCTCAAATGGAGAGATAAAGAGGAGATTTGGCATACACAAAAATAACGAGTCTTTGTTGATAAAAGACTAAAACACAAAGTAAGAACAAGGATGGAGGGGTAGTATGAAATTGTGTTTTTTTTGGGGGAGGGATGCTGTTCTGAAAAGTAAGAATTCAGTACTGGGTCAGAGGTAGATGAGTGAGAGGAGGGTGCGCGGGTGGCGTGGCTGCCTGCGGCACAGGCGGGGGCTGGGAGAGCCGCGCAGCTGGCAATGCCGGCCAGACGGCCTGTGCCCCGTGGCAGACGCCGTTATGAAGGCACCACAGAGCAACAGCACAAACCTTCCTGGCTGCCAAAAGAATTAAAAAGAGAAAAAAGCAAAGATGATAGACAACATTAACAAAATAAAAAGATACATGATACACACATTAAATACAGGAACGAGTTATATGACTGTTGGGATTGAACATATTGGTTATATGAATAAATATAAGTCGGTTTAGCCCACCTATTAGAAGTTTCAGGCTGGCTCACAAAACTGACTCTGCTTCATACAAGAAACACAGCGTTGCCAAGTGACTAGAAAAGGCTAACTATCCAGGAAGGGGCAGAAGTGCCTTGGGCAGGTGTGCAAGATCAAAAAGCACAGCCTCACCCCCAAAGCACTCAGCAAGACCAGCAGGGCAGGAAGGACAGATGTGAACCCCAAAACATAGAAGCCGGCTTAATAAAGCAGAAACTACAGGTGTTGGAAAAAGAAATAGAAACGCAGTAATAATAGCAAAGGTTGACACAGCACAGTCAGCCCAAAGCAGGCTGAGGGTAGACAAGCAAGCAGACGAGAAGGAGAGCTGGTAACAGGCAGACACCAGGGACACACGCCAGGCTCTACGCTCCAGCGACAGACAACAGGTTTCTTCTTAAACACACTTGGGACACACACAGCAAAGCCTAGCTTCTATTAGGGCACAAAGAAAATCTCAAAAAATTACATGCAACAGAATGGTACAGACAGCAGACGGCAGTCTGGACAACGCAGGACCAGAAATTAATGAACTTTAACCATAGGACATTCCACTGGTCATTTACCTATTTTAGAAACATACACAGGGAACTGGCTCATGAAATGTGTGTGTGTGTATAGCCCTGATGGCACTAAATTCTAAGGAACGCCCTGAGACCAGAGACTAGACAGTGGCAGACAGACATGCGCGGTGACCCACTTCTTCTATCCTCACCAACACACCTCGGGGAGCCTGAGACCAGCACCCACCGGGGTAGCTATGAGGATGATGGAAATCGAAGCAAGGAGAAGCCCTGCCGCTCCCTTTCCGGTGGGAAAGCACTACTGCTTGGGAAGGAGGGGAGACAGAAGATACATGAAGTACACGTTCCCTCTCCCCACTCTGTCCTGCCCGCGCTGTGTGACCCAGTGAGCAGTGACAGAGGCAATGGTTTCTAACGTCCTGCTGAACAGGCTGCCACAACAAATCAGCTTCAAAGGACAGGGCCCCCAGGGATGTCACATTCTCTCCTGGGCGCAGTCCAGACAAAAGATACTCACTCAGCTGTAAGCCACACATGCACACACACACACACAGGCAAACACTCACATTCACACACGTGTGCACGCACACACGGGCACGTGGAGACATAAGCAGCTCACGTTGTTATCTGGGCTTTTAACAAATGGCTTGGGCTTTGCCAGAAGGGTTGGGACATCAGAGCAGCATGAGGCAAAGTGCCGGCTGACTCTCTCCTCTGGCCTCCTCCGCATCCTCCCCTCTCTGGCAGCCGCTTTAGACAAGAAATAACATTTTAGTGAGGATCATCTGGCGGCAGGTGCTCCTTGTGAACCAAGACTGGTTAAGAAACTTGAAAGGCATAAGGAAGCCAAACTGTCACCTCCCCTAGGGGGGCTCCTCAGGAAGAAAGGTATGGTCCTATCAAGGAGAACAGTTTGGAAAATCGTCAAGCTGATACCCTAAATCTCTGCAGTACCCAGTAAAAAAAGAGTGTAAGAATTCATAAAAGAAAGCCTCTGCTTAATACAAAATTTTGTTCAACTTTAAATAAAGCAAAAACCATACATACAAACATATATACACATGAGGGACTTCAGAAAGTTCATGGAAAATAGAATTAAAAGATAAAAATTAAAAATATAAACTTTATCAACATAAGCTCCATCAAGGTCAAGACGCTTTTGTGAGTGACACCAGCAGCCATTCAGTCCCTCCTCACACAACAGGAGTGCTGGGGACCTAACCGTGTCAGTGCTGTCTTCCTCACACTAACTGGAGGAAAACGGGTGCCCTTTAAGGGCTAAGATTAGGGAATAAAAAGAAGTCAGAAGGAGCCAAGTCAGGACTGTGAGGCAGATGCCAGGTGACGTCCCGTCAAAACTCTTGCAACACCGCGCTGCGTGAAGAGAGGCGTGAGCAGGGGCGCTGCCGTGGGGCAGAGGGACTCTCTGGTGAGGCTTTCCTAGGTGTTTTTCTGCGGAGCTTTGACAACCTTTCTCAGAACGCCCTCCTGATAGCAGATGCCACTGTGCTGTGGCCTCCAGACAGCCAACCAGCAGGGCGCTGAGCACCCCAGAAACTGCCGCCGTGAGCGTTGCCCTGGACTAGCCTACTTTGACCGCTATGACTGGACACGCCCGCCGCATGGTGGCCCTGCTGCGACTGCTCTGTCTTCGGGTCGGACCGTAAACCCCGTTTCACCTCCTGTCATAGTTCTTCACAAAAACGCGTCAGGACCTTGATCCCACTTGTCTGCGGCTGATCTGGGCGCGACGGTTTTGGCGCCCAGTGAGTGAGAAGTTTGCCCGGCTTTGGTTTTTTAGTCAGAACTGTGTGAGCTGAACCAGCTGAGACCTCTGTGACATTGGCTGTTGTTTGTGCTGTCACGTGTCAGTCCTCTTCAGTTAGGGCAGGTCAGTCCTTTTCAGTTAGGGCAGGTCAGTCCTCTTCAGTTAGGGCAGGTCAGTCCTCTTCAGTTAGGGCAGGTCAGTCCTCTTCAGTTAGGGCAGGAATTTTCCTCACAAACTGATGTGGTGGCCTGCTGCCGTGAGCTTCATCTCCAAGTTATCTTGTTCTTCCTTAAAATGAGTTATCCATTCGTAACTGCTGATTTCTTTGAGGCCTTGTCCCCACAAACTTTCTTTCACTCAAGCTTCACCACCAATTTGATGTTTGTTCTTGTTTCAATTTTAGTAGAATTCACGTTGCCCTGATAGCATCTCTTTTCATACTGATGTCTTATCCTTCTTAGTGCCTCAAACTAGATCCTGTTCAGACAAGTTATAACAAGTTAGTACGAGTTTATTTTGCTACAAAAAATTGAAATCCATGCATAGTTTTTTGATCA
This sequence comes from Cheirogaleus medius, assembly GCA_008086735.1. NCBI lineage: Eukaryota > Metazoa > Chordata > Mammalia > Primates > Cheirogaleidae > Cheirogaleus > Cheirogaleus medius. Next base: position 220,915 of record VBSM01001453.1, on the reverse strand, counting down.
TATGCATTTTCCATGAAATTTTGAAGACTACCCTTGCACACGCATGCGTGTGTATGTGTGTGTGTGCATATGTGTCTGTCTATCAACTCAGACCTAGCCTTCTTCTTATGAATTTGTCTGGAGAGGAAGAAATACAAGCCATGGTTTCATACGTACTGAAGTTTGGACCCTAACCATGCCACTTTTGTGGCCTAGCACCCGGAAGCCCCTCAGCTCCCTCAAGCACAATGAGGAAACCACACTGCCCCTGCAGTGCGGTAGGCACCACGCTCACATGAGCACCGCTAGTGCCCAACACAGACACTGAGCTCACAAAGGAACAGAGGAACCAGGATTAATTACTGTCTCCTTTTATTCTTGCTACATAAAATTCTCCAGCCAAGCTGAAATCTATCCTGGCAGGTGTCCTGGGGCTTTGACAATGGTGGAGGGAGGGGTAGAGAATATGTCCCCTCAGGTCCTTGCATCTAAAGCCAGGCAGCATACAGGGCCATGTGAAGGGCTCTACAGGCACGTGCAGCATCCCCACCCCAACCATCCACTCATACAAAGCCTTCAGGTACCAGGACACTCCCAGTTAATAGCTTCTAACCCGTGTTCAGTGCAACAAGGCATAGGATTTCCCTGAAGCGGGGTTTGCAATGGCAGAGCATGTCCTAAATGCAGTGGGTCGACCATCCATCTCAAAGGGCATGCCCTGGGCTAGACAGAAGAACAGCTCAACTGAAAACAAGCATGGCCGTGCCAACACCCAGACCCTGGCAGTGAGGCCTGCGATTTTGGGTAGAAACACTGAGAAAAAGACCTGGAGGAGGTTAGGCTGGGATACAGGGCTCACAAGGGAAGACTGTCATGAGGAGAAGCAGCAGCAAGTTCACAGGCCCCAAACTGTCCATCTGGTGGGAGATGTCAACACACCTCTCTCAACTACAGTTCACACTGTATACTGTACACTCCCCAAATGTGGCACAGATGTAGCATATGTGAGCAATACAAAAGCAGGGTAGTGTGTGTGTGTGTGTGTAAAACTCTGCACGTGACAATCAGTGGAAACACATTCTCCTAAAGCTCACAACAAAAGAACACAACAAAAATTGACAGTGTTTTAGCTCATAACGCAAGAATCAATAGAACATGCTTTCTACCTACCAGGCAATTAAATTAAACATCATTAGCAAAAGATAACTTTATAGTTCTCTTGGACATAATGTTTTAAAAATGCTTCTAAATGAGAGAAGGATTGGATATCATAACAAAACTAGAAAACAGACCTCAACAACAGTAAAATTACTGCATGACAATATTTGTAGCAAGCAGCTACAACAGGAATTCCAGGGAAGTTGACAGCTGTAAAAGGGACAAAGAAATGCAGAAAATTAGTGAGTCAAGAACAAGAAAAAAACCAGAAGTAGAAAGAAGGTAATGACAAAGAAAATACCAAGTTAAGCAAAGGAAAAAAGTCAACTGAAAAGATCAACAAATACAAAGGTTGATTCTTAAAAAAAAAGTCTAAATAATATACAACCCTCTGGTGAGACTGATCAACAAAAACCATTGAGAAGACACAGACAATTGTACCCATTAAAGGACGACACAGGATCTGGACCAGGTGGGGCAGACACATCTCTCCCCAGTCTTCCTGCTGAACCCAGAAAGGTAGAGAGAAAGCGGGCTGGCTAGGGTCCTCGAGATTGAAGAGTAACACAGACGTGAGTTCACTAGTCCTGGTTTGTTTGTTTTGTTTTTCCCTCCCGTATATTCCAGACAAGTCATTGGAAAAGCTTGCAACCTACAAATGCCAAAGGACCAACACTGAATAAAAGTGTTGAGAAAAGGCTACTCTCTCCAGGGAAAAAAGGATTGGGACGGGGGCTCCTAGGAAGTCAGAAAGAATTGTGATAATGCCTTACCTAGTCCAGGCAGAGACGCCAGGACAGCTTGTTCCCGCCACCCTGCAGCACACACATTGACCGGTCCCTGCCAGCAGAGTTGGGGCCCACACTTCCACTCCCACCCCACACGAAGTACCAGGGCTTCTCCCTCCGTGGCGGGGTGGGCAGAGGTCACAGGTGTGCCTGGACCGCCACCCAGCTAGTTGGTAACAAGGAGTCCCTTCCACTCATGATGTAGTATAACCTGCTAGAACAGGAGATTTATATAAGATTCAGAGTCTCACAGTATAAGAACTCAAATTTCCAGGTTGCAAAAAAAATTGCTTGTCATACCAAACACTAGGAATATCTCAACATGAAAGAGAAAAGAACATCAACAGGCACCAATGTTGAGACAACACAGATGCTAGAATTACCTAATAAGGATTTTAATGCAGCTTCACTGAGCATTTACAGACGTGTTTGAAGCAAATTCTGACAAAGCTCCGCAAATAAATAGGAGACACAATAAACAACCAAAAATCAATAAAAAATTAAACACACAATCTCAATATCCCTATAGCAGTTAAAAAAGTTGAATTGGTAATAAAAACCTCCAGGAAAAGAAATCCCCAAGCCCAGATGGTTTCACTAGAGAATTTTACCAAACATTTAAAGAATGAACACAAACTTCAGGCAATCTTTTAGAGAAAATAGAAGAACATTTGTCAACCTATTTTTAGAGGCTACTATCCAAAATCAGAGATAAAGACAGTATAAAAAGAGAAAACTAAAGACCAATCTCTCGTGAACGTAGATGCAAATAAACTAAACAAAAAAACTAGCAAAACGAGTCCAGCAATGTATAAAATATTTATACAGCATAGCCAAGTAGGATTTATTCAGGCATGTATGCCTGATGCTGAATTCAAAATCAATCAATATCCACTGTATCAACAAGTTAAAGCACAAAAATCATATAATCGATCAATTTATGAAAGCATTTGATGAAATTCAACACCTGCTCGTGACACAAGCTGCAAGCAATTTACGAATAGAGGGACATCACCTACACTTGGTAAAGAGCACCTGCGTTAGCCAGTTCAGGCTGCTAAAACGAAGTACCACAGACAGGGCGGCTTATGAACAACAGAAATTTATTTCTCATTGTGCTGAAGGCCGGAAGTTCAAGGTCGGGATCCAGCATGGTCAGATTCTGGTGAGGCCCTCTTCCAGGCTGCGTGCAACTCTGTCCTCAGTGGCGGACAGGGAACTAGAGTGTGCTCTGGGTCCCTTCCCTCAGGGCACTGATCCCGCCACAAGGGCTCCACCCTCATGGCTTGATCCCCTCCGGAAGGCCCCACTCCTGGAGCTGTCACACTGGGGCTTAGGCTTCAACATGAATTTTAGGGACACATTCAGACCATGCCATTCACTTCCTCCCAAAGAGGAGACACAGTCACTTCCAGCAGAGAAACCTGAGAAAGGCACCTCAGCCAGCCAAAGTCAACACCAACAATCACAAGTCATGGCTGTATCACGTACCCCGGATAGGATGTGATGAAAATGGCACTTTACCTCTGTGACTTCACCCCAAGAATCCACAGCCCTGATCTAACCAAGAGAAAAAGCTTAGACAAAACCAAACTGAAGAACATTCTATAAACTACCTGACCAGTAGCCCTTAAAAAACAAAGTCTAAGAAAGTGTCACGGGCAAGAGAAGGATAGCAAGGCATGATAACTGAATGGAACATGAGTCCCGGGACATAAAAAGACATTAGATAAAAACCAAGAAAAACCCACAAAAATATTGGAACAACTGCATCAAAACACCTTAGTTAAGACTGCTCTATGAATACTGCTTCCTGAGCTGTGCCAAACGAGTCACGCAGAAATAGTAAGTTAGCAACGCAAAACCGGGGTCAGGGGACTGGAACTCTCCACACCATGTCTGCAACATTTCTGTAAATCTAAAACTGACCTAAAAAGTTTATCATGAAAAAGCAACAGCCTGTTGCATGATATTTAAATGTGTTATGTGTCCCCCTATTATTTATGGGGCTGTCAAATACTCTGTTGCTGTGAATCAGTGGTTCCCAAACGCTAACCTGCTTTCCAATCACTAAAACCTTTGTTAAAATATCATAAACACTTGGGAACCGTGCTCTGTGATGACCTTCCCTGTAAACCAGCTACCCCCGGTCCTGCGCTGAGAGGTTCCAATCTGTGTGCTCTGGTGCGTGCCCAGAAAAGAGCGTTTCTAAACGCTCCCCAGAAATTCCGCGTGAGGCAAAGGCTAGACAGCGCTTCCCTCATACTCTGCGTTGCAGATGTCAGCAGGGCCCTATTGAAGAGTGAACCACAGGCCTCAGTCTCTCCAAAGATGCTCATTACACATGCAGCTTACTGGTTTATACTCTAGGAGTCAGAATGATCATTTCAAGGTTTGAGGCCAAGAAATCAGAATTGTTCAGAAACAGTAGCAGATCACACTTAGCTGGATGCAAATTTCAAATGGCTGGTGGTGGAGAGACACAGAGAAGGAAAGGGCGCTGGAGGGAGGGTGGCACAGAGGAAGGCAGGCGCCTGTGGGAACCCTCAGCAGCGTCCCAGTTAATGGAGCAGGACTGCGGATGGGCAGGCTGCCAACGCCCCACTCCCGTGGGCACTCTGCACACTGCAGCAGGCGGAAAACACTTCAGAGGCACATCTACCAAAAGGGAAGGAGTAAGACCATCTCTGTCTGCAGATGACATGATTTTCTACCTAGAAAACTTCAAGGGTGCTATAAAAGAAAAAAACACAAAAACAACTCCTAGAATGAGTAAGTCGGTTCAGAAAGGTGGCAGGATGTAAAAGTAACACATATAAATTAGCTACACTTCTATATACTAACAATGAACATACACAAAGCAAAATTAAACACACAACATCATTCAAAATCACTCAAAATAAAATGAAATACTTAGTATAAACTTAACATATGCAGGGTCTTTATGCTGAAAATTGAAAAACGCTCATAAAATAAATCAAAGACTGAAATAGAGACACACATACCACGTTCATGGATCTGAGGACCAGACATAGCAGATGTCAATTGTCCCCAAATTAATCCACAAGTTCAGTGCAATTGCTATGAAAATGCCAGCAAAGTTTTTTGTAGACATAGCCAAACTTATTCTAAAATTTATATGGAAAGGCACAGGCCCTAGAAGCTAAAAAAAAAAAAATCTTGTAAAAGAAGAATAAAGCAGGAAGAATTAGTCTATCCATATAAAGGTTTCTAGTACTCAGAGCAGTGTGGTATTGGCAGAGGAAAGGACATCCAAGGGACAGGGACCCAGAAACAAGCCCCTGCACATGCCCACGTGATTTCTGACAAGGTAAAAAGCATCTGATGGAGAAAGGACAGCCTGGGACAACTGGGTAGGCAGAAAAGGAACCTCGACCTCAGTCACACACCTTAGATAAACATTCACTCGGAATGGATCATAGCCTGAAATGTAAAACAAGAAACGGTAACAACTAGTGTAAAATGTAGAACATTCTCAGGCTCTGCAGCTAGGCAAACAGTTCTTAGACCTGACATGAAAAGCATGATCCAAAAAACGAAATTTGATAAATTGGACTTCATCAAAACTGGCAACTTTTGCTATGCAAAATACCCTGTTAAGGGAATGAAACGACAACTATAGACTGGGAGAAAATATTTACAAACCACATATACAACAAAAGACCAGAAGGCAGGATACTCAAAACTCAACAGTAAAAATGTTTATTAAAAAACCAATCAATTAAAAACTGAGCAAAAGACATGAAAAGATATTTCCCCAAAGAAAATACACAGATAGCAAATAAACACATGGAAAGATGTTCAACATCATTAGGGAAAGGCAAAGCAAAGCCACAATGAAGTATCACTATGTATCTATTAAAACAGATTCACACATCATGGCGGCACCAAGCAATGGCAAGGGTGTATAGAAAGATTTCTCAACACATTTCTGATGGCAATGTCAATTCACATAGACGCTCTGGAAAATGATTTATTATAAATCTCAACATACACTTACTACACAACCTAGCAATTGCACACTTGGGCATTTATCTCAAAGAAATAAAAACATATGTCTGCACAAAAACCTGTACTTAAACTCATATTGCAGCTTTATTTATAATAGCCCAAACTGGAAACAATCCAAATGGCTTCAGCGGGTGAGTGGTTAAACACACTGTCGTATACATACACGAGGAAAAACTGGAACAAACTATTAATACACGGAACAACCTAGATGGAACTTAAGAGCATTATGCTGGGTGAAAAAAAGCCAGGCTTAAACGGTTGCAAACTGTACAACTCCATTTATATAACACTTTTTGATGTGCCATCACTGTAACTATTGAGAAGTGCTCCAGGGACAGAGGCAGAGGCAGAGGCAGGAGCAGGGCGGGAGACGGTTGAGCAGTGGCACAGGCAGCTCCTCCGTGAGGAAAGAGCAGTTGTGTGTCTCAGGACTCTGGAGGCTGCACAGATCTGCGCATGGGATAAATGGCACAGAACTGCTCCTGCTACATGCACTCAACGGAGAGCAGGCGAAAGCTGGTACAATGAGAATAAGGCTGTAGCCTGATTAACAGTCTTGCACCAACGTTGTCGTCTCAGTCTTGATATTGCACTGCAGTTACGGAAGATGTCACCACTGGGAGAAGCTGTGTGAGTATCACAGGGTCTCTACTATTTTTACAGCTTCCTGTGAGTCTATAATTGCTTAAAAATAAAAGTTAAAAATAGTGTCATAACAAACTTGAAAAACCACAGAGAAATTCTAAAGCAAAAAATATATAATTGCTAAAATTGCAGTATCAGTGAGCAACTTTAACTATAAAGAATTGAAAAATTAGTGAGTTGAAAATTAATCATAAGACTATCCAGAATGTATACAAAAAAAAATAGAGGGAAATACAAAAGATAAGAGACACTGATATGCTGTGTGGATATCTAACATACATTTACTCCCCGAAGGAGAAGAGAAAGAGAATGGAACAGAAGTTTTATTAAAAATATCCTTGCTGAAAATTTTCTAAACCTGATGAAAGACACCAAATCCAATGCAAGACCCCTAACTAATCTCAAGCAAATCATATAAAGAAACCCAAACTAGACACATAACAATAAAACCTTTAAAAAAATCTTAACAGCAAACAGAAATAAAAAAAAGATGATTTTCAAAACAGCAATAGACTGAAGGCTGTCTTCTCAACAATAACAGTGGAGAACACAGCTGGATTAGAGCTCGAATGTGCTGAAAGAAAATAACTGTCCACTTAGAATTCTTTACTAATTATCCTTCACAAAGGAAGGTGAATAAAGACATTTTCAGACAATCAGAAAACAGGGAGAGTTTTCCTCCAATGGGCCCACCTTAGAGTAAGTGTTACAGGATGTGGTTCAGGCAGAAGGAAACGGTCCGGGTGCAATACTGGGTGATATGCAAGAAAGAATAAAGATCAACAAAGACGGTAAAATTATGGATACGAGTAAGTGGATACCTGTCTTCTGAGGCTTAAACGTGCATAAAAATTCTCTGTCTTGGTCATGCAACTGCATGGTTTTTTTCTTTCTTTTAATTCTCAAAATTTCTTAATATCAACAATTCCCAGAGTGACAAGACTAACAAAGAAAACAAACCCACTGAGGACGTCAGCAGAACCCTCAGATGTTAAGGAACCCTCGCATTCCCAGGATGTGGGCAGGCATTACAGCGAAGTACAGCAGCCAAACCCAGGATGGATCAGCGGAATGCCGCATTAAGGCAAATAGAAAATAAGGAGGAAATGATCTTCCGAAGCACAGAACTCAGAAACCCTCCACAAATATTAACACCCATTCCCCAAAGGAAAGGGGACTCACAGTAAATGGAATAGGTGAGTATCCTGGGAGCAAATGGAGAAACTCAAAAATGTACTTACAGACTCCAAGTTCCAGGAAAACAAAACAAAACAAAAGAAGAAACAGGAGCTATTAAGGCGTTCATGAACTTTTGAAGAAACCTGCCCACAACAAAATACCAATTAAGCTAGACTGTAACAGTGGCATTTTTGTATGTAGAAAGTGCCATAGAAAGAGAAAGCCAGAGGACAGGATGCATAGAACCCCGTGTGAGCAGCGTACAGTGATTTAAGGGGAGAGTCCCGCATCTCCAGACAGCAGACAGGGAGAGAAGCCTTCTGGAACCAGAGTAATGCTCAGAGACAGGTATCCACACAAAGAGGCTATTTACAAAAATATTTCATGGCAACAACCGAAGAGAGATCTCCTAATCTCTGACATTCTGGTGCCTTCCCAACCCCTCCGCAGAAACCTTTCCCCTATCAGTCCAGAAAGATGTTTATTTAAAAATGAGAGGCAATTATGATCAAATCCCATATGAGAATATTACCAAAAAGATGTAAAAAATAAATAACATAGTAACAGATAATGAAAATACACCAGAAATCTATGAACACAGAGAAAATGAAAATTACAGCCTATATGTCACATTAAACTAAAAACTGAGAACATAATCACCATTTTAGAAAAACAGTTCAAAATAAGATTAGAATATCTCAAAAGTAGAATGGTAAGAAAACAGGAAGATATGAAAAGGTGGCCGACGAACTGAGGAACAAACTAGAATTTTTCTCCAGAAATGAAATGTAGAGGAAACATAAGAGCAACGGGACATCGCAGAGGCACAGGAATAAAATACAGCACAGAGACAAGAGAATGAAAATAAACAGAAATGGAGGTAAAAAAGATTCAGGAGAACAGGACAGACAAAGAAGACAGGCAAAAGAAATCCAACACACACAACCGTGTTCCTGTGGCATCTTCCAAGCAAGGGGAAGCACGTACAGTCTTGCGCTGCTTGCGACAGGAATATGTTCTAAGAAATGCACCGTCAGGTGATTTCGTCACTGTGCAAACATCCCAGAGCACGCTGGCATGCTAGACAGTCCGGCCTGCGGCACACCTGGGCTGTGTGGCACAGCCTAGGCTCCGAGGCCACACACCTGTGTAGCACATGACTGTGCTGAATGCTACAGGCAACTGTATCACGATAGTAAGTATCGGTCTGTGTAAACATGGGAAAGGTACAACAAAAATATGAAAATATGGTATAAAAGATAAAAACTGTATACTTGTCTAAGGCCCTTACCATGAATGGAGCCTACAGGACTGGAAGCTGCTCTGGGTGAGTCAGTGAGTGGTGAGTGCGTGTGAAGGCCTCGGAAGTTCTGTGCGCTACCGGAGACACGATAAACACTGTACTCCTAGGCTACACTAAATAAATTTATAAAAAGACTATGTTCATTCTTCAATCATAAATTAACCTTAGCTTACTGTAACTTTATAAATTAAAAAAAATTTTTTTGACTTTTTTGTAATTAAAACTTAAAATAAATACACTGTACGGTTGTACAAAATATTTTCTTTCTTTTTATCCTTATTCTATAAGCTTTTTCTATTTTTAAAAATTTTTGTTTTTTACTTTTTAAAATGTTTTGTAAAAACCAAGACACAAACACTCACACCGGCCTAGGCCTGCACAGGGTCAGGACCATCCGTGTCACTGGCTTCACCTCCATGTCTTGTCCCACTGGAAGGTCTTCAGAGGCAGTGACAAGCATGGAGCTGTCACCTCCCAGGTAACAAGGACTTCTGGATACCTCCTGAAGGGCCTGCCTGAGGCTGGTTTACAGTTAACTTTTTAAAAATAATAAGTAGTAGGAGTAGACTCTAAAATAACTAAAAAAATACAGTAAATACATAAACCAGTAACACAGTCGTTCATCATTCATCCTGTATTATGGGCTGTGAGAAACTGCATGTGCTACACTCTCACACGACTGGCAGCGCGGTAGGTTTGTTTACACCAGCATCACCACAGACATGAGGGCTGTGTTGCACAGTAGTTACAACAGCTATGACATCGCCAGGCGACAGGAAATTTTCAGCTCCACCGTAGTCTCATGCGACCACTGCTGTATACGCAGTCTGGCTGACTGAAATGTCATTACGTGGTGTGACTGTGTGTGTGTGTGTTTCAAAACACACTCATTCCAAAAACATTTCCTAAAATAAAGCTTGGCTCTATATATTGAATGGGCAAACTATGTTCCTGGAAAATTCAAGCCTGAGCAGTTAGCACCAAGACACATCTTGGAGAAGTTATTAGGCTTTAAAGATAAAGACTCAGTTGGCATCCAAGCGTAGGTCTCAGTCACTCACAGGGAAAAGGAAATCAGAGTCTTGTCAGAGTGCTCAGAGCAACGCAGGCACCGCAGTGTTCTGAAGATACTAAAGAGAAAAATGTGAAACAAGGGTTATGGGGACTCTATTATCCTTCTGCTGTGAAGGCCACAGAGGATAAGACACAAACCTGCAGGAACACAGGGGACATTTTCCTCCTGAGCCGTCCTGAAAGACCCTAACACGACCATAAGACGACGGGAGAAGCCTCGGCATGAGGTGTGGTGATCAGGGTTAGACATACTTAACCACGGAACTGAGACTAAAGGACGGAGTTAAGGTGACAGATAATGTGCAAGTAGTAAATGTGTTTGAACTACGACACTAATACTGCTGAGAGCTGGGAGAAGAGGCAGGCGGGTAAGTGACAGAGCAGCCCCTGCCAGCCCCACAAGCTGCTGGCAGGGGGTGAACCGATGCCATGTGAGAACAGATGCTGGGAAGAGGACAGGAGAGGGAAAAGAAGAGATTTCTAGTTAATTTTAATATTGCTTATACTAGCAACTTGACAGAAATTATAAAAAAAGAGGGGTTGATGTGAATTATATAGACAGATAATAACACAAAGCCAGGGAAAAAAGTACAAACCTTTTAAAAATGAAAAGAAATATGAACAAAAAGAGAAAAGTTTACTAATTTAAGGAACTAATTTATATACATATTTATTTATATTTTAAAAAAGAAATAATGGAAAGATAAAAAATTAAAAGCTACTTACAAGGGATGGAGGTGAGACATTTCTGAATAGACCTGGAAAGGCATTTTGACTTTAGAATCATATAAATGTTTATGTAATCAAAATAAGAATTTTTAAAAATCCTTAAAAGCTAAAAAATAACCTAAGTATAATACCAAGTTTATGCTATAACCACACAGAAAGAAGGACTGTGGAAACTGATCTTAAAACACAAAAATTTGACTGCAAATCCTCAAGGGAATACATTATAAAATAGAAAGAAGTACAAGGAAATATATTAGTCTTAATTTAGTCATTTATTGATAATAATAATACTGGTATTATTATCTAAACCTGTTATATGTCTATTTAGGATAAAGCAGGTAAGTAAGAATGCTTAGGATGAGAGAAAAAAGAAACTAGCATCAATTAAAAAATTTAAAGTAAAAATCACATAATCTTAAATGTGATTTAGAAATATTTCTGTTAATTCATGATTTCCCTTCCTTTAAAAATACAAATATTTATTATGTCTGTTCACTAACATTATGACAAAGTAATGACCACCCGATTGTGACAAGCATCCCTGCTATTTAGACTGTGGTCTCTAGACAATTCCCAGCTGGTAGGAAGACAGTGTTCCTGAGACACAGCTGGTTCTGGGAGGTCTGGGAGAGGAAGTACAAAGATGCGGTTGGAACGTGTGTGACAGAAGGCAAGGAAGCCCTCAGAGTCTGATGCAGTTGTGTCGAGAAGACACCGAGCCCGGCACATGGAGCAATTTGAGGAGAGAGTTACAGCTGCAACTGGTATGCCGTAAACACATATAAAATCCATAAGATAATGACGATGCTTTGTAAGGAAAGAAAAGCAGGGAAACTCATTGAACAATGTCGTTGGTGTCCAGAATATCACCTTATTATAATTAAAAAATAATTAAATGCAAAAATCAAGCATTTATCCTGCCTTTCTGGTAGGAACCGTATTTTAGGTAATCAAATAGCCTGAATGGATGAGGCACAGGAGAATCCCAACTAACAAGCAGAGACAGAATTACACAGTTAGAAAAACCACCTTTCTGCAAGCCTTAGTGGAAGACTGACCTAGGCAATGGCCATCGGTGAATAATGACAACGCCAGATGAAAGGCTGGCGGCGCTCAGCAGTGGAGGAGCCCGCCGACACGTGGGACCATCGAGCAGTACGCTACACAACGTGATGCCGCACAGCACACACAGCGCTACCCACCAAGTCTGCTCGCCTAAAAGATCTACCAAGTTATGGAAAATATTGGGGACAGAGGAGCATTCTGAACAATATCACAAGCACGGGCATAGTCTACAAAACCATACGCCGAAGGGTCACAGCAACCAAACACAACGTGTGCGCCCTGTTCTGAATCTGACTGAACACACTGACACTGAAAGGACTGTAGGAGAGTTTTCACACAGACACACTCATGTCATATAACGTGATGTCAAGGAATCGTGGCCTGTGCTTCCTCACAGCACAAGACATCAACAGCGGGTATCCTGGCAGCCAGGCAGCGCCGTGTTGCTCTCGCTATAGAAGTCACTTAGTGTCACTTCTGCTGGTGACACAAGCCCACCCTGAATAAGGGGAGGGAGCACGACCCCACCCAGCGGAGGAACATGCGAGTTGCAATACGAGGACAGCGTGTGGGGTGGGAGAAACTGCTGTGGGCTTCCTTGGAAAATACAGACCACATGAAACATTATTTGTGCTAAGTCGGCACAATCCAGACCATCAATAGCGTCAGCTGTGGGGAGACTGCAGATCACTGGTCACCAATACCTGGCCAGGGAGGAGGAAACTGGCACCACCACTCAGGAAAATAACGTGACACTCTTAATTGCAAGTAAAAGTTAACTTTTCACATACTTCACGATGCAGCAATTCTGCTTTTTGTTAACATCAAAAAAAGCTCACATGTGCACCAAAAGCAGCACACAAGAATCTCCATACAGGTACTGCTTGCGATAGCAAATACGCCACGTCTGCGGCCAGGAGGATGGACCTGTGGATTATACACATTCACATAGTGAAATCCAGGCAGCAGTGAAAACAAACCACAGCTGCCCCTCTGAGAGAGCTATTATTTGACTAAAAGAAGAACAAGGTTTGTGAGTCTGTGTAGGAACAGATACTACTTTCTAAGAGTTCAGAAACAAGCAGTCACGTGTAATAAAATTATTTTAAAGGGAAGAAACAAGAAAAAACCCCTCAGGATCCAGGTAACCTCCAGGAGAGGGGCGGAGTCTGGGGCAGGGAAATGCGCTGGCGGAGGCGTGGGTCCTTCTGCTCGGCCCCGGCGCAGGGCCACGGAGGCTGCTGGGAAGATGTGCTCCACAACTTACAGTACATTTGTGTTGTGTGTTAATTCTCACGTGTCGCAAAATTTCGTTAATAAAAGATATGGCAAGTGCAGCCAAGGGGTGCAAGCAGAGCAGCCAGCAAGGGCCGTCAGGGACCAGGTGCAGCCTGGCACTTACAAAGGATGGCAAGCAGGCCAGGATGCCTGCAGGGGGAGCGCCCGGACGGCAGGCCTGACTGCAGGTGTAGCAGTGCAGCTCCATCCCACTGACAGGGATGGCCACAGCTATGCTCCTGGAAGGTCACCCTGGCCACTGCCTGTGTGTGACCGGTCCTTGCGACTGGGGCAGTTAGCGTTGGGGAGAGTCAGGGTGACTCTGAAGGCAGAGATGGGGGGGCTCATGTTGGATCAAGGAGCAAGGAGGTATCAGAACAAGCCCAGGCCCCATCAGTTTGTGTCTCCCATAGAGAACTTCTGATAGTGGCTCCCAGAGCAGCGAGGCCACAGTGGGCTAGTGACATAGCAGAGAGCAGGCGCAGCCACACCTCTGCGAGGCAAAGGAGGAGGCTGCACAAGCGACTGGAAGTGCTATCCTCCCTGGCTGTCCTGTGCTCCTCTTGGGATTAGGGTTCCTAAACTTCTCGCTCAGATTCCGGAAGGTTGGGCAGCACTGTGTGTGGTGAGGCTGTTGTGCCCGTGGCCAAGGCTCCCTCCGTGGCTGGGGCCTGCTCTCTGAGGGCTGCCCTCGCTTCTTCCCAGGGTGCCTTGGCCCAGACCTCCTGCTCCAGGACACCAGTCCGGTCAAGCACCAGACCCTGGGCCCAGTGTCCATCTGCCTCTGGCCCAAGTTGGCAGATGTGTTGGCCTGGTCTCTGCTCTAAAGCCATTTGGCCTCACTAAACATGACTCTAGAAATAAAATAAAGTTATTGGAAAGGGAAGAAATGAGAAAAAATGCAGGATCGTGGTAACCTCCAGGAGAGGGGCAGAATATGGGGACGACATGATTTATTTCAGCTTTAAATTCTATGATATTAAGTATTTCATAAGACAAGTCCAAAACTTTTAAGAACATTAAAGAATAATGCTACATATTAGTAAAATGAAAACCCTATTGATTCTGTAATGGAAAGGTGGCCTTACTAATAATCTAACAGAGGAAAATAAACTATCTACCAGAAAGTAAGAGAAATAGACTCAGAGCACATAAGTGCCCCTTTAAAGAGAAAATTCACAACACAACTATGCCCTTTGTTTTGTTTAATTAAACACCTGTGGTCTAACTCGTTATCTTTTAAGAGTTTTGTTTTCTCGCCTTGAAGAGCCCTAAGTGGACAGCAGGGGTGCGAACACCCCGCTCCAGCTCTGTCTCAGCTGATGCCAGACACATTTCAAGGACTCGGATAAGCTGGCTTCACAGAGAAAAGAGAAAAAAATAAGAGCACCTGCAACAGCTTCGCAGCCACTTGCTACCAGTCTGCTAAAGCAGAGGAAAAGAAATCATTTCTACCCTTAGAAATCTTCAAACAGCTTTTCCTCCAAACAGCTGCCCAACCCTTCCTTCCTGCCTTCCTCTGTGTGCCGTGGCCACTCCCTCCTCCCTCTCTCCCTCCCTCTCTGGAAAATAAATAAACTTTTTACTTTTACATATTCTAATCTCTTCATGAAAAACCTTTCTCCGCCCATGACCTGAAAACCTAGTGAGCTTCCCCACCCTTCTAATAATAGCCTTATTTAACATAAAGTTATGTAATAACCTTCCTCCAAGCCTGGTGTGGTGGAGGCGGCTGCCTGCCTGGCTGAGGCCTGGGCCCTTGGTGTCCACCTGTTGGACAGGGACAGCCACTCTGTCCACTCCATGGCGCTCCTCAGTCTGCCCACCACGAGCCCTCGTTGGCTGCTTCTGTTAAGCGCAATCTGTCCCAGGAGTGCCCTGTGGCACAGAGGCAGGCTGACTCAGGACACAGCTGCATGTGGAGTCCGAGGGGCCTGGAAGTCATCAGTTCTGCAAAGCACTGGTTCTGACCAGCACGGTGCTTTCCAGCTTGCATAGTGAAGTATGATTCAGGGTGAAAACTCGGAGGTTCTTCAGAAAATCCTGCTACAACTTCTGCTGCTTAGAGGAGGACTTTCAGCAAACAACTGACCCCACCATCTATATACATATAAGACTCTCTCATATGTTTGCCTTGAATTAATTTCCTAAGCTGGAGTGACTAAACAGTTAAACTTACTAATCAGTTTTGACAAACTTCCTAAAACGAAAGGTGAAACCAGAATATTTCTAGTTTTTCCTTTGTCTCAACAGATCTATAAAACCCTTTTCTCTCCTGCAGAGTCGGGGGCCCGGCACTCGCAGAGCTGGGCAGCCCCACGGACCATCGTCGGAGGGTATTTCACAAGCCGGGAGTGTGGGGGCGAGTCTCCTCCCCACCACATGCAGAGCCGAGAGCCTCACTACAGCGCTCCCAGTGTGTGTGAAAGGCCACGGTTGCCCCTGCAGGGACAAGAGAGTAACAGGTACCAGAGCCCTGGCTGAAAACCCCTGTGCTGGACCAGTGACAACAACCTCGTGCCCGTGGCTCTGGAGTCCCGTGGCACACTCGGGTGACTGGAAACATTCTCATGGTCTGCCAAGGCCTCTTCTCTCCCTGTCCCAGCCCCTGGAGTGGCTCTTTCCATTACCACAGGGCTGGGAGGAGATCTGGCTCAGCCACTGCCTTTAGGTGATAAACCCAAATGCTCCTCGAACGCGCGGGACCTTCCATGACCAGTGCGGGCTAACCAACCCTCTCACCAGCACAGCGAGAAACAGCGGGAACACGCAGCTGCCCCAAGGTGTGGGAGGGCCTTTGCCTCGCACACCCAGTACTAACCGGATGCCAGGTGCTCCTGGGGTCTTTTCCTCTCCTCAGGAGGACCCAGTTCTCCCGGGTCAGGGCCCTGCCCTACGACCTCATCTAAGCCTCACTGCCTCCTTGAGGCCCATCTCCCAGTATAGTCACACAGGGAGTTCGACCTGTGAATGTGGCAGGGCACGATTCAGATCGTAGCACCTTCTGAATAGCACCAAACCACTGGCAAAAGGCTTCCGCTCAGGCAACACTGCTGCGAGGCAGGGGACGAAGCCTCAGAGAGAGCCTGCGTGACCTCGGCCCTGGGAGCCGAGCGCATGGGGGGCCACGGTGGCTGAGGTGCTGCTCAGTCTCAGGGGCGTGCACTCCCCAGGGCCCTCCTGAGCCACAAGCGCCGGAGCTAGCCCGCTCCACACACTGCCTTTGGACAGATACCATGGGGCACACAAAGCCCAGAATATTTGCCATTTTGGGGGGGTGTGTTTTGTAGCAGCGGAGGATAGGAGGCTAATAGGCAGAGAGAACCAGGGACAGAGGACAGGAGGGACTCCCAGCAGGTGTTCAGCTTTGCTGAGGTGCAGGGGCACCCCACGTCTCCTATCTCAGCGCTGCCGGGAAGGGGGACTTGCTCATGCTGCCACACACCAGCCCCACCCCTACGCTGACCCTGGTGCTGTGAGCAGGCTGGGCTTCGGGGCCGTCTTCTCCTGTAAGGTTTACTCTGCACGGGGAGAGGAGGGAAGCGAGTACCTGTGACTAGAAGCGCAAACCGTGGTGACCGTATTATTGATCATGAATATTCACTGCCTGACCCTGGGAGGCGGCCAGACTCCCCACCCACTGAGCCCCAGCCAGACAGCATCCATCCTGGGAAGCTGCGGTCCAGTCCAGGGGAGGCTTCTCCATGTCCCTCTGCTCCAACAATGTTCCAGAGAAGGGCCATGCCGTTAGCTTGGGAAGGGGTGAATTCGACATAGACAAGAGCCACAGGTGACACAGTGAGTAAAAAATGAACTTTTGTATTTAACAGCCACTGGGGTTTGAGGACCTTCCGACACTGCGGCTTGGCCAAGTCCCTGAGACATCGTCCTCTGTACCACAGATCAGAGCTCTAGTGACACGGATCCCTCGCCTGAGTCCCTGCCAGGTTGTCCCAGTTTTCTTTCCCCCTTTCTGTGGGGATGAGTCTGGCAGCCTCCCCCACCTCTGTCACTTTAAACTTGCTGGGTCTTTCATTCTAGGTCTCTTACAAAGAGCCTGTCATGGGACTTCTCTGGGACCAAGGCTGAGTTTTGTTTTCTAACAGCTTAGCTGAAGTATAACTGATGTACAGAACACTGCACATACTCAACGTGCACATGTAATTCGAGTTTTTAGATTTTGGTTATTGCACTTTTCAATTCTGAATTTTCAATTTGGTTCTTCCCTCCATCTTCTATGTCTTTGCTGAGACCTTCTACTTTTCCACGTTTCAAGTGTGTTCAGAATGGCTTGTTGAAGCATTTTTATGATGCCATCTCTCAAATCCCTGTCGGCCTGTGGAGAGCCTGGCTCAGACAGAGTGTGTGCCCCGCTGCGCCAGTGCCAACACCACCACAGCGTCGAAGCCTGAACTGTCTACTTGACCATTCCTGGCAAGGGTGGGGCTGGGGCCACAGTTTTTGGGGGGATGTTTGGCCAGAGCAGAGCACTTTTTGTCTAAAAGATCTGTCTTACTGGGCTGCCCCTTTCCTGCTCCTTTGGTTCAAGAGAGCAGGTTTGTCTGGGTTTTCTTTGTGCCCATTGGCATTTCCAGCTTTCTGACACCCCTAGCACCCCACCCAGGCCCTACAATGCAAACGAAACCCAAGGAATTTGCCCATGTCGTCTGGTCCTAAGGCCCCGAAGGAGGCTGGTGTCCCATGAGAAATGAGACAGAACCAAGACATAAAGGCGGTGAGGGTGCCAGCCCGGGAGATAGCTGGGGGAAGGTGGGGAGGTAGGGCAGGCCCACAAGTTGCACACCCGACCCACAGCCGTGTGCAAGGGGGCCTCGGGAAATGCACAGGGTGAGTGTCCACCTAGTCGGTCTTGTACCCTCAACAGGCAGCATGTGGGCTGTAAGGCACTGACCAGGCTATGGGGCTGGTGGGTACTGGACCTGTCCTCAGGAGAGCATGGGCTGGCGGGGTGGGGGCAGGCTGCAAACACGCACTGAAAGCAGTTTCCTGACAGCTCTGGCATGGGCCTGGACACTCTGGCCTGGACGTGAGGGGAGGTTGTGGTGGGTGGCCTGGGCGAGGAACACGGGAAGTCAGTCACGTGGGGGTGCTGGACACACAGGCTGGGACTCAGCATGTGCTGGGCTGGACACGGGATGCAGGAGTCGTGAGCGTCCAGATGAGATGGAGCGCCAGGGCCCTGCCCCAACCCAGCTGTCGGGGAGGAGAAGAGGCGGCAGCGACTCGCAGGGCACGCTGCCCAGCAAGCCCAGCGAAGAGACGGAGCGAGGAGGAGGGCAGGCAAGTCAGGCAGCGAAGCATGTCTGCAGACAGGGTGCTGCTTCTGGAAAGACGCGGGAGCACGTTAACCCAGACGGCAACTGGGACACGTCGGTGCTGGGACACAAGGATTCTCTGTCAGAAAACAAGTTGCTGGACCAAGCACAGGCAGGGGCTGTCTTCCCACTTAGAACGCACTCCACAGGGACGCTGCGTGGGAGACGCTGCGGGGCCAGCACCCTGTGCGTGGCAGGCCCTCCCAGGACGGGCGAGGGCACTTCCAGTCTGTATCATCCCTTCACAGAGAACACCAAAACTGAGCACAAAATGATGAGACTTCATTGTGCAAAATCGCCACCACTAGGTGGCAGAAGGGCTCCACCGTCTTGCAGTTCTCTAAAGGAAGATATTCTCTGAGTGTTTCTCAAAGACAAAACGTGCTCTGGGCCTTATCTCTGACCCAGAGGTCTGCAGACCCAGCCAGCACCCGCTCCGGGGTTCCGGTGTCTCTGGAACACAGCCACACCCGCTCACGCAGCTGCCGTCCTTGGCCCTTCCCAGTCACCAGCGCACAGGTGCGCAGACGCTGCAGACCGCACAGCCCACAAACCCCAGACCTCCTTCCGCCGCTGCAGGAGGGTGCTGGATCTGCTCCAATCCGCCGCCACAGGGGCCAGTGTCTGTGCGACCTCATGGCAGGGCCTGCCGCCCGCCACCCTCCTCACCACCTGCCGTCTGCAACACGGGGTCATCACAGTCCCTTCCGGGCCCAGGGACCTGGGGTTTCAGACACTACGTGGCATCTCCCCCCGGATGCAAGAGGGCAGGGCTCCTGACCATCCATGAGAGTGACAGGATGGGGAAGCAGGGCCACGTGGCACCATGGAGGCGAGGTGGGCGCAGCAGCCTCACCTCACTGGCAGGGTCCCGAGACTGAGACACACTCACGTGGATATGCTGCGAAAGCCTGGGCACTGGGAAGAAGGCTGGCGCCACCCCCTCGAAGGAAGACTGGGGCCCTCACCTACACTCCAGGTCCACAGGCAGAGCCCACCACTGAGGGGCAGCCAGTCCTCTCTCAAAAGCCCTGGAGCAAGATTTGCCAAACCCCCAGGGGCCCGAGTGACTGCCCAGTGACCGTGTGGTGGGCAGGTGAGTGCCCAGGTCTTGAGACGCGGCTGGCTATGGGGCCTGGGCTTGCGCCCACTCCCAGGGACTCAGCCCCACCATGGAACTCTGGTTAGAACGGCAGACAGAACCCTGGCCCGAGTCCACCTCACAGTGGCCCCGTGTGCTGCACGGACCCCAAGTGCGTCACGGGAGGGAGACACGCAGCAGCTGCCAGCCAGCCATGCTGGGTCCTTGGTCTTGGAGTAAGACACTGGGGTAGAAAAGGTCAGTGAGACACTGGGGTAGAAAAGGTCAGTGCGATCCCTGTGAACTGCCTGCCGTGGCCAGACAGCGTGGGGGAAATACATAGAATCGCAGCTCCCTACAGGACATTGAGGCTGCAGGGCAGTCTGAGCCATGGTCACCCCTGTGCATTTTCCCCAAGAACCCTGAGGGCAGCTCCGTGCCAGGCGTCAGCTCTACACTGTGCCTATGCCAGAGTTACCGGACGACACCTCTTCCCAGGCCCTGGCAAACTGGGCGCTGGTCAGAAACTTCCTGCTCTGTCACTACACGACCTTCAGGGACTTGAAGGCTTTTTTAGACATTATTTTTTAGAGTGGTTTTAGGTTCACAGCAAAACTGAGCACAAAACAGAGAACATCCCCACACCTCCCCTCCCCAAGCCCTCCCATCCTCCCCAACCCCCACACCTCCCCTCCCCCACATCACTCCTCCCCCCCAGCCTCCCCAGCCCCCCACGCCCCTCTCCCCCATGTCCCCCTACCAGCAATGTCCCCAGGGCAGGTCTGTTGCAGTTCACGGCCTGTACTGACATGTCATCATCACCCAAAACCCATGTTCCCATTAGGAACATTGGTGTTGGACATTCTCTGGCTTTGGACAAATGTATAATGACGTGTATCCACCGTGAGACTGTCCCACAGAGCAGTGTCAGTGCCCTAAACATACCTCCCTCCCCCTCCAACCCCCAGCACCCACTGATCCTGTCGCCATCTCATGTTTTGCCTTTCCCAGAGTGTCCTGCAGATGAAGTCATGCTGATGCTGAATCGCACTATGCTGTCTGGATGCACCGTGTCGATTTCCCACTCACCTGCTGAAGCACATCTTGGCTGCTTCCAGGTCTTGGCAATTATGAACAAAGCTGCTACAAACACACGTGTGCAGACTGTCATATGGGTGTAAGTTTTCAAATCCTTCGGGTAAATACCATGAAGCATAACTGCTGGATCTTATGGTAAGAGAGTGCTGAATTTTCAAAATGGTGCAGCCACTTGGGAAGATAATTTGGCAGTTTCTTACAAAAAATTCTGCAAATGGCAAAACTAAAGAGACAGAAGATCAATGGCGGCTGGGGCTAGAGAGGGTGAGGAATGAGTGTGTGGACCCAGGGACTTGGGGGGCCGTGGCACTGTGTGATGCAGTAATGATAGACACATGCCACCAGGTCCTTGTCAAAGCCCATGTTCAACACAGAGTGACCCTAATGCAAACCTCGGTTAACAGTGATGTATCAATACGGGTTCATCAGTAGCAGGAGATAATGCGTGTGGGGGAGGAGGTGAAACCCTGGAACTGCACTAAGACTCTGGCCAAATACAGCACTGTCTGCACAGACCCCATTGGGGACTGTCAGATGGACATTCTAGAGGTCTCCTGACATTGGGAGACAGTGGGTTCTGACAGGCCACAGTGCAAAGTGTTCCCTGGACACCTAGGGTGTTCACCTGGGGTCGAAGAGAGGTCACACCTGAGGAGTGGGGCAACAGAAGTCCTAGAATAAGAAACACTGAAGATCTGCCTCGATAAAGTTCCTGAACCAAGCCATGACACGAAGTCTCAGAAAATTGGATGCCTGCAGGAATAAAAATCAAAACAACAAAAGCAACATAATCCCAATTCTTAATGACACAGCACATACAGTCATGCGCTACAGTCATGTCCATGGTCCATGACGGACATACATCATGTATGATAGTGGTCCCGTAAAACTTTAGTGGAGCTGAGAGATTCCTATCACCTAGTGTCGGTACAGCCATCGTAACGTAGCACAAGGCATCCCTCACGTGTTTGCAGTGATGCTGGTGTACACGCACCTGCTGCACTACCAGGCATGGAAAAGTCTAGCACACACAGTCATGCACAGCACTTGACAGTTGACAATGGTAATAAACAACTATGTTGCTGGTTTTTGTATTTACGATACTATGCTTTTAATCATTATTTTAGAATGCACTCCTCCTGCTTGTAAGAAAACAGCTAACTGTGAAACAGCCTCAGGCAGGCCCTTGAGGAGGTGTCTAGAAGGCGGCATCACAGGAGGACAGGCCCACGAGTGTTGCTGCCCCTGAAGACCTTCCAGTGGGACTAGATGTGGAGGTGGAAGACGGTGACACAGATGGTCCTGACCCTGTGTAGGCCTAGGCTGACGTGTGTGTTTGTGTCTTAGTTTTTACTAAAAAAATTAAAAAGTTAAAAAATTTTTAACAGAAAAAAGCTTATAAAATAATAAAAAGAAAATATTTTTGTTTGGCTGTACAATGTATTTGTGTTTTAAGCTAAGTGTTATTGCAAAAGAGTGGAAAAGTTTAAAAAATATTAAGTTTATAAAGTACAAGTCACAGTAACCTACAGCTAATTTACTATTGAAGAAAGAAATTTAATGTCACCTAAGTGTACAGTGTTTATAAAGTCACAGCAATGTACAGGAATGTCTGAGGCCTTCACACGCACTCACTGACTCGCTCAGAGCAACTTCGTCCTGCAAGCTCCATTCATGGTAAGTATCCTACACAGATGTATCATATTTTTATTTTTTATACTGTATTTTTACTGTACCCTTTTCCATGTTTGGATATGTTTAAATACACAAGTTCTTACCACTGTGTCACAACTGCCTCCAGTGTTCAGTACAGTAACCTGCTGTACAAGTTTGTGGCCTCAGAGCAATAGGCTGTAGCACAAGCCCAGGAGTACAGGATGCTCTGCCAACTAGGCTTGTGCAGTATACTCTGTGATGTTCACATAGTGACAAAACAGCCTAATAACTCACTTCTGAGAACATATCCTCGTCATTAAGTGGCACATGACTATACAATGAACATCATACAAACAAAAATTACTAGATATATATAGAAGCAGGAAAACATGGCCCATTACCAGAAGAAAAAATACGGTCAATGGCAGAGATGTTAGGGTTACCAGGCAGTGACTTTTAAAGGAACTGTTATAAACATTTCCATGGTTAAGGAAAACTGCACACAATGAGTGAACTCAGAGAATTGAAAGAGGAAAATAGAAACTATAAAAATGAAACAACTAGAAATCTAGAACTGAAAAATAAAAATATCTGAAAAGACAAGTCACTGGGGGTTTACAAGAAAAACATATGCTACAGACAAAACGACCAGTAACTAACTAGAATAAAGATCAATAGAAGCTAACCAAACTTAGCACAGAGAGAAAAATAAAAAAGGACCTAAAAATGAAATAACAGGCCAGGCACCATGGCTCACATCTGTAATCCTAGCACTCTGGGAGGCCGAGATGGGAGAATCGCTTGAGGTCAGGAGTTCGAGACCAGACTGAGCAAGAATGAGACCCAGTCTCTACCAAAAAAAAAAAATATATAGAAAAATTAGCCAGCCGTAGTGGTGTGTGCCTATAGTCTCAGCTACTCTAGATGCTGAGGCAGGAGGATCTCTTGAGCCCAGGAGTTTGAGGTTACAGTGAGCTACGATGACACCACTGCACTCCAGCCTGGGTGACAGAGCAAGACACTGTCTCAAAATAAAAGAAAAGAAGTAACAGACCCTGGAAGACCTATGTGACAATACCAAATAGTCTACAGTATGTCATAGAAGATTGATATTTTAAAAAATTTGAATATAATGGCTGAACATTTTCTAAATTTGATGACTTGTATGGGTCACACATATAAAGATGCTGAACAAACTCCAATTAAAAAAAATAGAAGAAGAAAACCACATATAACCACATCCTAGGCAACTTGCCGAAAATCAGATAAAGAGAAAAAGTTTTCAAAGCAACAGGGAAAAAAGGGCGCATTGCACACAGAGAAATAAAAACAGTAAGGAATGATACCTAGTTAAAAATAATGGAAGCCAGAAGGCAATGAAATGACGTACTACAAGTAGGAAAAGAAACAAGCAAAACCTCAGCTAAAATTCTAGAGAAGTCAAAAATGAAGGAAAAATAAAGACATTATCAAAATAATCAAATTGATAACACTTAAGTGAATACATAAACCACACTATAAGAAACATTAACAAAATATTTTCAGACTAAAGAAAATGATGCCAGATGGAAACTCAGACCTCTGAGGAACAATGGCGAGTACCAAAAAATAGAAACAGTAAATAAAGAAGAACATTTTCTTATTCTTAATGCCTTTAAAAGAAGCGGCCTGTAAAAGCAGAGTGATAACAATATACTGCGTGGTCTCTGACGTTCACAGAAGTAAATTATATGGCAATAGGATCACAAAGAGAAGCAGTTACGTGAAGTATATGATTGTAAGGTCCTCATGGTAAATGTGAAAAGGTACAATATAAATTCGAGTGGTCTGTGATAAGGCTGTATATTGGAATCTTTACAGCAATAACAAAAACAAAGAATAGCTAAAAATTGTATTAGAAGAAATAAAACAGAATTCTAAGGAATACCTAATTAATGAAAATTAAGGTGGGAGAAGGAAAAAATATAAAAGGTCATACAGGACAATAGGAAACATATAATAAGATGGAAGAATTAAACCCAACCAAATTAATGATTACAACAGGTGTAAACATATTTAACATTCCAACTAAGAATGCACTGTTAGACTAGATAATGAAGGCAAGACCCAAGTACAAGCTACTTTTCAAAGGAACACTTGAAATATAAAGACGCAGGTAAACAGTAAAACCACAGGAACACATATTGCCCAGAAATGCTGACCCTAGAAACCCAGAATGGCCAATACCAAAGATGCGTAAAGACAAACGAGTATTAGCAGATATGAAGGGAGATGTTTCACAGTAAAAACGGGTCAATTTATCAAGAAGACACAGCAATCCTAAGTGTGCATGCTGCTTACACAGCAGATGTGATTACAGTTACAGACCGTAGAGAAGATCACCCAGGATTACCCGGTGCGCCCAGTCCAACTGCACGACTCTTTCTAAACTGGGTCCTGCGGCACTGCTGACCTGGGCACGAGCATCTCTGCAACGGGAACAGGCGGGGAGGGGCCTCCCCAGAGCCTCCAGGAGGGACGCAGCCCTGCAGACACCTGATTACAACCTGTGGGACCCGCCGTGTCAGAACTCTGATCTGCAGAGCCGTACAATAATAAATTTGTGTTTTAAGTCACTAAGTTTGTGGCAATATTTTCAGACAGTCACGGAAACAAATATAGCAGGAGGTAACAAATATAGATGGAAATTAATGAGCACATAACTGATAATCAGTAAAGGAAAATAAAATTAATATACAACATACAAAAACCCCTAGATTAAGAGCAAAAGAGAGAAAAACAAAAATTACAGAAAACATATATGAAAAATAAATTGTCGCCATTGATCCCATAGACATTAAAATGATAATGTGGGATTATTATGATGACTAACTTTAGGCTAACATATTTATCAGTTTAGATAAACTGGAAAAATTTAAAACTTCTACATAGTACTTCCAAAACTGACACAAATTGAAAAAGGAAGTTTGAATATCTTTACGGATACTGAAAAATTGAATTTGTTGACAAATATCTTTCCACCTAGACTCCAGGCACTCAGAAATTCTGTCAACATGTAAAGTAATAACACTGATTTCACACAAACTTAGAAAATAGCAGAAAAGGGAATAATCCCAAAGTCAACATATAAAGAAATCGTAACTCTTGGTTTTTAAATCTGGCGAAGATATGAGAAAAATGAAAATTGCAGACCAATGTCTCTCATGACCACAAAAATCCTTAACAAAATATATTAGCAAGAAAAATAATCCAAGAATCATGAACAAGTAGGATTTACACCAGGAATGCAAAATTGCTTTAACATCTGCAAAATCTGACAATATAATTTACCACATTAACAGGACAAAGCAGTAAATGATCATTTCATTTCAATAGACACAGGAAAGATCATTTGACAAAATCCGATACCACGCATGATAAAAACCTCAGCAAACATCTTTTTCTATTAAGCTAAAACTCCTTTCCAATGACATCGACCTGATCATGGGCCAGCCTGATCCTTCGGAAAATACCTCATGGTAGTCAGGACGTGGGCGTGATGTGGCACTGGCGTCAGACTCCCTTGCAGGTGAGAGCGAGACAAGGATCCTGGGAAGGTGAACACCAGGTGAGCCCCACTTCCACCCTGCTTTCTCCCTGAGGGTGTCTGCCATGCCAGGGGCAGAGACTGCAGCTAGGGGCTAAATCATCGCTCGAGAAGGAATCCTAAAAATCCACATAAAATCCTCCTTGGATCTTCAGTGAGTCCTGACCCGTGCCTGCATGAGGTGAGACTCCGGGACAGCCCTGGGAAGCCGAGGGTGCTGGGGAAGCTGGATGGGGAGGCCCGAGAGCAGCCCCACGTGCAGCTGGCATCACACAAAGGCACTGGGAACAGGCCTGTGCCCCAGTACGGGAAGGCAGCCACCAACCCGGCAGTCCCTGCCCAGCAAACCCGCCTCTAAGGGAGCAGAGTCATTTACATCTCTGTTTGGTTGATGTACATTTAAATGAATTAATTTGTACATATTTTCAATATTTAGGAATTGCCCTTTTTTTTCTTGATTTTAATGTTTATTAATTATCCAAAAACCTTCATGTTATTCATTAGTCAAAAATTATATAGAAAGGTATTCATTCATGGAAACCTCCCCTTTTCTGTTTCCCCTTGGTCCCTCCCTTTCATAAGTTAAAAAAAAAAAACACCTAGTTTTTGGTATGCCCATTGTTTCTTTTGAAAATATAAATGAATATATTACATACATTTACACTTATATATGTATGTATCTACCTTTTAAGGGTAGAATGCTACAGATAGCTCTGCACTGTGCTTTTTTAAACGTATACTGAAGATCACTCTAAATAGAAATATGGAAATATTCCTCATTCCTTTTTCATAGCTGCATAGTACTCTACTGTATGAATAAACCACACCTTACTCAATCTTTAGATGAACATATGGGTCGTTTACCACTCTTTTTTACTAACATGCTATAATGAATATGCTTGCACATACCTCATTTCATATTCCAGTGATCTGCAAATATATTTTTTCTAGACATTGACAAGTTCCTCTCCATAAGTACTATGTTAGTCTGCTCAGGCTGCCATCAAAAAATACTGCAGACTGGGTGAAAAAACACCCAAAAAAACAACAGAGTTTTTCTCACACATTCTGGAGACTGGAAATCTGAGATCAAGTGTCACCAGGGCTGATTTCTCCTGAGGAATCTCCTGCCTTGCAGACAACGTCCCTTCCCTGAGTCCTCACAGGGTCATCCCTTTGTGTCTGTGTGCTCATCTCCTCTTCTTACAAGGACACCAGTTATACTGGATTAGGGCCACACAATGACCTCATTTCAACTTAATCACCTCTTTAAAGACCCCATCTCCAAATACAGTCCCAGGCCAAGGTCCTGGGGTTGGGCCTTCAACATATGGATTTGAGGGGCACTGCTCAGCTCAGAACTGGCCGCTGTCCACACCCACCAGCAGTGCACGAGAGTGTCAGTCTCCCCACACCATCAAACCATTTGAACCACTGTTTCATTAATACCTTGTCTTCCTTAAACATCATATAGTGTTTCAGTTTCCAAATCAAGCTGAAAACATCTGTTCTGAAAAGGACAGTTTAATGATTGCTTATTGTGAAACGAGAGAGTTTAGTAATTTCCATTTAGTATCAGTGGCTACACAGTCCTACATGTCAACTCTTCCTTATGATTTTTTGCTGTTTCCGTATTTAATGTTTTTGGCCCATGTGAAATAGAGTACTTTCATTTCACATTTGGGTATAAAAGAAGTGAGCCAGGACCTAGATATTTTGTTTGTTATCTTCCTCAGTAACTTGGGAGATACTCACGCTCTTTCCTTCTAACCCTTAATTCTAACAGGATCTAAAAGCGAAAGGCGTCTTTTTGTCCCCATCAATAATCATGTAAAAAGAAAACCGTGTCCTCTTTGTGCCATTGTTCACGTTTGTGTTTCCCATACAAGCTAGCACTGCCTGAACCGAAGCCCGTGAATCTGGACACTTTAATTACTGGAGTGACTACTTTATTTTTGTAGTGAATACAAGTGACCACAGGATGTGTTTATCTGAGGGGCCAGAAAGACACCAGGATGGCCCCGATCTCATGCTAGGACTCTGGTCCCCTGGAGCGAGGACACAGTGCTGTTCCCGAACTTCCCTGCAAGTCCCACTCACACCACGTACCCGCAGCTCCTTATAGTCAAGGGCTTCACATGGGCTCCCCAGCCCTGCACTTGCTGGGCACAGCAGTGTCCCCTGCGGGGCCACGAGCAGGGCCGAGGCAGACTGTAGGAGAGGCGCACATCTGTGGCTTCCCTCCCAGCAACTCTGCTCCACCTCTAGGGACTGCCAGAGAGCAGAGGGCCTGCGGTCAGCCCCTGTGAGGTTCTCAGCGGACACGGCTCCTGATTCTGGTCGCGGGCTGGTCTTGAGCTCAGTGTTCAGTGGCCATCACTGCTTTTGAAGATCTTTTTGTGGGAAGATGCAGAGTAAGTTCTGTGAGTGTACCCTGTTTGACCCTGCTGACAACCACTAATCGTTCATGTGTGAATCACCCAGAAGATTCCGTCTCAGGAGGAGGATGGTTAGGCTGAGGTTTCTGAGCTCTGAGTGTCCCTGTACATCCAGCCGCAGGTGGGCAGGAAGCTGTCCCGCCGTGCCCCTTCCATGCTGGCACTCTTGGTACCTGGAGGCCACGTTATCAAAAAACATGCAACCACATACAGCAGCGGTCCCCAACCTTTTTGGCACCAGGGATCATTTTCATGGAAGAGGATTTTTCCACAGACGGGAGTGGAGGGATTGGTTTTCGGATGATTCAAGCACATTACATTTATTGTACAGTGAAACGTCTCTGCTAATGATAATCTGCATTTGCAGCTGCTCCCCAGTGCTAGCATCACCGCCTCAGCTCCACTCAGATCATCAGGCATTAGATTCTCATAAGAAGTGTGCAACAACCCAGATCCCTCGCATGCGCAGTTTACAGTAGGGTTCCAGCTCCTGTGAGAATCTAAAGCCACTGATCTCACAGCAGGCGGAGCTCAGGCAGTGATGCCAGCAACGGAGAGCAGCTGCAAACATAGATGAAGCTTCGCTCGCTCACCTGCCGCTCACCTCCTGCTGTGCCGCTCGGTTCCTAACAGGCTAGGGACAGGTAGCAGTGTACGGCCCTGGGGGTTGGGGACTGCAGACAGTCAACAGCAGGGCAGGGGACCAGGGAGGTAGGAGAGGCGCCAGGGAGGCGACATGCAGCCTGGGAAGCACTGGGACTCCTGGCCCAGAAATCCCCTCACGCCCACACTGCGCTCATGTCAGCCGAGCTTTCCCTGCTATGTGGTCAGGAGAGACGAGGTCGTGGGGGGCACAGTTGAGTGTGGGAAGCAAACTGAAGGTGCAAGATGGTCCTGACCAGCCATCCACAGGAGGCCAAGGCCCCTGTCCCGAAAAAGAGAGAGAGACAGAGAGGATGAGGGAGGGGCAGGGATGCTGAGAGAAAAGAAAGTGGGGCAGACAGACAGACCAACAGGGGGAGGAAAGAGGCTGAAGAGCAGCAGACACATGTAGTAAACGTAAACCAAGGGTGAATGGGGCAGCGATGCCACGCGCTTCCTCTACCCAGCCGCAGTGGGCGGCAGAAGCAGGCACCTGGCACGTCCTCAGTGTGAAGCGCAGGGCTGATCTCCCTGGACACTGACTCCTCGCCACAACGCTGGGCAGGTGGGAGGAAGGAAGCACCTTCCCCACCTTCAGATTTCCAACTGAAGGTCAAGCAGGTGACTACTGACGGCTCCAAGCCATGCTGCCAGGGACCCCGCTGGGCGGAGCAATGCTACCAGCAAAGACCCTGGTCTGCGGAGCTCAAGAAGTGAGCTTACTCGCAGTAACACCATGTGTGAAAACTACCACCATCACTCTCACCTGCACCTCTGCACAACACCTACTGGCTGAGAATGATTTTCCAGGCTCACCGCTGCACTTGACATCATCGTCTCTTCAGATAGCTAGAGCCCAATCCGCTCGTTTCTGAGTGATAAACAGACCAGTACCCTGAGGTCCCCTGTCCACATGGCAGCAAGGGGCAGGAGGCAGGTGGGGAGGAAGCAGAGCAGACAAGGAGGCATGAGCACTCCAAAGTCAGCCGCTGGCGCAGCCATTCCCAGTCATGGACAGCCGAGCCTGTCTGGGCTTTTTTCCCAAGCTCTGTGCTGAGGGCTGGTGGCAGCTTTTCTTACTAGGCTCTGATTTTGTATATTACAATTGCTAAGTGAAAATGAAGTCTGTGGCTTTCACCCAACTCACTCCTGGGAAACACCACGCATCTGTGGGTGACGGCGTCCACACGATACATGGGCACGCCTGGGAACAGGGCTCGTTCAGAGCTGCATTTGCAGGGCAGACGGGGAGGAAAGGCTCTGACCATCAAGCCCATCCTTTAGATGAAAGCAAGAAATGCTCCAAAAGTGGTCAGGCGACGTCCCGCTGCCCTGTCAAGCCTAACTGCCAGCCCTGCTCCGCGGGGCATCCCTCCCTGCTCCAGGAAGGGCCACCACCGCCTGTGCCTCCCAAGGTACTGCAGTGCCTGATACCTCCTGCCCTTTCCAGGGACAATTCTGGAGAACCCCAATCCTCAGGGGGGAGGGTCCTCCTGATGACCAGCCTGCGGCATAGCTTGGTGGCCCTGTACCCCAGTGCCAGGCCTGCAGTGAGTCCCCGGGGACCCCTCGCTCATAACCACAGGGAAATCCACGTCTCAGTCAGCAATCCTGAACTGCAAGACTTTCCCTTCCAACATTAACATATAAATTTAATGGAAGGCCAAACAAAATCAAACTATTATTTTAAAAACAGTTTTTGAAAAGTGATGGAAGGACTCCAATGCTTATCTGGAAGTACAGAGGTGTGAAATAAACTATAGAGTTTGGAGAAAAAATGGAATATAGGTCTTAACACACTTGTGGACACAAACGTCAACGAGACAGAAGGTATGAGGACGCTCTAGGGGATGTGTATCAGGCACTGCAGGGATCTTGGCCTTCCCATCAGGAGAGAAGGCTTTGACTGACTATCACACGGCACCAAGGCATCTTCTTGTGCTTCAGAAACGCCGGCGTGCCACTCAGCCTGGTCTCAGCTGCACACTTGTCCTGCTCTGCTGCTGGGTCATCTGCACACCACAGTGTAGGGCTCGACTATACTGCTTCTGTTGCTGCGTAACGAACAGACCTACTGGCTGAACATAGCTCCCACATACTAGCTCGGAGGTGTGAAGTCAGGAATTTGGAGCCAGTGTGGCTGGGTTCCCACCTGGCAGCTATAGCTGCATCCAGGTCACTGCACTAGACGGACGTCCCTGCTGCCCTGCTGGCTGTCATCTGGGGCCACTTTCAGCTCCTGAGGCCCACCTGCACCCTGGTCACACCGCCCCTCCACCTCTGAGCCCACAACAGAGAACCTCCCTCACGCCCAATGCAGTGATCTCTGACCTCCATCTCCAACTTCTAGACCCAGATTTAAGGAGCTCTCGTGATCAGGTCAGGCCCACTCAGAAAATATCCCTCTTGATGAACTGAAAGTCAGCTGATTAGAATCCTTAACAACATCTCCAAGACCCCTTTGCCAAGTAGCATAATCATCCCAGAAATGGTGCCCCAGCCACTCTCAGGAGGATGGAATCGTGCAAGGCTTGTACACCAGAGGACAGAGATCTCAGGTCATCCTTGAGGTCTGCCCACCACCCCTTGTCCACTGACTTTGTTAGTTTCCAATAGAAGGGACTGAGTAAGGCCCGAGGGCAGGAGGATACACAGGCCTTCCTCCTTCTGGTCCTCCTTCTGGCTTGCACAGTGTGGCAGCTACTGGTGCTCAGTGGCTGCCATAGTGGCAGTGGCAGGAAGGGAGCTAGGGCAGAAGCAGCTCCTTCTGAGGAGTCGGGGCCGACATGAACTGGCCCCTTCACTCAGGATCCAGAGACACCAGTGCAGCAGTGGGTCCAGGCCTGCGGGCTCCAGCCCAGAGCTGCCGAGTCTGACCCATCACACCCTTCCTTCCCCATGTTCCCCAGCCCCTGTACTGCCCCCACTCCTCAGCCCTTAGCCCCTTTCTCACCAATTCCCTGTACTCAACACGCTCGGTTTGAAATGCTGGAAGTGGGAGCAGTTTTCCTAAGTAATCCCTGATGTATAGAGTTATCAAGATAAATTCTACATAGAGATGAAAATGCAAAAAGAAAAGACAATTCCTGTAAGATACGTGCATGAAATAAAAAGCAGAAAATCATAAATAAAAATCACTCTTAGAAATCAGTTTTTAAAAAGTTGATTTTTCCAAAAGGAAAATGGGCAATGCAGCATGAATATAAAATTCACAGAAAAACACTAGTAAGGATTTTTTTAAAATCCTGGATTCTTTTCCCCAGTGCATGTTTTTCTCTGCTTTGTCAAAGATTAGATGGCAATATGAGGATGGTTTTATATCTGGGTTCTCAGTTCTGTTCCATTGGTCTATGTCTCTGTTCTTGAGCCAGTACCATGCTGTTTTGGTTACTATAGCCTTGTAGTATAGCTTGAAGTCTGATAAACTGATGCCTCCCAATTTGTTATTTTTGCTTAAGATTGCTTTTGCTATATGGGGTCTTCTCTGGTTCTATACAAAGCATGGAATTATTTTTTCTAGACCTGAGAAAAATGATGTTGGTATTTTAATAGTGATTGCATTGAATCCGTAGATAACTTTGGGTAGTATAGACATTTTAACAATGTTGATTCTGCTGACTCATGAGCATGGTACAATTCTCCACCTGTTTACGTCCTCTGCTATTTCCTTCCTCAGTATTTCATAATTCTCCCTGTACAGGTCTTTCACCTCCTTAGTTAATTATATTCCTAGGTATTTTATTTTCTTTGTTGCTATTGTGAAGGGTATTGAGTCTTTGACTTGGTTCTCAGTTTGTTGTTGGCGTATAGGAATGCTACTGATTTCTGTACATTGATTTTGTAACCTGAGACTCTGTTAAATTTATCTATCAACTCCAGTAGTCTCAAGGCAGAATCTTTGGGGTTTTCTAGATACAAGATCATATCATCAGCAAAGAGCGATAATTTGACCTCTTCTACCCCCATTTGGATGTCCTTGATTTCCTTCTCTTGTCTCACTGCTCTGGCTAGGACTTCCAGCACTATGTTGAATAGAAGTGGTGATAGATGGTAACCTTGTCTGGTTCCAGTTCTAAGCGAGAATGCTTTCAATTTTTCCCTGTTCAGTATGATGTTGGCTGTGGGTTTGTCACATGACTTTTATTATTTTTTGGTAAGTCTTGTCTATGCCTATTTTGTAAAGTGTTCTTATAATAAAAGGGTGCTGAATTTTGTAGAATGCTTTTTCTGCATCTATTCAGAGGATCATATGGTCTTTATTTTTACTTCTATTTATGTGTTGAATTACATTTATAGATTTGGGTATGTTGAACCATCCCTGCATCTCTGGGATAGAGCCCACTTGGTAGTGATGGATTATTATTTTTTTTTGATAAGCACCTGAAGTTGGTTTGCTAGGATTTTGTTGAGAATTTTTGCATCTATATTCATAAGAGATATTTGTCTGTAGTTTTCTTTTTTTGTTGCATCCTTTCCTGGTTTTGGTATCAGGGTGATGTTGGCTTCATAAAACATGTTGGGGAAGATTCCTTCCTTCTTGATGTGAAATAATTTCTGCAGGATAGGCACCAGTTCTTTGCAGGTCTGGTAAAATTCGGGTATGAAACCATCTGGTCTGGGACTTTTCTTTTTAGGAAGGTTTTTTACTGCTGCTTCAATTTTGGTACTTGATATTGGTCTATTCAAGAATTCTATTTCTTCCTGATTGAGCCTAGGGAGGCTGTGTATTTCTAAGAATTTGTCCATTTCCTCCATATTTTCAAGTTATTCAATAAATGGTGCTGGGAAAATTGGATAGCCACATGCAGAAGACTGAAACAGTATCCACACCTCTTACTTCTCACAAAAATCAACTCACAATTGATAACAGACTTAAACCTAAGGCATGAAACTATAAGAATTCTAGAAGAAAATCTTGGAAAAACTCTTATAGACATTGGCCTAGGAAAACAATTTATGAAGAAGACCCCAAAGGCAATCACGGCAACGACAAAAATAAATAAATGGGACCTGATCAAATTAAAAGGCTTCTGCATAGCCAAGGAAACTATCACGAGAGCAAACAGACAACCTATAGAATGGGAGAAAATATTCGCATGCTACACATCTGATAAAGGGCTGATAACTAGAATCTATATAGAACTCAGGAAAATCAGCAAGAAAAAAATCAAACAACTCCATTAAAAAGTGGGCAAAGGACATGAACAGAAACTTTTCAAAAGAAGACAGACTAATGGCCAAGAAACATGAAAAATGCTCAACATCTCTAATCATCAGGAAAATGCACATGAAAACCACAATGATATATCACTTAATTCCACTGAGAATGGCTATTATCAAAAAGTCCCAAAACAATACATGTTGGCGTGGATGCCAGGAATACTCATACACTTACAGACAGGAATACTTATACACTTCTGGTGGGACTGCAAACTAGTACAACCTCTGTGGAAAGTAGTATGG
>VBSM01001453.1:157831-180753 GCA_008086735.1 Cheirogaleus medius | reverse complement strand
AAAAAAAAAAAAGCAATGAGAAGAATTCAAGAAAAGTGACAGACACAGAAGACAAGTAAGAACAAACGCCTGGGGAGCACACGCCGAAGCAGAACTCAACAGCGCCCGTCTTAAATTTAGACACAGTGAGAACTAAGGCATGTTGAATTCAATGCACCAACATGGTGATGACTGCACAGCTGTTTTCAGGGGACACAGCTACCTGCAGATATTTTTAAGGATTACTTGCACAATTTTTATATCACAATATTGCTGAGCTCATAAAATGATTTGGGAAACTTCTGGCTTGTTTCTGTACTCTACGAATGACCTTTCCTTTAGCATATGCGGGAACACGCCTGCAGAGGGGTCATCTGGTGGCCTGAGTGCAGACTTGGAGCAGCAGTTTCAGTCACTGCTATGGTCACAGTTACGGGTCTATTCACACTTTCTGTATCACACTGAGGTGGTTCTGTTGATTTACATTTTTCTAGAAAATTATTCATTTCATTTATATTTTCAAATTTCTTTGTGTAGAAGTTGTAAGTGGTGGTCTCTTAAAGTTTTAATAACTACCTTTCAGCAGTTACATCTACTTTCTCGTTTCCCAAGTTTTAAAATTTTTTCTTCTCCCCTTGACCAAAGTGGCTAACAGTTTAAGTATTTTGTTGGTCCTTTTTCAGAATTTATTATACCAAGAAACAAGTTTCCATGTTCTACTACATTCATCTCCACTTTTACCTTGATTCATTTTTCCTATTTTGTCTTGAAATATTTTGTAATTCTTCCTCTAACCTTTAGAGTCATACAGCTAGTTCATTTATTTTAACGGTTTCTAGTTTTCCAACATTTTCTTCTGAGAACTGCTTTGGCAGTATTCCTCATGTTTTGACATGCAGTATTCTCTCACTTTCATTACTTTTTAAACAGTTTGTGTTTTATTTAAAAAGCATTCCAAAATTTCCAAGCATACAATGGAGTCTGAGTTACTTTTGGCTATCATTCTGTGGTTATTTTCTGATTTTACTGCAGTTTATGATTTCTGCTTTTGAAAATTAAGATTTTCTTCAAAATCAAACACATGGCACATATATTTGTGAATGGTCCTGGCGTGTTTGTGAAAGAGAAGGAAAGAAAGAAAAGTGTTCTGTGTGTTGAGAACAGAGTTTGAGAAGAATGCCCTTCAGACCCTTTGCGACCACGTGAACGTGTGTCATCGTGATTTGTCAGTTGAAGTTTCCCACAATGGTGCTGGATTTGTCCATCTCCTACTCTTAGATTTGCTTCCTACATACATCTCACAGCTATGTAATTATGCACATGAAAGTTCACGATGATCGTATCTTCTCAGAGAATTATAACTTATCAAAATGAAGTATCTTTGCCCCATTTAACGCCTTTTGTCTTTTTCTTGAAAATAACATTGCTAGGCCTGCTTTCTGGGGATTAGCATTTGCTTAGTGTCCTTTCCCATTAACAAATTTTCTGTTTCTGGGTTATTTTTAAGACAATTTGAGTTCTGTCTTTTAATAAAAAAAATGTAACCCATATATTGAAACCAATGCATAAATAATGTCTTGCCTTATATATTTTCTATGATTTTAAATTTTTTCCCTTCCATTCTACCTTTTGGTAAATTGATCAGGTTTCCTATGTTCTAGGTTTTTCCTGTAGAAGATCTGAAATTACACAATCTGTGCCTATTCCTCTGGTGGTTCCTTGTAAATTGTTAATACGTTTAAATGCACATTTCTATAATATAGGCTCAAGTAGAACCTATAGATACCCCCCAAAAGCCCCAAAGTTTAGTAAACTTTCATTTTCCTACTTCTCATCACTATATACATATTTGAGATTTTTATTTCAAATATTTTAATTTGCATACTAATATTTAGACTAGTACATGCTTTTGTTATCATTATTTGTAATATAAAAAATTATCCTCTTTCATACAGTTTTTTTCATTTTGTCACAGTATTAGGGATGAGATTAGTGACCTCTGTATCCTTCACTACTTGAAGATACCTTTCCTTTGCCCATTAATTTGAATTCTAGTCTGGCTGTGTCTAAAATTCCAGGTTTAAAATAATTTTTCGCCAAGTACTCTGAAGATATCATTCCAAGTAAATCTAGACTATAACTTGTCATTGAGAAGTCTGATGTCAATTGAGAGCCAGGACTTTGCAGAAGCTGATTCCCACCTCCCATCTCCTGCTGCTGAATACTCTGGAGTTTTCTCTTGGCCATTAGTACCTGAAATTCTGCCCTAGTGTATCCTGGCTGTTGTGTCTTCCGTGTGTCCTGTTCAACCCTGGTCAGCCTTGCGATGTGTTCTAAGCTCTGGGGATGTTCTTCCAGCACCTTGTCACTGTGCTCCCCTCAATCTTCCCTCTTCTCTCCTTTTCAGACTCTCAACAGAATGTGGAGTTTCTCAAAATCAGTTTTCTCAAAATGGAGTTTCTTGTCAGCTTTTTCTCTCACTCCTCCACCTATCAGTCCTGTGGGTCTGCGTGTGGGACAGCCCTGGGCCCTCCAGGCCTGAATTCTGTGGCAGCTCTCGGTTCTGTAGGTCTGCACCCTACAACAGTCCGCGGCCTATTCCTCTAACCACTGACTCCTTCATTCTGTCCATCTTGCGATTCAGCCATCCTGGTTGTTCCATTTTAACAAACCTTTACTTTCCAAAATCTTTGGTTGTTTCTTTTCAATGAGCGACGTTTTCTTCCACCTGAGTCTTTCTTCAGGTGTGCCCTCCTTCTGCCCTCGGTGCTCTCTATGCCGTGCTGGTGCTTCGTCCTCCACTGCCGCTTTCCCTCAAAGGTGTGGTGGTTCTCGGCCACGTTCACAGTTTTGCTTCTGGGAAGACTGATCTGCCATCCTGGGTACGACTGCTGTTTACTCTGGCCTGCTCCTGCGTTGCGGGAGGAGGGGCTGCACATGCCAATATTTTGTCTTCTCGACGTGCACCCTGTCCCTCTCTGGAGTTGGGAGCTGTCCTGGACACACTTCCTGACTACCTGGGCCCAAGGCCCACGCTCTTGTCCTCAGTGTGAGCCGGGCGCACACAGCAGTGGAGCTCACTGCGTTAATGCTTCAGAGCGAGGGGAGCTGCCTGTCCCTGCCCCTCTGACTGGACGCTGCCCAGCAGCCATCCCCAGCTCCTGGAGCTCGCTGGTCCTGAGCCGAGTGCCCTTATCTTCACTCCTATCTGCAACAGGCCTCTCTGCATGTCTTCTGTGATGTGTTGATTTCACAACCTTGATCTGTTTCTATCTCTTAATAATCACCACCTCTGGTCCTCGGACCTCAGTTACCCATCTCCTGGTGCGTCATGAGCTTCTGCTGTTGCTGCAGTTTTATAGTTTGTCTCCCGAGGATTCTGGTTCAGGGTGTCAGCAGACGAGTGTTCTCAGGTGCCCATCCTGTTACAGTCCCCAGAAGACTGATTTGTACACTATTTTCTTTCTACAGACAGTTGATAAGCTACCCACAGGTCAGAAGCACCCTTTTTAAAGTTTTAGTTGATGAGATAAATCTCAGCAGCGGCAGCCTGGGCCCCGCAGAGGCACGGCCAGGTGGCTTTGGGGACAGCTCACCTGAGGTTCTGGCACAGGGAGGGGAGGAACAGCAAGACATGTCCCCAAGTGGCCAGAGCGTGCAAGGCTGTCAGCCTGGGCGCAGGCACTGCTCTGGGGCTGGTGACCGGGCATTGGCCGGCTCCTGTGTACAGCTCAGCCCAGAAATGAACTGCTTGCAAGAGCAGGACCTAACCACGCAGTTGCTGTGTGTTCATTTAACATTCACCCTACAATTTCTCTGT
Source organism: Cheirogaleus medius (assembly GCA_008086735.1). Lineage (NCBI taxonomy): Eukaryota > Metazoa > Chordata > Mammalia > Primates > Cheirogaleidae > Cheirogaleus > Cheirogaleus medius. The sequence continues at coordinate 176,954 of VBSM01001453.1, read as the reverse complement.
TGTCTGGAACTACCCTGTGCCACAACCTAACATTTGCAGCGCAGTTAAGGTGTTGGCAGTTACCATAGAAACCAAGTACTATTCTCTAATTTAAAAAGGTAGTTGTATTTTTAAAAAATTTCTTCGTTGTGTTCCACTTTGATAGAGATTAACTTACGACTGCCATCAACTGGAAAGGAAAGTCCCGTATGGCCATCCGCTCTTTTTGTAGTCCCAGCGCCTCCCTCAGGATAGTCTCTGTTGTCACTCTGCCCACATCACACCGTGAGTCACCATCACCTACTCTCTGCCTTAGTGTCTGGCTCTCTTGGCCCTGCTGCTTCCTCACTCTTACTTGGCGAAAGCCGCAACCCTATTAAAATGTCACCCTCTGCCATTCCACACATAGACCCACACGGTTGTGTGTGACGGTGGAGAACACAACACACTCAGTGCACACACAGACCACATGCAGGCCACACATGCACCAGTGCTCAAGCCCACTTCCTGGTCTGGTCGTGCCCCTAAATCTCCCAAATCCTCCTGCACAAACCTTAAGTTGAACCACATTAAACCACTGTACTCAAAAATGGGTGAATCCATGTTGTTTCATGCCAATGTCTGTCTTCAAATCTCTCCATTCCCATGCTGGGATGATGACCAAGTTGGAGAGGGCTTCCTAGGGCGGGCCCCACCATCTGTACACCACCACTGCTACCCGGACGCTGGCCTGGAGGGCCAGCCTGTGCCTCCACTGAGCGCCCGGGCACCTCGAGGCCGATCCAGCCATCCTCCTGCCCCTGCCACAGCTCCACTGGCGCTACAGCCTGCACAGGAACACACGACCACTTCTCTCACTTTCACAGAAACCCTGGCTTCCCCCTCCCCTGCTGCTTTCTTCACCTTGTCAGTCCTAGCTGCCCCACCCCTGCTGCCTTTCTTCCTAACTGCACCCCACTTTCACTTTTGCCCCCAGCCACATCTGAAATTGCTCCCGCGTTAGGAGGTGGTTAGGTGCTGCTCCTGACCACTGCCGATGTGCATGTACTCCTGTGGCCATTCCCAGCTCTCCCCCCCTCAACCAGCCACAGGATCGAAGCAATCCCTATTCCCCAACAAGGCTGTCCACTCTGCTTTCGTGTCTCTGGGTTCCTCCTGCACCCTCACTGGTCACTCCGGCTCCACCTGCCGTTCCTCCACTTCACCCCAGCTGCCATGGCTGGGGCACCCGGCCTCGCTGCCCGATTCTCTTCCCTCCAACAACACTCCCTTGATGGTCTGTGCCCTTCCCTGGCAGAAATTGCTGCAGATCTGCCAATCAGGACAAGTCCTCTCTCCCAGACCCCCATGTGTGCCATACCACCACGTGTTCGGCAGCTCTACCCGAGCACCACAGCCCCTCACCTTGGTGCCATCATCTGTCGGCTGGGCCCAGGCCCGTGGTCACCTGCACCTCCTCTGTCCTGCACACCACTTCTTCTTTGAAGGCCCCACGGTCAGAACACATTCTGGGTCTGACCCTCACCACCTCTCACCTGGGCCCAGGTACTGGGTCCATCCACTTCCCGACCCCCACGAGTCTAAAGCGATGCTGTAAAACCCTGACTCAGCTCAGGACCCTCTGTGCAAAGCGCCAAGCCATGGCTCCTACTCGGAGCCAGAAGTCTCAGGACACCACGGGGCAAGAAGCAGCCTGCCTCTCACCTCTGGGAGCTGAGTCCCATGCTCCCCCACTCACTCTGTTCCAGCCACGCTGGCCCCTAGCTGTCCACGGCTTGGGGCCTTCACGCTGGCCAAGCCCCCTGCCTGGATGGTGCTCCACCCCCAGCTCACTGCCAAGCCTTCCCTCACACCTCACCTGCTCAATGAAGCCAACCCCAATGGCCCCATGAATACTAATAGCCCCCAAGTGCACATGTGCACATGCACACACACAGATACACACATTCACATGCACACACAAGCACAAACACGTGTGCATACACTCATGTGCACACACAAGTGCACACATGAGCAGACACAAGCACAAACACGTACATACCCAGATGCACACTCACTACATGAATGCACATACACATCCAATCATGCGTGCACACGTGTACAACTCACATCACATGCCACACTTGCACTCACACACGTACATACACTCATGCAGAAACACACACCCACACATATGCACACTCACACACACTCATCCCTGATCCCTACTTGGTGCCTTTTCCTTAATCTGCTGAGCTTATCACCTTCTCGTGTTCTTGGGTATGAAGTCCTCTCTGGACAGCTGTCTCTGGTGGACAGGCCCATCAGTGTGATCACGGATGAATCTATCCCAAGCCCAGACTGGAGCCGGGCACAGAGCACTTGTTTTGCTACTGTTGCTGAATAAATCTGTTCAATCTGGATGACAATTCAGTTCTTCCAGCCTCATTTAGAGTCACTCCTAAAATCAATTCCAAGTCTGAAACGTCTCATTACCTCCACTAAGTTTCTAACCTGACAGACTCACCATGTGACTAGTGAAAGAGTGACTAATAGTCTGTGTAGATGAAAAGTAACAGTCACCATATACTCCAGGTCATATTATTTAAGGAATAAAACATTTTTTCTCATTCACTACAAATTACCCGGCTAAAGGAAACAGACAAGAAGCAGGTGAGCAGCTGCGAGGCGTTAACACTGCCTCCGCCAGCCCACAGAGAGAGGAGGTTAATGGGAGTCGGGGTGCAGCTCAGGGGTAAGATCCTCGGGCAGGAACAGGGAGGGTCCAGTCTGGCTGAGGCCAGGGACAGGCAGGCACAGGTGGGCAAAGCGGGGCAGGCAGGCAGGGGCACAGGTGAGCCATCATCTGGACCAGGATGGGGCCAGGCAGGAAGGTCACCAGCAGGCATAGATGACAGTACCTGGGGGCGTCTCCTTCTCCTGGCCTGGGACGCCTGTCCTGCCAGCCCACCTGCTCCCCGAGGGTGAGACACTGTCCATCTACCAAAAGCAAGGGAGAAGCATCACATCACCCGACGGACCTGGCAAGGCCAGCACTAGGCACAAGACTGCATCCCGCTGCCCCTTTCACCCCTTACCATCCCAGTGGGAGTTCACAGAATACCCTGTTACCTGAAATTCAGCATCATGCCCACCAGCAATTGTCAGATACTGCTCTGCAGGTCACAGAGCACTCAATGTCCCTGGCTGTGCTCTCCTATTCTGATGCTGGCGCCTCCCTCCCGGTGGGACCTCCTCCTCCCCCCGGCCTCTGCTGTGGTCTGTTCAAAGACCTTTACCCTTTACTCACAGCAAGTATCACCTGAGCTACACCTCAAAGCCTGTCTGTTTGCGAGGCTTTTGACTTTTACTGTTGGCACAGTTTGCATCCTCAGTTATAGCAGAAATACATCAGTGAAGGATCAAAGGTGCCTGGGTGTGCTGGTGGACCCTGGCCAAACCTCACCGCCTGCTTTAGGGAGCAAAGCGACCACGGAGGAAGGTCCTGCCCCACGGACAGCCATGAGCTCACCTGGGCGTCCCCTACTGCTGCGTGAGCAGGAATTCGGTGCCCCCAAGCCCAAGTAGCGCAGTGGCCTTGTGCTCTGGAGGCTCCTTGATAGAATTTTTGGAAGAAACACTTCCAAAAAACTCAGATGAAATTTCAAGATCTAGTCGCTATCCTAATGTCTTATGTTCCAGAAATAGGCACGGGATTAGGAAAACATATCAAATCTTAAAAAGAGGGAGAAACTAACAATTTTTAAGCACTGTATTATTTCCAAGCTATTACTTCATGTTGATTATGCTGCACCTATATTTACCATATTAAGAAGCAGGCACCATCACCACAACTGCTAGGGAAGAGCCTCAGGCTCGGAGCAGGGCGTTGCTAAGGGTTCATTCGTGCAGAGGCGCAGCTCAAGCCCTTCCTGTCCCGACAGGAGCGTGCCTCCCTGGGACCCGAGATGCTGGTGAGGGAGGCAGGTGACAGGCTCTCATACTCCTCTGGAGGGTGCAGGTAATGTGGGGTGCCTTGCTATTTACAGCATTTTAACGGCCATCACTCTGCATTCCTCCTGTGGGAGCAGCCATGTGCCAGAACACACCTGCCCTGCGTGTTTTCCTAGGTGTGAGTGAATCACTTCACTTCAGGTTTCTCAATTATTAAATTACAGGCACATACCATGAGTTGGAATGAGCATATAGCAATATATACAAATTCTTTTATTAACAGTAATACCTCTTAAAACTCTTCTTGGTCTTAGGTGGTTTTTTTAACTCTTCAAAATGATGGATATTTAAGCATAAAGAGTAAAAATGTGAACAATGAAAAATAAGACTCTCTCCTACTATCGCAGAGTGTGCAGTCACTGTTAACACCCTTGGTGGGCCCGCCCAGAAGCCCTCTCTGCACGTTCGACTGAGCTGGCCGTGCCTTGTTCCACACCTTCGTGTCATTCCTCATAATCAATACATCTTACAAATTTTTTGAATCAGCACTTTCAGAGCTACCTGGGCACAGAAGTGAAACACTGCGCATTTTTAACTTTAGAGATGTTAACTGGAATCGTCTCCTTTCAGGACTCTGCAAGTTACATCCCCAAAGTTGCTGAGCGCTGCTTCTCACGCCACTGCTTACACTACTCACTCCCAAATGTTTTAACCGCTGACAAACTGGGAGGCAGAAAATGTTCCCTCATCATTTTTTTTTTTTTAATTTCTTTATTTTTTTTTTTTCTGTTTTAAGGTGGCCAATTAATTTTTTTTTTTCCTTTTAGTAGAGACAGGGTCTCGCTCATGCTGGTCTCATTGCTGGTCTCGATCTTCTGACCTTCGAGCGATTCACCCGCCTCGGCCTCCCAGAGTGCTAGGATTACAGGCGTGAGCCACCGCGCCCGGCCCCCTCATCATTTTAATTTTTTTAAACTGTAACACTGAACGTTTTAGTGAGTCTGAGCTCTTCCCCACGATTCCTGAGCAGCTGCTCCCTGGAGTGTGAAAGTCTTGTCTAAGACTTGGAACAGCTGACGCTGCCCCAGGATGACGTGGGGTCACCAGCTTCACACCCTCCCCACGCGGGCTGAGCAGGTTATCCCGCTGTTGTTGGTTCTTCTACTGGCAATCTCGGGACGTCCCTAAATCCCTATTTATTGGCTAATCAGCCTGAAGGAGCAGGGACTGTCTTTCCTGCCCCTCCGCAGCTCACCCTGCACTGCCCTCCTGGAACCTCTGCTGCTTGTGCAGCTTTGCAAGGTTGAAGTCCTGACGCCTCAGGCCTCTGTGCCCTGTGACCTTTCTCTGTCCCTCGGTCCTGTCGCCATGAGCTCTTTCAACAAGGCTTGTGAGAATCACTTTCCCTCGGCTCTCATGAGTTTGGAAATGTATCACTGAGAAAATTCTTTCTCTAAAGATTTTGTATGTTTTGCTAGGTGGAAACATCGGGGGCTAGCCAGGATGCTCTCCCTTATAAATGACAGAGATGTCAATAGGAAAATGGACAGAAACTGACAAAAGCACTTGGAGAAGAGATCCACATGGCCAACAGGCACAAGAAGGTGCTTAGCGGCATTCATGATCGAAGATTTGCAAATTAAAACCAGACAAAGAGTGCACACCCACCAGACTGCCTAAAATGTAAGTCTGGCAATGCCTTGTCCAGTACTGGCAAGGACAAGAGTCAGAAGAACTCCTGACACATCCCCTGTCATCTCCTGCCACAGAGGCTGTTTGTTCTGAGAACCCTTCTACTGTGAGGGGAAAAAATGTATCTGCTAATTTTAATGGAAAAATTATGATACATTCAATCCCAACCAAAGATAAATGGTTTTCACAGGGAGAAAAATATGTCAAGTGAAAAATGGAAACATGCTGATAAAACTGATTAAAAAAAAAAAAAAAAAGCCCAGTTTGCACACAAAATGTGACATAAGGAAGACTGACGGGTGTGCCAGAGGAGGAGGAAGAGGCTCGTCAGGGAGCTGGCTGGGGGAGAACGTGCGAGGGAGGGACTCTACGGAAGACACGTTCTTATTCCTGCACTGTTTTCATCACCGATTTATGAACCTTTTTGAAGGTCACAGTGATTCTGCATGTAAGTGTGTTTATAAACAGAGTCACAGCACAGCGAAGTACTATTAGGACAAAACACATGGAGATAAATTCACAACAGAGCAAAGTGTCACAGGAGATGCTACCTTTCAGCCTCTTTCACAAGATGCACACATGCAAAGCAAACAAAAACTGTATGGTGTTCATCCAAGTACTGCACACAACGGATGCTTGTTCCGTATTCTCTGGTGGAAACGGTTACATAAATTGGTGACTGTCCCTTTTTTTCAAAACCACATTGCTGCAATATTACTCCACATAGTTTACTTATTTAATGTATCTTGGGGTAAGTTATTGTAAGGAGGGAGGAGGAGGATGTTGCTATCTAAAAGTTGGTATATATCTTTTAAAGAGCAAGTACGGAGAAAAGGGGTTGCCTGAACAGTCATTATGTAAGGAAAGTCTGTATTTTGCTGGTGGAAGCACAAACTACATGAAAAAATAGGGCTGGGCGCAGTGGTTCATGCCTGTAATCCCAGCACTCTGGCAGGCCAAGGTACCTTGAGCTCAGGAGTTCGAGATCAGCCTGAGCAAGAACGAGACCACATCTCTAGTAAAAACAGAAAAAATTAGCTAGGCATGGTGGTGCAAGCCTATAGTCTCAGCTATTTGGGAGGCTGAGGCAGGAGGATCACTTAAACCTAGGAGGGGTTTGAGGCTCTAGTGAGCTATGATGACATCACTGCATTCTAGCCCTGGTGACAGAGCAAGATTCTGTCTCCAGAAAAAAGAAAAAAAAGAAAAATAAAAAATTGAATGGCATCAGCCAGCAAAGTTGAAGCCATGCATGACCCATGACGCAGCAATTCCACTCAGCTATGTGCACCAAGAGACGCGTGTGAGTGCATGGACCATGGAGCCTGTGCCAGACGTACCTCGTCCTGCGAGGGCAGTGGGCCATTTCAGAGTCTGGATGCTTTTAAGAGTTTTTCTTTGTCTTTAGTTTTCAACAAACAATGAGATGTCTAGATGTGAGAAGTCTGTTTTGCTTGTTTGCTGCTTTGTTATTTATTCATTTCGGAGCAGGCTGTTTCATGAATCTGAGTGTGGACGTCTTCAGATGCTCTGGAAAGGTCATGCCCGTTATCTTCCTCTCCTCCTTAGATGCTCACTGTGTGCCATCTGAGCTTGGACTCTGCCCCTGGTCTCCTGCATCCCAGCTGGTGTAGCCGTTTTTTTTTCTCTTCTGCTACCACACAGACCGACTGCACTGAACTGCCCCCAACGAACTATGTCTGTTTTCCGCTGTGTCCATTCTTCTGTTAAACACATCCAGTAAATTATTAATTTCAGATCCTATATTTTTCAGTTCTAGAATGTCCACTTGATTCTTTTTATAGATTATGATTTCACTTATAATTCTCCATCTTCTCATATATTTTCCATCTATTCTTCTTTTTAAAAACAATCATAGGTATTTTAAAGTTCGTGTCTGGTAATGCAGTTCCATAAATTGTCTCTGGGTGCATGTCCCATCTATTTCATCTGTCTTTCACTCATTGCTGTTTTCAGCAGCTCAAACTTTTTTAGCGTACACTGATCTTTGTGGTTGAAAAATAATTCAGGTTCTGGACAATGTCATCTTGCTCCAAAAAGAGGTGCTGCTTTCTTTTGAGGCAAAAAAAATCAGCATTGAGATATAACTGACATATAATAAAATTTACATATTGTATGTGCACAAACCGAAATGTTTTACCTACGTCCACCCATGCATCATCACCACAATCAAGCTGACGAACGCATCCATGCTGCGGCCACTCGCAACTCCTTCCTCTCTCTCCTCTCTGCACCAACCTCCTGATTCTGACAACCACTAATTTGTCTTCGGACACTACAGAATTTGCTCCTTTTAAAAGATGATATAAATGGTATCCTACAGTATATACACTTATGATTTTGGGTCCGGCTACTCTTACTCAGCATAATTCTTTTGCGATTCCTCAATGCCATTTTGTGTATCAAGAGTTCACTTGCATTCCATCATATGGACAGGCCACAATTTGTGAACCACTCATATGCGGACAGACGCTGGCGGTGTAAATAAACTGCTGCAGATATTCCAGTTCATTGTGGGTGGATTTGTGCTTTCACTACTCTCGGGTAAATTCCTAATAGTGGAGTGCTGGTAGGTAAATATTTAATAAGATTCTGGTTTGATTGCCAAAATGCTTCCAAAGTAATTGTGCCATTTTACCATTTTACATTCTCATGAGCAGTGTGAGAGGTGTCCCTCGTCCTTGCCGACACTCTGTGCTACCAGCTGTCCACGCAGTATCTCACTGTGCTTTCGCTTCGTGTGTCCCTAAGGAATAAATGCTGAGCATCTACTCACGTACTGTGTGCCAGCCACGTATCTTCTTCTGTGAGATGGATATTCAAATCTTTTAGCTATTTTTAATTATATTATTTGTTTCCATAGTACTGTATTTGAAGAGTTCTTTACACATTTTGGGTACATTTGAGATGTGATTGGCAAATGTTTTCTCCCAGTCTATGGCTTATCTTTCCATTTTCTCATAATGTTATGTTGCCTCAGAATCTGTTTTGAATACAAGCTAGACTTTCTCATACCAGAAGCAGGGCTTGGTCACCCTCGACAAGTTCCCAGTTCTCTGCCGCCCCCTGGTTTTTCAAGGTGGTTCGTCAGATATCTGCCGTATACCACCGCCTCGTGGGGACTGCCTTCCTGTGGGACAACTGGGTACAACCCATTAGCCCAGTGACCCCCAATCCAGCATGGATTGCTTAGATGTGCCCAGTGACTCTCTTAGTCACAGTGGGAGCCAACAGAACTTGTGCCTGCTGGCTCTAAACCCACCCGTCAGAACTCCCTGGGGGGAAACGTGCTTGGGTAATGCCTTGAACCCCAACAAAGGCTGTGGCCCACAGATCTGGGGCTCTCTCCCTTGCTCCCCACTCGCTGGTTGAGTGTGCCTGTCCCAGATGGCTCTCCATTGGCCCCACAAGGCCGCCCTCTTCTCTCTGGGACCTGTGGTAATAAAATGCTCCTGTTGTTTAGTGTGCTCTGAGAAGCTGCTGACCACACACCTGGACCCAGCTCTCCTCCTGGCCATGGCTCTCCTAGACAGTGGCTATCTTGATAGGAATAAACTGGACACAGGTCAGACAAGAGCCACAGGGCATCTGCCATACCAAAAAGCTTCTTGTGAGAGACGCCTGGTCCGGGGTCAGACCAGGTGCCTAAGCAGGCAGTAGCTGTCCACCAGGATAAAGAAGAATCCCATCAAAGCTGTAAACATCCCCAGAGCAGGACTGGAATTTATAACCACTCTCCAGAGAGACCTCAAGACCAAATCAGAGGAAAAGTCACAACAATGTATTTTGAAGAGCAGAAATTTTTTAATTTGATGAAGTCCAATTTATAAATTTGTATATTTTATGGATAATGCTTTTAAAGTCATAGGCAAGGAAACTTTGCCTAATGCAAATCATAAGATCATAAAGAATGTCTCATGTTTTCTTCTAGAAGGTATATTTTTGAGTTTGAGATTTCTGATCTACTGTAAGTTAATTTTTATCTATGATGGGAGGAATACATGAAAGTTTTTTTTCAATCTGGATATACGATTGTTCCAGCACCGTTTCTTGAAAAAATGGATAACTTTTCCCACTAAATTGCCTGGGCACCACTGTTGAAAATTAATTGACCATATATGTGGGGGTCTATTTCTGGACTTTCTATTATGATCCACAGATCTACCTGTCTGCCTTAACACCAATACCACACTGTTTTGATTATTGTGTCTTACAATAAGTCATAAAATTGATTAGCATTAACTTGTCAGATTTCTACAAAAAGCCTCTGAGATTTTGAATGGGAGTCTACTGACTCCATAGAGCAATTTAGGGAGAATTAACATCTTAACAATATTGAGTCTCTGATGAATACAGTATATCTCTTATTCATGTCTTCAGTAATTTCTCTTAGCAGTATTTTCTAGTTTTCAGTGTTCAAGTGCTGTGCACTTTTTGTCCAATGTAGCCCTAATTTTTCAATTTCTAGTGCTATTGAAAATAATATGTTTTCAATGTTTAATTCTTTTTTGTTAGCATCAAGATATAGGATTTTTTTTCAGAGAGAGGGTCTCACTCTGCTGCCCAGGCTGCGCTGCAGGGACATGATCATAGCTCACTGAAAACTTGGGCAATCCTCCTGCCTCAGCCTCCGGAGTAGCTAGGACTACAGGCTCCTGTCACCAAGCCCAGCTAATTTTTTTTGTTTTTTTGTAGAGACAGGGTCTCACTATGTTGTCCAGGCTGGTCTCCAACTTCTGGACTCAAGGGATCCTCCTGCCTCACCCTCCCGAGTCGCTAGCCTGCAGCTGATTTTTGCACATGGATCCCCTATCCTGCACCCTTGCTATAAACTCACTTATTAGTTCTACAGCCTTGTTTTGATTCTACAGGATGTTCTGCAGAGACAAACATGCTGACTGACAATATAGTTATTCCTTTCCAGTTTTGATGCCTTTTATTTCTTTCTTGACTCATGGAATTTGCTAGCATCTCCAGTAAAATACTGAATAGAAGAGGTGAGAGCAGGTTTCCTTGCCATATTCCTTATCTTAGGAGAAAGCATTTAGCTTTTCCCCATTAAATACAACCTTAGCTCTAGATATTTCATAGATGCCATCTGTCTGAGGAAGTCTCCTTCTATCACTAGTTTCGTGAAGGTTGTTATCTGGAATGAGTGCTGGATTTTGTCAAATCTCTTACTGCTTATGCTGATACTGTTTTTCAGCTTTAGTCTGTTAATATGGTGCATTATATTAATTAATTTTAAAATGTAAAAGATACTTTGCATTCCTGGGATAAACCCCAGTTGTTTTTTCTATGTTTTACATTCTATTTGCTGAAATTTTATTAGAATGGTTTCACTATGTTCATGATGAATATTTGTCTACAGTTTTCTTTTCATTTAATGTCTTTGGGTACATTACGAGGGTAATTCTGGCCACCTACAATGATTTGGGAAATATTACTTCCTTTTCAATTTTCTGGAAGTGTTTATACAGAATTGGCATTATTTCTTTCTTAAATGTTTCTTCCTTAACTGTTGGGTAAAATTCACTAGTGAAGCCACCTGCCTGGGGACCTTCTTCTGGGCAGGGGGAAGAGGTTTTCAATACAAATATAACTTAACACCTTAAGGACCGCTTACGAGTTTTCTCCTGTTTCACGCGTCATCTGTTAAGGACCACTCACGAGTTTTCTCATTTTTCACTGTAGTTATGATGATTTAAATAATGTGCGGTTGGCCCAGAAACGTGCGGTCCCTGGCGTATGTCTTAGAGATTTCTATGCAGTACGAAATGTGTTAACTCATATAGGGCTATTGGGATAATCTATCTCTACTTAGGTGAACTTTGATATTTTCTTCCAAAAAATGTGTAGTTGCATTTAAGTTATTCAATGTGTTGGCATAAGGCTGACCATGGTGCATCTTATTAGTATCTGCAGACTCTCCAGTGACGTCACCTTTGTCATTCCTGATATTGATAATCTGTCTTCTCTTCTTTGCTCCTTTGTCTGACTAGAGGTTTATCGGTTTTATTAACCTTAAGAAGCACCTTTTGTTTTCACTGATTTTCCCTGTTATCTTTTCTAGTTTATGCTTCACTGATTTCTGTTTTGACTATGGCTATTTCCCTGACTCTGCTTATTTTAATTTGATTCTCTTCTTCTGGTTCCTTATGATGGGAGCTGTGGGCATTAACGTGGAACATTTCTCCTTTACTAATATAGGTACTTAGTGCTATAAATTTTCCTTTAGGTGTTGCTTTGGTTATAACCCAAATATTCTGACATGTTGTGTTTTCATTTTCATTCATTTCAAAATAGTTTCCATTTTTGTTTCTTTTTGATACATGGGTTATTCAGAAGTGTATCATTTAGTATGCAAGTATTTGGAGATTTTTCAGATACGTTTCTGGCACTGATTTCTAATTTAATTCCATTATGATCAGAGAGCATACTTGGTGTGATCTGAAATCCTTTAAATCCGCTTTATGGCCCAGATAGGTTCTATTACAGTAAACATTCCATGTGCATGTAAAACATGAACTTGCTCATAAAGAGACCCTTTCTCAGACCTCACCCACTTCATGCTCCCATCCTGGATAACAAGTCTGGAGGGAGAAGAAGTGTTTCTGACCCCCATTAGGCACACCTGTGAGACAGAAATGACAGCAGATGAAAGCGACTAACTCCACTGTTTCCCCTCCATCCTCTTAAGTTGCAATCCTGGGAAAAGAGAGATGAGGATGAACTTTCATCAAGGTTTTGATGCACAGATGGAGCAGACGGATAGAAGTAGAAATTTACTCAGAAAACTATGTGTCCCAAAAGGATATGAGGAAAAATACAATGCAGGTATATGATCTCTTTCATAAAAGTTAGACTTTCAGAGAAAATACGAAAATTGGGTCATTTTGGCCTGTGAGGAAGACTTTGTTGCTCCAATGTCTAAAATTTGCACCTGTTTTGATTTAGCTAATACTTGGAAACTAATGCTAACCTTAAAAGGAAAACCTATTCCTTAGCCTAAATAGTTTGAGCCTGCTATGAAGCCTTAAAAAAATAAGGGAAGAAAATGAAATCCTGAGGCAATTAACTCTAGTCTTCCGTTGTTTAGCAACAACACCTATTTGATATATTAAACACACTGAACTCTCTCCTGCACTAAACTATTGTCCTAGTTTTCCCACAAATATGAAACTAAATTCAAACATATTTCACCAGAGGAAATAAATATAGTGATTATAACTGAATTTGCTATTTGAAAATATTTCCTGGGATCATGTGACCGAAGAGGTCAACCCCCATCTTGACGTCCCCTGTTATTTCTGATAATGGGCTACCCTCATGGCCCTCAAACATCTCAGTGACAAAGAGCTAGCACCTTGTGCTTTTCAAGATTGGCCACTGGGGCCCTTCCTGTGTTTTCTCCTCCTGAGCCTACACTGAACCCTGAGCTCCTGCCATGGGTCCCAGCTGTGCTGGGTGTAGCCCAGATGCAACCCCGCCCATGCTCTCCCCATCATCAGTCCTCCTTCCCCTCCCAGCCACCCTGCACATTTCCGTGATCGGGCCACACGCTAACACGTCAACCATAGGAGCAGAGCTGCAACATCTGCTGGGACCTGCTGCACAGGCCCTTCCTACCCGAGCTCCTTAAAGCCCGGCCACAACAGGAAGACGCTCCACTAGCAAGCACGGTCGTGGCCACACTCCCCCAGCTGCACCGGCCCTTGTTCAGGACAATGTGATGTGCTGAGATGCTCAAAGCTTACATTTACTTTTAGTCACCTGCCACACTAAAATGCTAGTTAACACTGTTAATACTCAACCAAAATCTCTAAGTATTGAACACCCACCATGTGCTTCAAATAAAATTTTAATGAATTCATGAACATGCCACCTATGGCACCCTGTGGGGACTATTAGCCCAAGTCCTGGTGTCGAAATACATAATCTACTGGATATAAACATACAAATAGCTTAATGTTCCAAAATTCAAATCCTGGTTCAAGGCAACAAGAGCAGCTGTGTCGTAAAGCAGTGACAAGGGACAGAGACACAGCCCCCTGGCTAAGCGAGAGGATGGAATGGGCACTTCTGGCCAGGATGGAGAGCTGGCTCAGGGGGACTGCCGGCCCAAGCACATGCACCTGACTCTCACCTTTCCCAACTTCCACTGAACTGAGTGACAAAACCAGGAAGACAAACCACTGCAGACCTCGGCAGTGGGGCCTCCACTTGGGAGAGAGAGTCCAGCAGAAAACGTCCATGCACATCAGGACGGAGACAAAACCAGGCTGCCTTCTCCTTTGGGGAGCAACGGCCAACAAAAAGAAACACAGAAGCCACGGAACAATCCTGCCACGGAAAGAAACACACAAAAATACAACAGGAGGTAGAAGACCATATGTTCATATGTACAAAAAGAAACAATTTAGTCAACAGCCTGCTATGTGCTTTCAGAGTCAAGAAAGAAAACAAAAACTCGATGAAACAAGAGACTAAAAAACTGTAAGACAGAAATCTAAAAGGAAAGGGAAAAACAAATAAGAAACAAAATTATAAATAGAATTTCAAATAGCTTAGATAAAGGTCCGGAGTGCTAATCATGAGATGGAACAGTTACCAAAATTACTAAATCACTAATGCACTTTTGCTCATTTACTGTCTGTATTCTTAATCCTCATTGGTGTTTGATCTGTCAGCTGGAGAGCAGAGCCCCTTCTGTGGGGCCTTAGCGTCTGACGTGTCACCCAGGAGGAGGCTGCCAGGCCGCCCTTTGCCTTTGATCACGTATAGTGTCCAGCGTGGGCCGCCACCTGCCTGCTGCCCACTCTGCGTTCCCCACGCCCGTAGCAGTAGGAGCCACCACACCCCCAGGGCTCAGAGTGCCCTTCAGTGAGGCTAATACGAGACTCCTGCAGGCTGTACAATGTCATGGAAAAGTTCTTTTTCCATCTTGAGCTTCCCACAGACTTAAAAATAGAGTTTATTGTTCCCAATGGGAGATATGCAGATTCTACTGGGTGACTTACAGAGCCACTGAGCTACAATAAGCTTTTCCTGAAATTTGTGGTCACATTCCTATCACCTGTGGGACAAGTGGCCCTTTTCCCTGCCTGGATGTCACACACCAGTTACACTAAAGAAGCCCTGCGAGAGAGACCGCCGGCCAGGGTGATGGATAGCAAGGCAGAGAGGCAGGACTCAAGGACCGAGAGACATCTCACAACCAGGTTGGAGCAGAGGCAGCCTCCCTGCATCCAAGTTAGAGTTTTGGAGAAGGCACCTAAGCGTTCCAACCTCAGTCCCCTCCTCTGTTAAGGGAAATGCAACACTTCCCCGGGTGGGTAGTTCTGAGACCCAAACTGAGCAGGGCCCCAGTTACACAATCTGCCCTTCACATCAGACACTGGGGCTCCAGCCACATGATGTGAGGTAATGTACCCACAGCCCCTCCCAAACCCCCGCATCTCCTAAGGGACTGAACTCCAGGTACAGGTCTAGGAGGGCCAGCTTTCACCTAGGGACGAGGTCTTACAACCTCCTCTCAACTGAAGAAACTCCCACTCAACACAAACTGCAGTAAGCACAGGAGAGCGCTGTGGAAGAGCAAACCCGTAGCACCCGTGGGGCCCCAGCAAGGCTGCTGAGTGCAAAATAGCACTGCAGCAGTGAGAGCCGAGGCCAGGCCAGGCAGCACTTGGCTACAGTGCTGCCGCACAAAGCCTCACCTGCCCCCACCCCTGTGACACTTCCAAGAACATCTAAACAGAGAAGCAGAGGCCTCCTCTTCCTGGAACCTGGCACAAGCAGGGGGATCTGCTCACAACAGCCCACATCACAGGGAAGGTGACGCCCTCGCGGTTGGGCCACACCTGGAGGCAGGTCAGTGCAGAGGGACGAAAGCACCCAGAGGTGGAGCCATGAGCTTCTCATGCAACACGCACATTAGACGGGAGTGTTCTGAGCTGTCTTCAATGTTTCCTTTGCTAAATAAATTTAAATCTCCACAACATGTGAGAGAAAAGTCACGCTGCTATATTATGCTAAATCAAGTTGAATTACCAGGAAACTATCACACGAAAATGTGATAATGATATACTGGAAAATTTGAATAAATCTCCCCTCAAATGTATCTGCTTTGCCATCATAAGAAACCATGATTATATCCCACAGTCTGATGCTAAGTAACAAGAATTCTGCTAATGATTTTCACTGTGTAATTGAAATGCCTTCAGGAAATTATTGTAAGTAAAAGCAAAGTCAAGTATAACACAATATAACAGAGGGGAGAGTCCTGCAGTGCCAGAAACCCTCTCCCAAGTGGCTGTGTGTGGAAGAGGAGGGCAGTGCACCACCACTGACACAGGGAGCACCTGCAAAGCCTGGTCAAGCGGCGCTTGCGGCAGGCTTGGCCCCTGCCGGGCACCACAGCAGGACGCACACACAGAGGGAGCCCCACGGCCCAGGGCTCCCCCTTACAAAAGGAGAGAAGGCAATGCCGCCACAGCAAGTGAATAAGTGTAGCTGGGAGGGCGCAAGCCACTTGCAAGATAAAAGCTGCCACATCATGGCAGGCAAGGGGCCTTCAGCCAATCCGGGGAGCAGCTCTGGTCCTAAAATTACAGGCATCCTTCTCAACCATCAAACAAAAACAAAACCACCAGAGCTCATTTACACTCCACGAGAACCTGCCCACTCACACGGCCCTCCATCCTCTCGGATGGGAGGCTAAGTGGTGCAGCTGCCGTGGAAGACAGCTTGGCGATTCCTCGATGTGTTGGACATAGGATCACCATAGGACCCAGCGGTCCTCCTCCTAGAACTGAGAAGAGGTGTCCAAACAAAAACGTGTACAAGAACGTTCGTGGCAGCACTATTCGCAATAGCCAAAAGGCAGAAAAAACCCAAATGTCCCTCAACAGATAAATGGATCAAAAATGTGGTATATCTATCTATATGATAGAATATTATTCAGCCATCAAAAGGAATGAAGTTCTGGTACACGCTATGGTGTGGATGAACCTCAAAACATGATGGTACATGAAAGAAGCCAGGCATAAAAGGCCACAGATTGTATGATTCTATTAAATGAAATGTTCAGAATTGGCAAATCCTTAGAGACAGAAATTAGGTTGGTGGTTGCCAGGGACTGGGTAGGGAAGTAGGAAAGGACTGCTTAGCAGGCATAGGGGTTTCCTTTGTGGCGATGAAAATGTTTTGGAATGAGAGAGATGGCGTGGCTACACAGCATCACAAAAGTGCTAGGTGCCACTGAACTGAGCACTTCAACACGGTGGAGGTCATGTTACGTGAGTTATACCTCAATAACAAAGCAGGGGGAGGGGTGACCCCCTCACAAGGTTGCCATTAGGAACAAAATTGAGTGCTCTGTGTGTGTGTGTGTGCACGCACAGATACACAGGTTCTACTCCATGCCTGACACACAGTAATGACTCTTGCTGTTAATTATGTGTTGGCTTTTCCATTTGGTTTAAAAGAGAAGAACCAGCTCTAAATAATCCAGTTAATCAGCTATGAGGCCCGAAGGTGGCAAGGAGACTTTCTCAGATTAGGCAGAGCCCTGGTGACCACACGCCTTTCATGTTAAAAGGAATCAGCCTTCTCCTTCCAGCCTTTTCAGTGACCAGCAAGTGACGGTGACATATCTGTGCGCCTGCTGGCGCCTGCACCCACACAGGCCAGCTGCACTCTGCTCTCCCAAAGGTGTGACCGGTATTCATGAAACATGGTATCTTGGTCTCTCGGCTGCCTTGACTGAACAGCGCAGCCTGGGCGGCCTAAGCAGCAGGCATGATCTCTCCCCGCTGTGCAGGCTGAGGTCTGAGAGATCAGGGTGCCAGCAGGCTCAGGCTCTGGTGGGGCCTCTTCCTGGCCTGCAGACGGCCACCTCACTGTGTCCTCACGTGGCGGCGAGAGAGAACCCTGGTGTCTCTTCCTCTTCTTAAGAGGCCACGGGCCTGAAGACTGTAGACGAGAAACATCGCCAGACAGAGTGTCTCTGCAGAAAAGACAGCTTCTAGAAGAAATCAGAAGAAACAAGCAAGCAGACGACCATACATCGGCTGAGGGTCGGAAGGAAGGGTACCGGAGACTACGGGAGACTCCACGGGAGGAAGCTGCGGAGGAAAACTTGGAGAAGAGACCTCCCGAGCAGCTTGGAGACCAGCAGCAAGGGTAGGAGGAGCGGTTAACTTCCCCCTCCCTTACATCTCGGACTGCTGGTTGGCACCCCAGCGGTTGGAGTGACCTGCGGACACCAGCCCAGAGACGGCCACCGCCAGTGAGTGGTAAGCCTGTAGCAGACGTGGCACCAGGCTCCCAACCCCCTCGGGGCACCTCCGTGTGCACAGACCCAAGTCGTGCAGCAGGCGCCATATTGCTATACTTCCCCTCCCCCGTCCCTATCCGCGGCTGCCAAGAGAGACAATTTAGCCATCAGCCGGAGGCATCTCCAGGGAACGGGACCTTCCCTTTTGAGGCCCTACAGCTGACTGAGGGGTACTCAGATGGGGAGTTCCCTACCTGCCAGCCCTCCCAGGTGCTGCTGGCCTGGTGATTCCAGGAGAACGGGGCAGACCCTGAGGCTGAGAGACATCAACCCAGCTTGGGCTCCCCGTGGGGGAATTAGGACTGGCACTCCTCTCCCTGGTGGGGTCAGGGATTGAACTCCGGGGCCCAGAGGTCAGACCTGAAGACCAGATCCCATGCACCCAGGTCTCGCATTGCCCGGGGCACAGAAAGGATATTCAGGGAAGGAGCCTACTAAGGTGTGTGTGCCTTCAGGGGCAGATCAACATGCTTGAGGGCAACCCTCGTCCCAAAGGGGGGCTGTGTGCCCAGCCCAGGCAGCAACCCTGCGCAGGGAACCTCCCGGCCTGCACCACAGCCAGGGGAGACCCGGTGGCGTGACGTCTGGCCTGCTGGCAGAGGCCCAGGAGAAGCCGAGAAGTTGGGGAGGGTGGAAAGGAGCAAGGCCTGCTCCAGACTGCAGGTCTCAGACAGCCCCGCCCCCACACGCAGACTTTCTGACTGAGTGGGGCCATCCCAGGCCCTCCCTGACAGCTTTTCCAGGAAGCAGAGAACAGAACGTTGACCCCTGCTAACAGCATTTGTGGTGCTTGAGGGCAGGCTTACCCAACCCAGCTCCGCCCAGACTCACTCCCAGACCAGCCCTCACTGAAGTGGAGAATAAGGACACACCTGGAAGTCCCAGGGTCCCACCCACCACCTGAGGCACTAGAGTGCCTCTCCAGAGGAACAAGAGCTGGTTTCAGGACGCAAAAACAACAGTGTAGCCTGCTCCTCCGAGCAAGCGCCATCTACTGACAGGGAGGACATTCTGCACACCCTTTTACGGCATTTACTGACTCATCATACACAGTGTGGTCGAATTTCACCCACAAACACCACCTACTGGCTCAGAGACTAAACCGGGTGTGTCATTACCAAACGAAAACCTAAAAGTAAGAAGCAACAACTGATCCAG
>VBSM01001453.1:133463-155854 GCA_008086735.1 Cheirogaleus medius | reverse complement strand
AAATAAAAAAAAAAGCTAAAAAAATAAAAAGAAAGAGGCCACAGGCCTGCCAAATTAGGGCCCACCCTTAGGACTGCATTAAACCTTAATTATCTCATAAGGGCCTTATTTCCAAATACAGTCACACCAGGGGTTAGGGCTTCAACATGTGCATTTTGGGAGACACAACTCAGTCCTCAGCACCAAGGACAGCAGGAGCTGCTGCCGCCTCCCATGTCCTCAGCCTGGGACCGTGAAGCCATGGGTGACAATGCTGTGTGGACACCGTAAAGCTGCCGTGACATTCTCAAATTTTAAAGGCATAATAACCTATCTCCACCTTATCTACCATTCATGCCGCCACATTGACTCCTGAGAGCGCCCACTGAGCACCTCCCTTCAGCACAACTGTCAGGCTGAGCACGGCCGGAGCCTCCCCTACAGCAACACAGAATCACCAGACCTTGTCCGGGATGGATGGTTTGTTTATTTTCTTATTCAGCATCATCCTGTCCCTCAGTGAAGGGCAGTCGTCCCCATGGAAGTTCCAATGCCCAAAAGCTGAGGCCGGTGCCTGGGCAGGGATGGTGCATGTCCCAGAAGGTAGGAGCCAGGGGACAGCCCCTGACCATTCTGGGACAGGTGGCAGCGGAAGAGCCATGAAGGCAAGACTCCAGCTCAGCACTGCAGAATCCTCAGCACCCACCTGCCCCAGGGCCCTGCAGGTACAAAGGGGCAGTGCCGCATCCTGGGGTCTGAAGGCCCGGCCCCTGGGAAGGCGCATTCACACTCCAGTGCAGCTGGGGACTCGGTGTGAGCTGAGTGCTTTTCTCTATTGATTTACGCTCCCTCTCACCTTAACCTGTCGTTTCTACCAACTTCCCTTCAGAACCATAACTGTCCTTAAGGAAATCTGATTACCTTACTTCAACTGGCCAAAGGCTTGCCCCAACCTAAGGACACAGACGGGGCTCCTGGAGGGCTTCCTGGGCCCTGCCTGATGCCCTTTCTCCCCTCACACGGACATCCCAGCAACCATGGGAGTCCCCTGGTGCCCGCTTAGCCTCCCCATATGGGGCACCTGCTGTCAGCTCTCTGTCCACCTCTCACCTTCCCCTAAAGGGCATCGTCTCCAACTCCACAGTGCACTCTGAACTCTGACCTAGGCCACAGCGTCATGCCTGCCTATCCCCTCAGCACATGGACAAGTGCCTGTCCACCTGTGGGCTGTGCACGTGGAGAGCAGCATGTCCACAGCCAGCCATGGGCCTCCACCACCGACCCTTCCTGTCCAGCTCCAAGGCTCTGGGCCCAACTCCCCACACTTCTCCCTGCCTGGAGCAAAGCGTGTCGGGCACAGACCCCACCCGGTTCCACGGAAGCTCACATCTGTCTCCACACTGTAATTATCACTTAGCAAACACACACAATGATGACACCACTCTTTCCCTTGCCAGAATGTGGGAAACTGAAAACTAACATTTTAAAGCTATTTTTTACATTCCATGATTTTGTTTAAATTAACAGCACGAAAACACCCTTGAGTTGCCGACTCCGCAAGCCCCACATGTACCCTGACCACATCTGCCTCCCCTCACCAGAAAACTGCAGCCCAAGCCGCTCTGCCAGCTGCCGCCTTCCTGCCGTGCGCTCTGAGGAGGGCTCCGTGAGGGCAGCTAGGTGCACAGACAGCACAGAACAGCCAGCACCCTGCGCACAGCAGGGCTCTGCTGGACAGCAGCTTGTTTTGCTGTAGCAAATTTGCATTCATGAAATTTTGTATTACAAAAGCAATTATCTCAATAAGAAAAAAAGAGGAGGAGGCTTAGGAGATAGAGACTTTCACAGTCTCAATAATAAAGCTATTTTTTCTGCAGTTATTTCAATAAGAAAAGCCATGTATCACATTAAAGGCATTATATTATTAGAAGCTAAACTAATTATTCAGTGCAGACAAAATCACTTCTGATTATTACTGAGCAAATCCTGAGCAAGACAGAAGCAGACCACAACGCACCAGCGATCGGACCAAAGCTCCCAACGGCCACAACAGCCCCACGAGGAAAGAGAGTCCTGAGCGGCCCGGGAAAGAGAAGGCCAAAGGTGGCCATGTCACCAATTTACACCGTGTGTGCAGCGCTGGCTGTCCATGCACAGCAAGTGACATTTGCCAGGTTGCTGATGAAATGCCAACTGCCACAGCGCAGCACGGAAGCCACTGGCGGGGAGGGCGCCGTGCTGACTCCCGTCAGCTCTCTGCTGGGTGCTCACCGAATGCCGCCGCTGCTGGTCCTCTTATCCCACAGGCAGGCAGCAAAGCAACCTCTCTGTGGGTAATGTTGCCCCTCCACCCATTTCACAGAAAGAGTTTAGGGGAAGGAAAAGAAAGGCAAGGAAAGCAAAAATAAAAGGATAAAGCAACAAAATCCATCTACAGACAGTCCCTGTGGCGTGGCTCTTCCGCACGCATGGAGGCGACTGACGTGCTGCTTTCTCCCCAGGGCCTGAGCTCCCGCAGGTGAGGGGCACGTCACAAGACTTCGTCCCCAGCACCCACACAGTGTCTGGCATGTGGTCAGAGCACAGTGGGAGCTGAGTGAATGTTGAGTAAACAATCATTCTACGCACCATCCAAGCCAGAAACAGAGAAATGTCACAGCACTCCAGGCTGGAAACCGCAAAAACCTCAGCACCGCAAAGCTGCCCTAAGCAAGAGATGCCACTGCTATCCATATGGGTCGGCGCGGGGCGGGGTCCTGGGAGCCTGCTGCAGGGCTGTCTGCCCAAGAGCGACCTAAGGGAACTTCCAGATGCGTGTCAAACTCAGTAATAAGCAAGCAAGTACTAAAGAAGTTAGACACATCCTGTCTTTTTAAATTATCTAGGAAAAAAACCTACCCAAAAGAAAAGACAATGAAAATAAACACAAAAGTTCTGAGACAGAAAAGCCAAGGCAAGCCCCCCAGAAGTTCTCCAGCCAGCCACATCAACAGGCAGATGTAGGGACTGGACCCACAAACCCTTCCTCCCATCAGACCAGGAGAAAACCCACTCAATGCCTTGATGAGAGTGAGGCAGTTTTCAAATATGTCCACAGATTCTTTGATATTTCTCCCTTAAAAATGCAGAGAATAATTCCCCTCCCCTAGGGGTGGCCTAACTTAGTGGTAAATGTGGAAAGAACACAGCATGCAGAAGGGACAGGGCATGACAGACTAGACACAGGGCACTATGACTCCTCCTTGCCGTAAGGACACTCACACCGCCTGTGGAGAGTCCCACCAGGAGAGGAACTGAGGCCTCCTGCCCAAAGCCCTGAGAGACTGCCACCTGCAGGGACCCTCTGGCCCCAGCCAAGCCTTCCACTGTGTGACCCTCAAGCCAGAACCACCCACTAAGCTGCTGCTGAATTCCTGACCCATAAAATCTGTGGGATAATACATGTTTATTGTTTCAAGCCACTCAGTTTTAGGTTAATTTGTTACACGACAATAGAAAACAAATATAGAAAGGAAGCAGATGGGGTGAAATCTATGGAGAAACAATCATAAAGAAACCAGAATACAAAATATAAGCCTATGTCAGGGATGACAGTGTGTTCCATACAGAAATCAAATAGAGAAAAACCAGATAAAGTCCTAAGCAGGAACAGGGAGGGAGATGCTGTCAGGACCAACTCCGGGAACTGCATGAGGAGGAGGCGGGCGGGCGGTGGTGCTGTCTGCTCTGGGTCACAGCTGGCAGACAGGAGGTGGCAGGTGGCTCCCTAGGCAGTTGCAGCATCCACTGAGGCAGGCACAGCACACGCCCCACAGGATGAACCATCACAGCAGACTCACCTGCCACAGTCACCAGACAGGCCACAGTGAAGTGACCAGCATCAACAGGAACACCAAGAGGCATTGTGGAAAGTAAACCTCATCAAGTAACAAAGCAACGGTATTTGAGGAAAACCAAGGGGATGAAAGAGAGATGCCAAACTCAAAGTAAGAATGGTTGTCTGAGAACACGCAAAGCAAACAATAAGCATTAATTTATACGTCACAGTAAGGGCCACGCATTCCATCCACAAGAGAAGAGCAAGTCAACACCTTGAGAATGAAAAATACCGTCAAGACAAAAACCTGGTATGTGAACCAAAGGGTAAAACAGACAGCTTGAGAGCAAAGTAGAAAGTCAGAAGACGAAGCCAAAGGACTCTCCAGAGAGCAGGTGAGAGGAGGAGGAGAACGCGGCCAAGATGCGCAGAAGCTGCCTGACGTCCAGAAGGAAGGAACACAAAGCGCAGAAAGAAGAAAGAAAAGAAAATTCAAAGAAGTGATAGAATAAAATTTCCTGAGCTGAAAAAGTAAGTCTTTGGAGTGAAAGGACCCAGTGAAAAATGCCCTGATTAAATTTAGAAAGTCCAAGCATGGAGAGAGAACCCTAGGAATGCAACACAGCAACACCAAATGCTAAAAGATGATGGAGTTCTGACTGACAATTCTATCGATGGAACTTTTTAAATCACCTGCCCCATTAACATTTACAGAATTTTAATCAGAATCTCTGATATATCTGGATTTATTCACTACTTTATGCTGTGTTTTCTTCTTTCCTTATCTTGCTATGTTTCCTTGAAGTCCCCTTTCTTGCCTTCTTTTGGATTTTTCTCCCCACTTCTTCATATATTGTTTGTTTTTACTTTTTACCCTAGAATTAATTACATGACTCCCTAACTTATCGAGGTATAACATCCTCACACACCACCCACACAACCCCAGGACCCTAAAACTCTGTAATTCTACTCTCTATCCACTAACGTAACCCTACAGTCATTTATTTTAGTTTTGCTGTTTACCCAGGGGGCATTTGCCCTGTGGCTGTATCTTCATTTATTTATTTTGAGACAGAGTCTCACTCAGTCACCCAGGCTGGAGTGCAGTGGTGTCATCATACCTCACTGCAACCTGGAACTCCTGGGCTCAAGTGACCCTCCTGCCTCAGCCTCCCAGAGTACTAGGACTACAGGTGTGTGCCACTGGTCCTGGCCAGCTTCATGGCTCTAAACATTTAATGCATGTTTGGATTTAAACACATGCATACAACTTGTTTATAATTCCTTTTTAAATCTCAGACTTTCCATATAAGACAATGTTATTTCCTCCCAAAATAGATCATTTAGAAAATTTTGTTTGTTTGTTGATTTGGTTTTAGACACAGAGTCTCACTCTGTCTCCCAGGCTGCAGTGCAGTGGCAGGATCATTGCTCACTGCAGCACTGAATTCCTGGGCTCAAGCGATCCTACCAACTAGTTTTATGAGGTCAAAATTATCTTAACAGCAAAACTACATAAAGCCATTTGGAGGAAAGAAAACTACAGATTAATCCCTCATGAATATAGATGCAAAAATTCTTAACAAAATCCCTTTTATGTAACACATCATAACTAAGTAGGATTTAACTCAGTAATTTTAGATCAACAAAAAAAATCAATGTAATTTGCCATCTTATAGATTAAAAACAAGAAAACACACATTACTTCAACAGATATAGATAAAGCATTTGACAATATTCAACTGGCATTCGTGATACAAATTCCCAGTGAATTCCTTAGCCCCATAAAAGGCTATCATAATACTTAAAGTAAAAAACTGAACACTTTTCCCCTAAAAGCAGAAACAAGGCAAGGATGTCAACCCTCAGCATCTCTGACCTCACACTAGAAATCTTAGTGAGCATTATAAAGGAAGTGAAAGAAATAAGGAACATATGGACTGGATCTGTAAAAAATAATAATAATAATTAATAAACAAGTTTAGTGAGGTTGCAAGATACAAGATCAATATATAAAAATCAGTTGTATTTATATATAGTAGCCAAGAAAAATTCAAAATAAAATTAAGGGCCAGGTGCAGTGGCTCATGCCTGTAATCTCAGAACTATGGGAGGCCAAGGCAGGAGGACTGCCTGGGGCCAGGAGTTTCAGGCCAGCCTGGACAACATAGCAAGAACCTGTCTCTACAGAAAATAAAAAAAAGTAGCCATATGTGGTGGCATGCACCTGTAGTCTCAGCTACTCAGGAGGCTGAGACAAGAGGATCAGTTGAACCCAGGAGTTCTAGGCTGCAGTGAGCTATGATTGGGCCATGTCACTGCATTCCAGCCTGTGTGATAGACTAAGACCCTCTCTCCCCCAACAAAAAAAAAGAAATTAAGAAAATAATTACATTTATAATAGCATGGAAAAGGATAAAATACTTAGAAATAAGTCTAACAAAAATACAAGACTTATACTGTGAAAACTACAAAATATTTTTGAAAGAAATTACCTAAGAGTTAAGTCAATGTAAAGCTATCCCATGTTCCTGGATCCAAAGACTTCATATTGTTAACATGGCAATCCTCCCCAAATTTACTTAAAGATTCAGGGTCATCATTGCCAGGTCTGCCTTTGTTTCTAGAAATGGGCAGGCTGATCCTAAAATTCATATGGAATTGAAAAAAAGCCAAAAACAATCTTGAAAAAGAAGAACAAAGTTGGAGGACTCATCCTTGCCAATTTCAAAACCTAGTACAAGTCTCTAGGATTCAAGAATCTGGTACTGGTATAAGAATATAACATAAAGATCAATGAATTAGAATTGAGAGTCCAGAAATGAACCCATATATCAATGGTTAAATGGTTTTCGACTAGGATGCTAAGACTATTCAACAGGGAAAGAACAGTCTTTTCAGGAAATGATGGTGTAACAAATGGATAGCTCCATGCAAAAGATGAATCTGGACCCCTGCTTCACACCATAGACAAAAAGTAACTAAAAGAGTCAAAGGCCTAAATGTAAGACTTAAAACTATAAAGTTATTAGAAGAAAACAGGTGTAAATCTTCATCATCTGGGATTAGACACCTGTTTCTGACCTTCAGCATAAGCAACAAAAGAAAAAATAGATAAACTGGACTTCATCAAAATTAAAAACTTTTACATGTCAAACAAAGATGTATACTACCAAGAAAGTGAAAAGACAACCCACCAAATGGGAAAAAATTTATATCAATCTTATCTCTGATAAGGATATAGTGTCCAGAATACAAAATGAATTCTTAAAAACTCAACAACAGAAAGAAAAAACAGCTCAATTAAAAAATGAGCAAGGAATTTCAATAGACATTTCTCCAAAGAAGATACACAAATGGCCAATAAGCACATGAAAAGATGTTCAATATCACTAGTCAACAGGGAAATGCTAACCAATACCACAATGAGATACCACTTCCTACCCACTAGGATAGCTATAATATATTAATAATAATAAAAAAAGAAAACAAGTGTTGGCAAGGATATGGAGAAATTGGAACACTTACACATTGTTAGTGGGAATGTCAAATGGTACAACATCTTTGGAAAATAGTTTGGCATTTCCTCAAAAAGTTAAACATACAGTTAAAATATGACACTGCAATTCTACTCCTAGGTATAAAACCAAGATAAATTACAATATATGTTCATACAAAAAACTTGTACAAGAATGTTCATAGGGGCATTATTCATAATAGCCAAAGAGCGGAACAACTCAAATGTCCATCAATTATAATGGATAAACAAAGTGTGACCTGTCTATATAGTGAGATATTATTTAAAAAGGAATGGAGTACTGATACATGCTACAACATGAATGAACTTTGAAAATATTATGCTGAATGAAAGAAGCCAGACACAAAAAGCCACATATTAAATGATTCCATTAACATGAAATATCAGAGTAGGCGAATCCACAGAAACAGAGAGTAGACTAGCTGTTGCCCGCGGCAAGGGGAGAGGGAATGGAGAAAGACTACTAAGAGTATGGGGCTCTGTCTGAGGGTGATGAAAATGTTCTGGAATTGGGCAGTTGTGAGAGTTGCACAAGCTAGTGAATATACTAAAAACCACTGAATTTTATGGTATATGAATGTCTCTATACAAATAAAATAAAAAGGAAATGAAAATTTTTTAAAGATGCCAATTCTCCCCAAATTGATCCACAGACCCAACACTATCCCACACAAATCTCAGTAGTCTTTTTTTGTAGAAATTGACAGCTGGCTCCAAAATTTATATGGAGAAGCAAAGGCGTTCACAGGAAAAATAGTTTTGAAACAGACTCATCCTATCTGATTTCAAGATTTACCCTAAAACCACAGTGAGCAGACACTGTGGTATTGGTGAAAGGATAGGATGTATATAAATACAGCAATGAAGGAGAACAGAGAATCCAGAAGTAGATCCAAGCACAAATGGTCGACTGGGGAAAGAGCAAAGATGGTCAATGGAGAAAATAACAGATCTCTTAATGACCAAAGAAATGTATGTCCATGTGGTAAAAATGAGCCCCAACCCATATCTTGCACCATATATTTTTTTTAATTGGCTCAGAATGGATTGGAGGGACAATGGGTCAGAGACCTACATGTGAAACCTAAAACTACACAATTCCTGGGAGAAAACATGGAAGATAGCTCAGAATTCTTGGGTAGGACACAGGGTACACAAACCATTAAAGAAAAAAAAGTGACAAACTTTACTTCATCAAGATTAAGCACTTCCTTTTTTTTTGGAAAGACATTACAAAAATAAAAATTAAAGCCACAGTCTGGGAGAAAATACTTAGAAAACACATATCCAATAAATGACTTGTATCCAGAGATCATAACAAGCCCTCGCAACTCAGCAATAAAAAAACAAACAGTACAAAATTTTTTAATGGGCAAAATATTTGAAGACATTTCACCAAAGAAGACACACAGATGGCAAATACACACAGGAAAAAATGTTCAGCATCATTTCTCATCAGGAAAATGTAAATTAAACTACAGTGAGATATCACTACACACCCACTAGAAAACATAAAATTTTTTAAATTGACAACATTAAGTGCTGACCATTTCTCAAGCAACAGGCACTTTCTCATACATTACTTGTGGGAATGCAAACTGGTGCTATAACTTTGGAACACTGGTAGTTTCTTACAAAATTAAACATACACTTACCATATGATCTAGAAAAGCCCAGTCCTAGGTATTTACCTATGAAAAATGAAAACACACACGAACATAAAGACCTGTGCAAGAAAGTTTATAGCAGGTTTATTCATAATCTCTAAAACCTTAATCTCCAAATTTCCATCAATTGGCAAATGTATAAATAAATTTGGTATTAAATATATTAATTAAGTGTTAACAACAATATGGATGCATCTCAAAAGCATTATGGGTAAGTGAAGACAACAGACTCAAAAAGCTACATACTACCTGATTCCATTTATATAACTTTCTGAGAAAGGTAAAACTGCAGTTACAATAAACAGTGATTGCCAGAGGTCCAAGGAGAAGGGTTGTGAGTGAATTTTGGGGTGGTAAAAATATTCTGTATCATGACTGTGCTGATAGCTAATATCTGCATCTGTTTATCAAAACTCACAAAACTGTATCCTTAAAAAGGGTGAATTTTATACTATGTAAATTATACTTCAATAAACTTGATGTCAAAAAAAATACTAAGAATAATACCAAGCAGGATAAACATTAAGAAATCTATACCTGGATACATCATGGTAAAATTATAAAACCTCAAAGACATAGAGAAGATGTTAAAAGTAACTGGAGTTAAAAAAAAAAATCCTTGAAATGAGTGTTACTTACACTGAAAGCAGAAGCCAAAGACAATAGAATAAAAAACAATCTCCCACCCAGAACTTTAACCTAGAGGAGTAGGAGCTATTGTTAGTTTCTCTGTTACAGGTTTTCACCTCTCTACTAAACTCCACAGTAGGATATGTGGGCAATTACCAGTTAGGTGTTTATGTTGCTGGGAGAAGATACAAGATGTCATGCTAAATTTAAAACCTATGCACATTTTCAAGCTGTATTAAAAGGAAATATTTTTTAAATGCTGCTAAAAACCTGAGATAATTTCTGGTCATAAATAGAAACACTGGCAGATTTTGGTAGACTGGCAGACCAAACTTAAACAACCACAGAGAAAGAAATGAGTCACTAAGAAATTTATCACCAAAATCAAAGATTGCAGTGGTAAAGATGAAACATAGTAAGTCAACACATTAGATTTCCAGAATACAATTTAAAAGCTTCCTTGGGTTTTCAGCATTAATTTTTTACTGTATACTTGAACTATTCTAGTGACATATTTGCATTCTGATAATACTGTATATACATTTAACAAAGATACATGGCTACTCTTGAACTTGTAAACAAAGCTTTTTCTAAAGAAAGGTATGCCACATGCCAACAGTTTTCCATTAAAGTTTAATTTTGGAAAGCAATATCTTAGGTAAAACAATTTCAGAATGACTTAATAAGTAAAATACTTTTTGAACATTAAAAATACAGAAAATGAAAATAAAGAAGGTTTCAGTTAAAAATAGTTTTTTTAACCAACACTGTCACCATAATGCATTTTAGAAGCAGCAGCATCTGCAGTACAAGTAGAAGAGCAAAGAACACGGTAAGATGTGAGCAAATCTAAACAGGTGCCAAGTGCATAAAATGATAAATAAGGCTGCACATCATTAAAAATACAACAATAGAGAATGAAAATGGCATTTCTGTCAGGAAAGAATAATCAGAGATGAAGTATTGTAAGATTCTTGTATTCTTTGGAATGTGTATTGAGATGCGGTTACCTCTGAACATTGGTAAATTAAGTATACACAAACACAAAAATAAGAGAAACTAAAATTATGCAGTGAAAGAGAAAACTAAATGAGTAAAAAACCACATTTGTCTATCAAAAAAAATAGGAAGAAAAGAAAAAATATAACAAAGTTGAGCTTAAACAGAGAGCCCAGGATGAAGAGAGGTTGATTAATGGGTACAAATAAACACTTAGAAGAAAAAAAAGAGCGAACCCTGATGTAAGCCATGGACTCTGGGTGATAACAATGTGTCAGTGCAGATCCATCACCTATCACAAACGAAACACCCTGGTAAGGGACACTGACCATGGGGAACCACCCACGCCCAGGGGAGGGGACATATAGTAATTCTCTGCACCTTTCTCTCAATTTTGCTGTAAACCTAAAACTAAAACTCCAAAAAAAAAAATCTTAAATAAATAAATAGAAAGCCCAAAACAAGATTGTAGAAAGGAGTCCAAATTATAAGTAATTAAAATAAATGAAAGTATGTTCCTGTCTTTTAAAGGCAAAGATTGTCAGGGAGGAAAACACAAAAATCCATTAGATATTATTTTAAAAGATTCACCTAAAACATTCAGATCCAGAGATACTGAAAGGAATGGGAAGAAAAATATATACTGGGCAAATATATCAGACACAATTTGCTTTAAGGCAAAAAGGATTACTGGAGATAGACTATATGCATAAAGATAAAAAGATTCAACTTATTAGTAAGATACTGCAACAATTTTAAACTTGTATACACCTAAAAACAAAGTCTCAACATTTTATATAAAGCAGAAATGAACAGAAATATAAGAAAATAGACAAACCCACCATCGTACTGGCAGACTTGAACACACCTGTCACAGTGATTGATACGTCAGTTAAAGAAAAATATCTATGAGGACAGAAAAGACTTTTAACACGATTATCAAGCTTCACTAAATGGCCACATATAGAATACTTACACTCCAAACTGCAGAATATATTCTACTCTCAAATACACAGAACATTTATGATACTTGACCACACGAGCTATCCCGAACAAAAAGTTTGTAGTCAAAAGACCACAAACACAGAGACCACCTTGTCCACAAGGCAGTGAACTTAGAAACTAAAATATTTTAAAATATTTTATATTCAAAAATAAATGTATATTTTTACATATTTTTAAGCTCTGTGTATTTGGAATTGAGAAATACTTCTAAATAACTCATAAGCCAAAAAAGAAATCATAGTAGAAACAAGATAACATTTATAAGTTAAGGACAATAAAAGTAATATATATGTAAATCTGTGCACTGCAACAAGCTGCACTTAGAAATGTATAACTTCAAATGCTTATTTATATTAAAAAAGCTGAATATCAATGAATAAATTATCCAATAGAAATTTGAAAAAGAACAGAAACATGAACCCAAAAAGCAAAAGGAAGAAAATAAGAAGAGAAATTAATGAAATAAGACAAATAAACATCCCATATAAAAAAATTAACATATTAAAAATGAATTAAAATAAGTAAAATAATAAAAAATTAAACTCTACAAGCACTGGAATAAAACACGAGTGATTTCTCCTCTTTAATCTCAGTGTAGGAAAAGGCTTTCTAACTATAAATTAAAAAGCTACTAAAAGCAAAGAACAGATAGATAAACTTGACTTTGTAAGAATTAAAAATCTTTGGCATAGCAAAAAATGCCATGAGAAAACATAAAAGACAAACGCTAAATGGAAGAAAATATTTGCAACATATATCACAGGAAAAAGAAATAATAAACCTAATGTACTAAGAAATAATATAAATAGATAAATGAATCTTTTTTAAATGTGGGGGGCAGATCAAAAACCCTAACGAACAATATGCAAAAGACATGAAATGAGATATAAAAATGTCCTTAAACATATGAAAAGATGTTCTGCTTCATTCATAGAAAGAGAAATGCAAATTAAAACTGCACTGAGCTACACTGCTCAGCCATCACTTTGGCAAAATGCTGAAGAACAGACCCTGGGGGCAGCCGTGGGGAGAGGGGCATCCCAACATCCCTCGGGTGGGCCGGACCAGGGCAGCCCCCGGACAGGGATTGGGAAAATACGTCTGCCTACAGTGTTATGCGGTAAATGTGCACATGTTTAACAAATGGCTCTTGGGGTGAGAGGGAAGACCTGGTCTGTAGTTGTGCTGGTTTCCTTCCATGTGCAAACCCTCCCACCATGGGCAATTTCAAACTACCAACATGACCTCACTGAACAGAGCAGGGAAGAGACGTGCAGAAGTGGTTTCAGGAGCTGTGAGAGATGACCTTAGAACATCACTGTCACATGCAAGGGGTAGGGACGACTTTAGAACGTGCAAGGCGTGGGGACCATGGGAAGAGACGGGATGTTATGGGATTGATTTGTTACACCCACACATATATGTATGTGTGCACATTTCTACATATGCATGCATGCACGTTTATATGCGTATTTCCCAGCTCTGATCACTGATGGGGTTAGAAGCAAAGACACGCCAACAGCACACCCAGTACCCACATCTTGGTCTTTAATATCATTTCCACACTACAAGAACCAGGGCCCTTCAAAGAAATGGCTGATTCCAGGGCTGGGTATGTTAGGTATAAGACGAGCCTGAAATATTATACAAAAAAGTAAGGAAATATTTTTTTAAAACTGGGGGAGAGGGTAGCTGAGAGAGGAAGGCAGGTGTCCACAGGGGCCTAGGGTCACCCAGGAGGGCTCCTATGTATCAAAGCTAGGCCCAAACGTGAGCACTGGATCATCGGGGACAGTGAGGAATGATACCCCAGGACTGACGAATCAAAAACAGGCATCCATGAACTGGAACTGATGCCAAACAGATAAACGCGGAAGAAGGGAGGCCTGCTCACAGCAGCTCACCACGTCCAGCAGGCTCATGTGGACGGAGCCTCGGAGTTGCACGTGCACCACCCGTGACCATGGACATATTTTTTTGGTGGTTGTTTATCCTTCTTATATTACCTTATATTACCTTCTTATATCTATAAGCAGATATATTTATGTTTTCTAAGTTTCCATTTTTTCTTACATAAAATATTTAATATTGCCATATATGTTCTTTTTTTACTATTTTTATTGTAAAATATATATGACATAAAACTTGCTATTTAACTGTTTTTAAGTATACGATTCAGTAGCATTGGACAGACACGCCATGTCACGCAGCCGTCCACATGCCTCTCGCACACATCGCACTTTTCACTGGGCGGTGCCTCCTGCAGTCGCTCCACACCAGTGCCCGGTGATTGTCCTCACTCCTTTGCTTTCTCTGCTACCTGGCGCTGCATCACTGTTTGGATTTCATGACGGTAGGATTTGAAGTAGTTTACAATATTTTGCAATTGCAGTGCTTCCCAGAAAGTCTTAGACATAGGGTAGCCAGGTTCAACAGCGGTGCCTGTGCAGTTCTGCTGGCTACTTCTCAATCCCTATCCTGGGGGCTGCCCTGGTCCACACCCACCTGAGGGGTGTTGGGGTGCCCCTCTCCCCACAGCTGCCCCCCAGGGTCTGTTCTTCAGCATTTTGCCAAAGTGATGGCTGAGCACTGTAGCTCAGTGTGGTTTTAATTTGTATTTCTCTTCCTATGAAAAGGAGTTAATAGAGAACTTTGAAAGTTGAAGAGACCTGGAGAGAGAACATGGATGTTGTTCTCTGAGGAGTCAGGAGGGTGGATTTGGGGGAGGGAGAGGCTGCTGTTCCTGAGCGCTGTGGTCTTCGCGGACATGCACGCAGTACCTCTGTCTGCTCACAAGACTCGTCCACCAGCTATATCCCCAATGATGCCTTTTTATGGCATTTTGTTCCTCCAATACCAGGTCCAGTCTAGGACCAGGAGTTATGCTCAGCTGTCACGTGTCTGTGGTCTCCCTCAGTCTGGAACGTTCCCACAGCCTTTCTGTCACTTCTAGGACACTGGCATTTTGAAGAATACAGTCTCTCTTAAAAAACAGAAGTGTCCCCCTTTGGGTTGTCCTATGGTTCCTCCTGATGAGGTTCCAGCTGTGCAGTCTGGGCGCCTGCTGCATGGGATGGTCCTCGGTCAGGGCCTCACCTTGCCAGACGCAGAGGGCCATCCTCACAGCTCTGGGTGTGGAGCTGTTGACTTGGTCGGCCGTCTGCCTCCTCCCGGTTCTGGTTCCACTTTTGCCCTTGCAGCTAATAAGCTGTCCATGGGGAGACCCCCCAAGACTGTGCCAGCACCCTGCTCCTCATGAGGAGATTTCCCCTGGGTTTTGTATCCATCGATGATTTTTGCTTAGACCCGTCCATCATCCATGCTCTCTCTCCAGGTCTCTTCAATTTTCAAAGTTTTTCTCTATCAACTCCTTTTCAGGTTTTAAACATATTCAAGTAGCTCCTATTAAAAAATCCAACAACAAAAAAACCCTCTCTTCTAGATAGACTTTTTGGAGTCAAACATTGTAAACAGCCACCTCCACTCCCTCATCCCCCACCCCCCAGCTGACTTCCCATGGCTCCGTCCGGACCTTCTCCAAGTCGCTAACGACCTCCCACCCCTCCCGGTGCCAAAGCCAGCGGATGTCTCTCGGTCCTCCTCATATACTGTCCTGTCTCCCGCTTCATAATGGTGCACTAGCCCTGCGCCCTTGTGACCTGCTGGGACAGTGCAACATGGCTCATCTTTATGGAAGGTAACTTGGCCATGAGCAGCGGGAACCTGAACTTCTTACAATTTAACAGGAATAAAGTGAGGGGGTTGAGAGAGGGTTCTGGAACAGGGGGGCTATGGACTTAAATCTCTGCTCCATTGTAGACTTGTCTTTGGTTTAATTTCTCCATTGATAAAAGTGGATAATCAAAGACCCTGGAGAAGTATGGGGACTGAGTGAGGCACTTTTGACTGGAACCCAGAAACCAGCCTTCCTGTGGCCACACGCCTATTCCTGGGAAGACATGGGGGCCCTGCCCTCCCTGTAGAAGCCTGGACAGCCTGCACTCCCACCCTCACCCCCTCCCCTGGGCCCAGGCAGGAGTAGGCCGGAGATCCAGCCTCACTGGTGGAGAAGCACCACGAGGGAGGGGATGACCTTGGCTGGGTGGTGACCCGGGAACAGAATGCAGTCTTCAGACAGGGTTCCCAGGCTAGTACCTGACTCTACCAGCCCAGCCTGGCTCCTACCAGAAAGTTCTCTTCCAATGACTTCCACTCATATGCTGCCAAAGTAACCCAAAGGGATGAGGAAGACAGCGCACTGCTCTGCTCCCGTAACAGCCGCCCTCCAGCCACAGGCCCAGGCTCTGCAGAGAAGGTGCTGGGCAGCAGTGCTCCCAGGGTCTCATCACCGGCTTGTGAAGCAAGAAGATGGGAGGCAGGTGGGCAAGATGAAACGCATTACTTCAGTGGCAGGCTGAATAGGCTGTAAGGTCACAGTCCCACGTAACCACGAGCGTGAAACAAGCCAGAGCACTTAGGACAAAGCACCGACACACATCCACGCTGAAAGCCTCGGTCTGGCTCAGGTCTCTGGGGTGTGTCATATCTGAGGACAGGGCACCCTCCATGGCACAATTTGTACACAAGCTATGGAGGCAAAGAGCTGAGCACTAAACCGAATGAAATAAACCGCTAAGTGCCACCAGGGCTTTGGAGGGGAAAAAAGGAGGCCTGAGACAAGCAGAAGATGGGACTGAAGTGAGAGATGCTTGCCAAGGTCAGAGACAGCTGGGAGGCACAGCCCACCACCTCCAGTCACGCCCTGCCCAGGGTGTGGACAGCAACAGCATGCAGGCTGCGTCAGTGACGAATGGACGGTGCACTTGTGAATAAAGCATATGCGTGCGCACAGAGGAGGTTGTTCTCCACCCTGCCGCCATCCTAGCCAGCGCGGGCCAGCACCAATGACTGTCCAGATCCATCACCGTCTCCGCACGCAGGCCGCCAGACAGCCTGGCAACACGGCAGCAGGGGAGGGATGAGTCATCATGAAAAATGATCATCCCCTCACACCAGGCTGCAATCTGATCTACGCCTCCGGGAGGACAGCTCTCTCCAAAATCTCTGGCACAGGGTAAAGGGCCCAGAAAGGGCACTGGCCACCAAGACAGAGAAAACCAAGAGAAGGAAGGGGGTAAAGATCCGGCACCTGAGGCTTTCCATGGGCCCCACAGGCAGTTGCTGGTCCTCCCTTGAGAGATGTGCTATGCCCGTTTTGAAACGAGATCCTGAGATCTGGGGAGGCTGCAGAGCTGGGCCAGCGCCAGGCAGATGGCAGCCTCAGTGGCTACCTGTGCTTTGCCACTGCTCTTTGAGAGCATGTGAAGATGCCCTTCCCCCAGCAAGCCGAGCCCTCCACCCACATGGGCCCTCCTGCCTCTGGGGCCATGCTCGCCTGGGAAGGAAGCCCACCTGTCCCTGCAGGCCCTCCATCTTGGCTAGGAAAGGGCAGCGCCTACCTGTGCCACCACAGCACCACCCACAGACACTGGTCGGATGCTGCAGAGATTCCAGGAGGCTCGGTTGGCCCAGGACATGATCCCACAGCCTGAAGCTCCCTCCTAGACCAAGTGCCTGCTGGGTTTCAATGTCCTGACACAACACCATGCTGCTGTCGCATCTGTCTTTCAAACAACGCCAATGCTCCTGTAAGAGTTCCTCTCACTCTGATGCATGGGAGACCCTAGGTGCCCCCTCGGTTCTCTCCTGATCACTCTTCGGTGCCTCCTAGGCCCTCACCCTCGCCTACAACAGACAGAGAGCTCTTCCCCGAATCCCTTCTCCCTCTTCCATGACCACAGGGCTCTGGCTGAGCAGGAGCTGCCCTGCCAAGAATGCACTGCCCAGCCTCCTCTGCACACACAGAGCGTCACCATGGCCCTCGGTTGTATACAGCCAGTCCTGCAGCCATGATACAAGCTGACAAGATTGGGGCTTCAAATTCTTAAAATGAAGCTGCCCTGTGTTGCACTCTCCTCCTCTTCCCACAGGCTGGAGAATACATGAGACACCTGCGTTCCTTACAGCAAAGCAAGAGACAGAAACCACTCGCTAAGAGTGGCAGGCCACTCAGAGCCCAGCCCTCCCACCCCAGCACTGTAACACCAGGAGAAACAAACTTGACTTTATCAGAGTTGGTGGGTTGGGAGCTCTGTTTCAGCAGCTTAACTGCCCCAAGCCACAGCCCCTGTGGGCTCGATTGTTGCTCTCTGCACACCACCCTCAGCGCCAAGCTGGGATTCCAAAAGCCCCAGTGGCACTTCTCCCTTAGGTCTAATGCAGAAGTTCATCTGCTCCCCACAAACTTCAGGCTCTCTTCCTCACCTGTGATTGCTCTACCTCCCTGGGGCTATGCAGCATAAAACCACACAGACTCCATCTGGCCACCTCCCTTCTGGTCACCTTCCCTCTGGTGACCTTCCCCTCTGGTCAGCCCATGCTCCGTGGCCCCATGATGGTCTGGGACTCACTCCCAGTGGGTCCCCTTTCTAGTGCCCAAGCCCCATGGCCACCTCCCCCAGCCACACTCTTGCCACAGCTCCCTCTAAGACAACCGCAACCCCAAAGGGCTCCCAGCCCCTCTCTGATCTGTGCAGGCCAAACCTGATGCTTTAAAGGCAGAAATGCAACACAAAAGATAGTCCTCCCGGATGGGAAAAAAAAACAACCTAGAAATGTTTAATCTTTTGAATTAAGGAATAAAAGACCTGAACGACAAGAAGTCAGTATATATCAAAGCCAGTGGAAGCTAACACTAACCCCAACCTTCACAGGAACTCTAACTCACAGTAACCCCCACTCCAACCCTAACACTAACCTCAACTCCAGCCCTATCTGTACTGGTAACCCTTATTCTAGTGCCAGTAAAATATGAGGAGCATATTACAACTGCAAGAGCATTAAAAAGTATTAGTAAGACCTAACAGGATTTATTCCAAGAATCAACATTTGGAATTTCATCAACAGAATTCGCACATTAAAAGAGGAAAGGAGAAAATCATGTGACAATCTTAATAGCAGCCATGAACACATTTAATAAAGGGCAACTTACACTTTCAATTTTAAAAAACAAACAACTTAATTAACAGCAGTATAAGAAAGCTTCTGTAGATTAATGAAGAATATTTAGCTAACAGCTACAGCAAGCATACTTCACGGTGAATGCTCTTGGGTCAAGGAAGGAACATGCCAAATTTCAACTGAAATCCCTCTTGGAAATAAAAGCATTTTAACACATTCCTCTCTCCAAATATTAGAAATTGATAGTTTTTCTATATTCTGTTAAATATTTGATAAATGCAATAGAAAAAAATCCAATTACAATAATCAAGTAACACTAGTTAGAAAAAAGTTCAAAAGAGAAACCCTACAGCAAGAAGGCTATAAATATAACTGAAGGCTAATAAGAGAATACATGGAAAGACAATATCTTTCTATACCAGAAACTAAATGCTGTTAAAATATTAGCTGCTTTCAATTTAAATTATAGATTTTATCCATTTGGAATAAAATCTCAATATGATTAACTTTTTAACTTGAAAATCATTCTAAAGTTCATCTAGAAAAGGAGTAGCCAAGAATAGCCAGAATATTTTTTTAAATAATGGGGTTCTTTATCAGATATGTAAATATACCATAAAACTAAAATAATTAAAACAGTTGCATCAGCACAAGAACAGATTAGAAAATTCGGAAGCAGACAGTAAAACATACAATATTTTCACATCTGATACACATATAAGCAAAATTCACAGCACAATCATTGGGTAAATGAAGTTTTGAATAAATAGTATTTTTAATACTTATAAGAAAAAATAACTTATATCTTCACCCCTAATAACATACATCTAATTAAATCCCAAGTGAATTATATAAGTAAATGCAAAAAATAAAACAGAAAGGAAAATACAAGTGACTACCCACATTTCAGGATGGGAAAGGCTTTTCTAAATGTAGACACAATAGAAGATGACATCACAAAGTAAATATTGACGTAACTGCCCCAAATGCTACAGAGCAGATGAAAAGGTGTGTGACTCCACTGGAGAATATATCTGCCACAAACATAAAAGCATGGTATCTTCAATAACGCAATGTTTACAGGTAAGGAAGGGGTTACACTACCACTGAGAGGCTAAATCTGGGTGTATGTTAAGTTCTGTCTACATTTTAGGGTGTGTTCTGACTGCAACAGCAGAGGTACTCTGGCATAAACTACCAGTCCTGATACTCGTCTGGCGATGATGCCTTGTGCCTCTTTCACGTCTACCTCCTCTGACCCAGGGACTCCGTGTGGTGAACACCGGCCAGCGGAGGCGGCGGCTGTGGCGGGTTTATGCACCAGATGCTCACCTCACTGCTATAGATATTAATGCCAAATCCAGGGGCAAGTAAGCAAAAAGGGAATACCCCAATAAACGATACTGACATCCATAAGATGGAAACTATGCAACCTTCTAAAAACAGTGTTTTCAAACTAGGCAAGGCGGAACATTTTGGAGAATATCATTCAGTTAAAAAGCAAGGCAGGAAAGTGTGTCTACTTCAGTCCCTGAGACAGACAGTCTGGGATGAAGTCCCACAGCCCCTGGCACTGGGCAAGAAGGGGGCCCCCAGGGATCTAGGCCCTGGAGGAGGAAGACGATCCTCGCAGCTGGCAGTCAGTGGCCAGGTGCCCTGGTTTGGTGGAGAGCACAAAGCCCGCTGGGGAGGACCAGGCAGCAACTGCGATGCAGGGACGGAACCTGAGGGCCTGAGCTTCAGAATTTTTTAATAAAACAATATTTTCTATATAACCTGTCAATTTTTACTTTTAATGCAATTATAAATGTACAGTTTTAGAAATCAAATAATTCTACAAAGCC
The DNA here is from genome assembly GCA_008086735.1 of Cheirogaleus medius. Taxonomy (NCBI): domain Eukaryota; kingdom Metazoa; phylum Chordata; class Mammalia; order Primates; family Cheirogaleidae; genus Cheirogaleus; species Cheirogaleus medius. Next base: position 135,355 of record VBSM01001453.1, on the reverse strand, counting down.
TATAATGAAAACGAATGGCCCCCTGACCCCTCCCCTCCATGCCAGACAAATCTTTCCCTCAGCTCTTTTATCTACTTTTCCTATTTATTTATCTCCAATTTCTAATTGCCAAGTTTGTATTGCTACTCTTGTTTTTACAATTTTGTGTATCATCTGTTAACTTCCTACTATAAAAGATGAGAATTAGCTCTCCTAAGCCCCCCACCCACTTAGGGTGGCCACATGACTGTATTTTCTGCAGGGACTAGGCCTCACTCTGTGCTCTATATACTTATGCTTAATTTCTCTCCAAACTCTCAGCCTTGGGTCAACCACCTGCTGAGTCACACCAGAAACACCCCCTGACCTCCTCTCGGAGCCGCTCCCTGGGGCCACCATCCTCCTGCTGCCTCACCACACCTGCCCATGTCCACTCCCAGGTTTCTAGTGTTCTGGGGGCCAAAAGGGGAGGGACTGAGCCAAGTCATCCTATACCCCACTTTCAGTTCAGGACAGCACCCTGCTGGGGGGTGGGCTCCCAGATCACCCTCCAGGGGAGGCACCTGCAGTCTTCAGCCAGGGTGGGAAGGGGCTGGGAGGCTGATCGCTGCTCAAGCAGGCTTTGCACCCCTCTTCTGTCCCTGACCTCGAGGCCCTGTCCTTGGAGGTACATGGTAAGGCCATTCCCAAGACTTCAGGGGATACTCACTTCCCAGAGCCCTCAACACACACACACACAACAGGGATACACACACCGAGACTCACGTGTACATCTGCACATACACACCTGCGCACACACACGTATTACCCACACATACACAGCATATACCAGCATACACATGCACACAATATGCATGCATACATGTACATATGCAAACATATGTACACATACAGAACACATGTACATGCACCACACACATGCACCTCTCCACTTTTCATTTTTCTGTTTGTCCATCTGCTTTCCAACTTCTAACATTCTGTGGTCTACTCTTTCGATTTCTTGGTGGCTTCTACCTTTTAAGCATATCTCATCCGTCATTTTAGTGGGTGTTTAAGAGAAAGCAGAGCTTACTATGAATTCAATTTGCCATTCTGGCTGGAAATCAAGGGTCAAGGGAATCTTTTTTATTTTGCCTTAAGATAGGAGCTCTCATGCTGACAAAAGGATATTCCAGTGAGGAGGGCACAGGGTAGAGGTGGCCCAGAGGGCCACGGGAGCAAGTCCCTGGGGAAACGAAAGGGCGAGCTCGCCCTGAGATATCGCAGGTAAGAGCGGGTGGCTCCATGCACTCTGGGAGTAGGCACGGCCAGGGAGGAGTAACCTGGCCCCTTGGGACTGAGAAGAGACAGAGAAGCATCTCTTTTCTCCGGGAACTACAAGGTGCAGTCATCAGCTGAGACTGATGTCTGATTAGACCAGAACCCTGAGGAAGGAGCAGAAGCCTCACAGAATGGCCTCCAAGGAAAGCAAACATAAGAGGGGCCATTGCTGGGCCCAGAGTGTGGCAAGGGCAGACCCAAGTCCTTCGATAGTGACACTAGGGGAGACTGGTTGGTGTGCTGCGTGGCTCCAGCAACACCGCACTGTTGTTCCACCACATGGATTCGGGCACAGACAGAGGCAAAGCCACAAGTGTGTGTAAAGGTGTCTCCAGAGTGGCACTGTAAGCTGGGGGCTGATCAGGGTGGGAGGCCACTGAGCAGGAGCTGGGACCACCACTGGAGGCCCTTCCTCACTCCTGCCTCCTGTCTAAGTACAGGCGAGTTTTTAAGGCCAGGTGCGGTGGTTCACACCTGTAATCCTAGCACTCTGGGAGGCCGAGACGGCGGATCGCTCGAGGTCAGGAGTTCGAAACCAGCCTGAGCAAGAGCAAGACTCCATCCCTACTAAAAAAAAAAAAAACCAAACACGT